>JAZKJV010006837.1:600000-1122746 GCA_037367405.1 Ottelia alismoides
GGGGCAAGTGGAGGAATGTCAAGAGAAGAAATGGGATGAGAAGAGTTGGATCTTCTTCTCGAGAAGAAAGGACTAGAATTTAAAGGAACAACAAGAGAAGGGTTGAGAGATCGTCTCCCTTGCATGCACCTCCTATTCTATGCAATCAAACACAAAGCAAGGTCACTTTGATACACACACTAGTGAAGCCCTTTTGTGGCTTTATCTTTTCAATTTTATTCTTATAAACACGAAGTTGAACATCCAACATTTACACTCATCCTTCCCTCAGGTCATCCAATGTACCTTGAGAGAGTCACAAGGCACACCGATGGGGATTTTGGCTCTAGTGACCTTAAGGTGCGTCATGCAACACACAACCAAGTGTGCAATCCCACAAGTGCATATACAAGTAATTAATTCAGACAATGGTGAGGTTAATCAATTTTAACCTTATGTGACCACTTGATTAAGAAAATTGATTTTAAAATCTACGTCCAATTTCTTTGAGTGATATTCAATAAAATCGAGTGAGGTGAATTTCCTTTTTCTAAAAAAATGTTCTCAAGGGGGAGAAGACCACGAAGAATGATGCATTCAAGAATGTTAGAACTGTGTACCTTTCGCCAGTAATCTACGTGCAAGAATGGAACGCGAAAATGTAAACCTATTCTAAATGCTCCTAGCAGGCAACTTCTAAGGAATTTTTTTTTGTGATTTTGCTTTTGTAAATTTTTAATTTTTGAAAATCGAGCACAAACAAATTACACTAAGGAAATAAAATATAAGGCAATTCTAATGCAATGCAGAAACCTGATAAAATTATTACAATATAGATAGTCCAGTCTCTAGGCCACAACTCGGCCCAAAATGAATATAAAACAAAAAATGCAAAACTAAAAAGGATGAATCTCTCATATGGGAATTAAACGAGCTCCTCGTCCGCGTATTTGCTTCCTCCTTCGTCTCATCGGCCTGAGATTCGAGTTGAGAGAAGAATCTCCCGAGCATCCCACGTAATAGAATGTGCACGGTCACCGATGAAAAGAGCAAGCCAGTCTGGAACAAGATGCTAAATGATTAACGGGCTTCTTAGCGGTTTTAGAAGGTAAAATTAAGTGACTTGAGGCATTACAATCGCAATTCAACCAAGTAAAGCATTATTTTCAAATGGTATTTTTTTACTTGTATGGTGGTAAGCAAAAGGTCGATCCACAGAGACACAAATAAATTTCAAAGATTAATTCAAAACACGAATACGATGCACACAATCAAATATCCAATTACTCCATCTCCAATGGTTTCCTATTTCGATTTAAGCAAATAGAGACACAAGATCTTTTTGATATTTCCATATCTTTTTTTAACACCAAGGTCACATACTCTTCATTTCTATACCATTTAGGAGAAATATGAAAGTGAATTCTAATAAAGGTAGCCACTTAACTTGATCACCTTCTTGAGTTAAGAATTATAATAATCTCCAATGAGGTTTTTAACAAGATGCTCCCAACAAGGAATAAATAATTGATTAACAAGGGACACTCAAACTATTTAGGAAGTTACCTTGGCAATTATAATTATGACAAACAAGTGGAGTATGCAATAAACATAGTGATCTTTTTTTGTATTTTTTATAGGAAAAAGCAACTTAACATGGGAAAATTGTGGCCCACGTGGCCTTTTTGAAACAAACAACAAAACACACAAGTTCTCAGTACATAGATGAAATAAATACAACAAAAAAAGTAAATAAATGAAAGAGGAACAACATATCTTCACCGAGTTCTGTATACTATGACGGATGAGCTCAACAGCTTGGAATGCTTGAACAAGTGGTTGTCACCCACTTGAGGATCTGCATCACTATGGGTGGAACTGGATCCTACTGTGGTATAACAATGAAGCAGCTTCGATCTGTGATGGTCGGAATGCAAAGGAACCAGCACCAAGTACTCATGTGGTTGTCACCCATGTGAATTTAATGAAGGTTCAGTGTTGTTTCTGATGGCGAGGATGTCGTCTCTTTGGAGAGGATTTGGGATCCTCGGATCTGTAACGTACAAAAGCCTCTCGAGGCTCGGTTGGATCTACCCATTACTCAAACTTCCTCTACCAGGAGTTGTGCTCTATTGGTGTACTTGTGAAGGTAGGAGGAAAAAGAAATAAGGAAACCGACCCTTGCAATGGTCCAGGATATCATCTATTTAAACATAAAGCAAGAGAAACTAGAGAGAAATCAGGCAACAACTGCTCGCATGTAAAAAAAAGAGAATATGGGGTGATTGGCATTGCAGTTGCCAAGGTATGTATACGAAGAGAGTGGGGGAAAGTGGTTGGTGCAATTGGGGAAGGGTGCACAAATCGAGGAGAAAGAATGGGTGGTTGTCATGTGCGTAGAGGGAAAAGGGGTGAACACCTAACGTGTAAATACTTAGTGATAAAAAGTTGAAGTAGTGAGAATTTAATGAGGAGAGAGGTAGATAGAGAGAGGGGGAGACATGTTGACTCCTTTTACCAAGAGGAGATGTGAGCATCTAATATGAGAGAGAAGAGATGGAGGATTCAATGAGAGGAGTTGTAGAGATGAAGTGCCCGTGCATGGCTTAATGGAAGGAGAGGAGAGACATTAAATGAAGAGAGGGATAAAAGAAAGTGAGATATTAGGCTTGTCGTGCATGGCAAGGTGAAAAAAGAGATTGGAAAGAGAGATATGAAGAGAGATAGGAATAAAATAGGAAGGATGAGACATGGATAATGAATGAAAAGAGATGATATGATGTTAAAATGGGAGGAAAGAGATATGAAATGTGAAGGTAAAGAATGGTTGATGGTTTTTCTTGCTTGAAGAGGCTATGCCATTAATTAAGGGAGAGAGAGAAAAAGAAAGATGAAAAGATGGAGCAAGGGTGTGCGTATGTAAAGCCATGAACTTGGCATATCTTGGATTCTACATAATAAGATCCGGCTCGTTAAGAGGAAACCAACGGAATTTGTTTCGTGTGAATCGGACTTCATTTCGATTTGTTATGAATTTCGGAAGAAAGAGAAGGAGGGTTAAGACGTCATTAACCCATAATGACTGTCACTAAGACTAATTAAACATGACTAAAGAAACTAATGACGGATTTAAAACCGCTAATGATCATTAGCAAACACTAATCAATACTTAGCAAAAGATAAGCGTAAGCGCGAAAGTTAAATCACGAATAGTGAAAGTTAATCACGATTAGTTTTAATTAAGCATCATTAACGAATCTAGAATCCTCTAGAATGCTCTAACTTAAGCCCCAAGTTTGGGATAACTTTTAGCAAAAACCATGGGCCACCAAATCATGATTTAAGGTATAAATCAAGGTTTCCTAACCATGGTTAGTGGTTTTCTGGGTCCTATAAATAGACCCCCCCCCACCCATTCATTCTCTACGACTTCCACTTCCACCATCACCACAAGGGCTAGGGTCGAGAGGTCGAGAGGAGGAGTGGGAGGCGAGGGAGGAGCATTAGCGAAGCGCTGCCGGGAGAACGAGGAGGAGAAAGTTATGATTCTCTCTTAGTTTGCTTTGTAAGCTAGGCTTTCAATTCATCCTCTTGTTCTTTCAAGTTTTGTTCTTGATTCATCTTTCTTTCCGATTCGTTTTCCTGTTGTGGTTCGAAGAAAAATCTGTGTAACACCCTACTTAGGTGCGGGCGGCTATGCACGTTAGTGAACCCTGTGATTCGTCACACGTTCACTCATCTAAGACGCGTGGTGTCTACCGATTCTCCATCTCTTATGTTTCTATTATGATTTTGTAGTTATTTTGATGGAGAAATCTGTGTAATACCCTACTTAGGTGTGGGCAGCTATGCACGTCAGTGAACCCTGTGATTCGTCACACGTTCACTCACCTAAGATGTGTGGTGTCTGTCGATTCTCCATCTCTTATTAATTGAGTATATTCTTTCAGTTTCGTTGTTATTTTCCTCACGATTGATTTTATAGAGGAAACTCGTTTCGTTTTTATTTTGAAATATGTCTTGATAAGGGGAAACTCTACCGAATTTTTTCGAGAAATATGTCCCGATATAAGGGGAAACTCTGCCAAAATTTTCTGAGAAATATGTCCCGATATAAGAGGAAACTCTGTCGAAATTTTCAAGAGAAAATATATTCTTGGCATTCTTCGTGTTCTTCGTGTTCTTCGCATTCTTTGCATTCTTCGTTCGTTCTTCGCATTCTTGACATGTTCTTAGCGTTTTTGATACGAAAATGAAATTTGATCTTTTTAGGAGCTTTAAAATAGCCTTTCTAAACAACTAAACACGATAAAGCCTTGCATACATGAGAGAGAGCTTGATTAGGTAATGAAATCCTTCCTTTTGTTGTTCGGTTTTCATACGAGATTATTGAAATTCTTGATTTTATGTTCTTTGCTATGAAGAACCCTAGTTTTTGGCTATTTTTGAAAAGTCTGACGAGTTGCTTTGTGATTTCCACTAAAATAAGATTTAAGCATCAAATTGATGCGGTATTTTTGAAAGTTAGTGTTTGGGAGTTAAAATAGGCATAAACACGTGTATATATGTATATGAATAATATATATGTGAGTCTATACTAAGTATTTCTAATTATTCAAATCGAAGACTTAACGAAAGAATTACATCATGGGAATTGATGTGGCTTGAGTTGGATCCTGAAAAGGATCGTGTGTCGCGTTAAGGATGACTGGGAGTAGAACTACAGGTCGGGCATGCAACCTGTAGGTTTGTCGGAAGGACCTGTATTGGCGTTTCCCTACCTAGGTGGTACACGGTTGCCCTGTTATGTTAAGTGCGCATGAAATGAATGTTTTGCAACATGTGGTACCGAGAGCCAATATCTTCGGATTGAACGACGGAAGATGTAGTCGTGCCATGTGGAGGCACGGGTGGTTCAATAGTGTCTGGGTCACGATAATATGTATTTAAAGTCGCTATGTTATATGATTAAATGTTAGCCTGAGGTTTTAAGCAACCGAGTCCTCGAGGATGGTGTGCTCATTTGATTTCCATGCCTAGGGTTTGAGACCCTGTTTAATAAAATAAAAGAAAAATTGTTAGAGTAGTATTGGAGGATTGGTTAAGGTGACGTGCTGTGGCATAAGCTTACCAAGATCAACGTAATCTCCAATCCCGAAGTGTCCACAGCTTCGGAATCCTTATAGTGGTGAGGTAATTCCCCTGGACTAATCCCTGACGTGGAATAGAAAAGAATAGGACTTAAATTAGCAAGAAGGAATGAAACCTTTAATGATAACAAGTTTTACAAAATTACACAATTTGTTTGCTTTTCTCTTCTTCGTTACTTAGCATTCGCTAATTTTTATCCTATGATTTATGGAAAACCCAACAGGTATCGGTGAGCCATCGCAAGGACTTTAAAAATCCATCCAGCTTACATACTTGACATCCAGCCAGTCACAGTAGCTTTACTTTGTAAGGTAGTTAGTAATCTTTTGTGTATTTTTCATTTCAAGCTGATGTACATGTAAATGGTTATAGTTGAACAATGTATCATCTGAACTTTATTTTGTGAATGGAAAAGTGTTGAAATACTTCCTTCTGAGTATTTTTATTTGTAGTCTGTTTCTGAATGTTAGTTGTGATTGCTGAATGAATTATTGCCGAGTTATCAGATCCGGTCATGGGAGGATCTGATGGCCCGGAATTGGGGTCGTGACAGATTGGTATCAGAGCTTGTTTACTCCAGTAATTTATTTAGTAATTGACAACTATGAGAGGTATTCGAAAAACTAAGGTTGTATTAAGATCCTTTGATCTTAATAACTGACTGCAGTACCATCCATAAGTCATTGTCCCTTATATACATCATGCTAATAGGATCTGACCTTTGACCTTGACTTATCCCAGGATCATGGCAAACCAAGATGTGTCTAGACAATTAACTGCTATGATGACAATGCTCCAAGACATGGGATAAAGGCAGCAAGCATTGGAGGAGAGGCTCAATGCATAAGCTGAGAGACCTGAGGCATCTAAGCCTGTGGATGCTAGGATTGAAGGTTCTGTCCATCTTTCTCAGGGAGAATCTAGTTACCATCCTTCAACTGAGTCTGCTCCTACCCTAGCTGAAGGAGGAATGGAGAAGGCCCTTCTTAGACACCAAACATTACTAGATAATTACCGAAAGGGAAAAATTCCTCGATTCAAAGTTGTAGAGACACCTACCGAGGCTGAGTTATGGCTCGATGATGTTACTAGGATGTTGAGGATAATCCATGCACCAGTCGACACCTGGGTACACTTTGCTGATTACTCCCTAGAAGATTACGCATGACGATGGAGGAGAGCAAATTCTAAGAAATTAGCAGATCCTGTTGCATGGGATATCTTTGAAGAGAGGTTCTGAGCTCACTTCTGTCCCTCTCATTGGGAAGAATTAAAGAGGAGAGAGTTGGATTATCTGAACCAGGGTTCTAAGACCGTACGAGATTATCATATCCACTTTACTGAGCTACTACGTTACTCACCATCTCTAGAAGCTTCGCCACAAGAGTGTCTTACCAAATTTGTTAGCGGTCTTCAGGGAGATCTGCGAGAAAAGCTGGTTTTAGAGCTACAACCATAGATGAAGCAATGGACATCGCCTCTCGTATTAAGATGGAGAGGGATGAAAACCGCAAAAGAAAAAGTTTCCACTTTAATGGTCGACCATCCAAATGCAAGGCACATTATAACCATAGAGATCATCACTATCATCCAACCAGTTCTGTATAAGCTTACCACAGATCTTGGGTCAGGAATTACCAAGAAGAGGGGGTTCTCTAGACCTCCATTATATCCCCGTAACTCTGCATCATGAACTAGTACCTTTGTAGTTGGGTCTTCAGCTCAGACAGAAATATGTGCATGTTATCATTGTCATCAAGAAAGTCACATTTGGAAGGACTGTACATAATTGAGAGGTTCATGGTTTAAACCAACCCCAATTAACAGTATAACATCCACTCCGAGCAATGGAGCAACACACGGAGGAAGACAAGGTAGAGGTCGTGGCTCATAAGGAGCGCCTCCTACACAGCAACCACCACAAAGTGTTGCGGGTTCTAGCTTGCCTCTTCCTAATGGCCAGCTCAATGCAATCAATGAAGAACAAGCCTACAATTCAGGCACGGTCGTACGAGGTACTGTTACTATTCATGGCTTTCAGTACATGCTTTATTTGATTCTAGTGCTTCACATTCATTTATTGCACGACGGTTAGTACCCACTTTGGGTAAGACATAATCCTAGAAATCCTGGATAATTGTATAGTACTGATAGTGTTACCTGTTTCACTGCTACTGATAGAAATGGAGGACTTTGATCTTATCGTAGGGATGGATTGGCTAGAAAGGCATCATGCATGTCTTGACTGTTTTCAGAAGACAGTAACATTTCATCTTCCCAACTCGATAGAGTTCCAGTTCATCGGAAAGACATCCAATGATAATGTCGAATATATCTCTACTTTGAAGGCACAACAATTGTTAGAGAAAGGGTGCCAAGGCTATTTAGCTTATGTATCCACTACATCAGGGTTAGAAAGAATGATAGAAGATGCGCCTATAGTGTGCAAGTTTCCTGATGTATTTCCAGAGGAACTACCTGGATTACCACCTGAGCGAGAGATTGAATTTGAAATATCTCTTATACCTGATACTCAACTATCTCTATCCCTCCATATAGGATGGCACCAGCTGAGTTACGAGATTTAAAGGCACAGTTGCAAGAGCTATTAGATAAAGGATTCATTCGTCCTAGTACTTCACCATGGGGAGCACCTGTCTTCTTTGACAGGAAAAAGGATGGGTCGATGCGGTTGTGCATTGACTATTGACAACTAAACAAGGGGACAATAAAGAATAAGTATCCACTACCAAGAATAGATGATATCTTTGATCAGTTACATGGTTCAACTGTGTATTCCAAGATTGATTTAAGATCTGGATATCATCAGTTGAAAATTAAAGATACAAATATTCCCAAGACAACTTTTCGAACTAGATACGGGCATTATGAATTCTTAGTTATGCCTTTTGGACTAACAAATGCCCCGGCAGTCTTCATGGATCTCATGAATAGAGTATTCACGGAGTTCTTAGATCACTTTATAGTAGTCTTTATTGATGATGTACTTATTTGCTCCAAGGATAAATATCTGCATGAACACCATCTTAGGCAGGCACTTGAAACTCTAAGGAAGAACAAACTGTGTGCTAAATATAGCAAATGTGACTTCTGGCTATCTGAAGTATCTTTCTTAGGCCATGTTATTTCTGGGAAAGGTATATCATTTGATCCTACAAAGGTTAGTGCGGTGATGAGTTGGGAACACCCGAAGACTGTCACAGAAATGCGATCTTTTCTGGGTTTAGCTGGATATTATAGAAGATTCGTGAAGGACTTTTCACGAATAGCATTGCCAATGACTAGACTAACTCAGAAGGAGGTCCTATTCTTATGGTCTGATACATGTGAAGCTAGTTTTCAGACACTGAAAGAATGCCTAACATCTGCACCAATCCTTACTCTACCCTCTGGGAGTGAAGGGTTTACAGTATACACTGATGCGTCTAAAGAAGGACTTGGGGCAATTCTTATGCAACATGGTATGGTGGTTGCGTGTGCATCATGACAACTGAGGACACATGAAAAGAACTACCCAACACATGAAAAGAACTACCCAACACATGACCTTGAATTAGCTGTTGTAGTTTTTACTTTAAAGATATGGAGACATTACCTCTATGATATTACTTTTGAAATCTTCACTGATCATAAAAGCTTGAAATGTCTATTTGATCAAAAGGGACTCAATATGAGACAGAGACGGTGGCTAGAGTTGTTGAAAGACTATGATTGCACTATCTCCTACCACCCTGGTATGGGGAACATCGTAGCATATGCCCTTAGCAGAAGAACATGTTCACCTGGGTTAGTGAGCGCTATCCACTTCTGGGGTTTACTATCAACGTTAAGTGAATGGAAACCATTTGATAGTAGTGCTGATACTATAACTATTCCTCACCAATACAAACCAGAGATCTGGGATAGAATAAAGAAAGGATAGGAGGATGATCCAGTCCTTAAAGACTTGAGACAACAACTTAAGAAGAATGAGATAGAGGGATTCCAGATACAACATGGGTTACTGTATAACCATCACAGAGTTTGCGTACCAAATACAACTAAACTAAGGAAAGACATCTTACAAGAAGCGCACTGCTCATAAATATCTATTCATCCAGGAATTACAAAGATGTATAAGGATCTTCATTCATACTTTTGGTGGCCGGGAATGAAGAAAAATGTTGCTCAGTTTATGAATTCATGTTTTCACTTGCCAGCCGGTAAAGGCTTCACACCAAAAGCCATCGGGATTATTGCAACCCCTTCCTATACCTGAATGGAAATGGGAAAGCATTTCCATGGATTTCGTTACTGGCTTACCTCAAACAACGGGTAGTAAAGAGAGTATCTGGGTTGTATAAGATCATCTGACGAAGGTATCACACTTTATTCCAATAAGCTTATATTTCACTCCAGACCAGCTTGCTGAATTATATATTACACATATGATTCGCCTCCGTGGTATCCCAAAGGAAGTAGTTTCTGATCGAGATTCATGATTCACGTCACACTATTTGGAGAACTTCAAGAAAGCCTTGGGTACACAACTATGCTTGAATACATCATATCATCCACAAACAGATGGTCAGTCAGAACGTACGATTCAGACACTAGAGGATATGCAACGAGCGTGTGCCTTAGAATGGAAGGGATCATGGATTAAACATTTACCTCATTTTGAATTCACATACAACAACAGTTACCATACAAGTATTGGCATGGTACTATTTGAAGCACTTTATGGACGTAGGTGTACTACTCCTTTGTGTTGGCAAGAGGTCGGGATAAATAACCTTTATGATTCTGATACCCTGCAAGAGACACGGGAAGCTGTAGAGCTTGCTCGAAAAAGACTACTGACTGCTCAAAGCTGCTAGAAAAGCTATAGTGATACTAGGCGAAGAGACCCTGAGTTTGAGGTAGGTGACTTTGTATTTCTCAAAGTATCACCTATGAAGGGAATTCAGAGGTTTGGTGTGCATGGGAAGTTAGCACCCAGGTTCGTGGGTCCCTTTGAAATTATTCAGCGCATTGGAAAAGTGGCATATAGACCTGCACTTCCTCCACATCTTTTGGCACTACATGATATTTTTCACGTATCAAATCTAAGAAAGTACATTAAGGATCCGGAGCATAAGATGATTTATGATGATTTACATGTTGAGCCAGACTTGACATATCAAGAGATACCTGTGCAAATACTTGACAGGGATATCAAAAGTTGAGAAACAAAGAGGTGCCTCTAGTTAAAGTATTGTGGTGGAACCAAGAGTTTGAAGAAGCCACATGGGAACCTGAGGCGGAAATGAGAGAGAAATACCCCTACTTGTTTGAGTAATAACACTATGTGTTGTATATCTTCTTTATAAATGAAATGGCGTTCATTCTCTTTAAGGTTGTTATGCCTGCATTTCTAGTCTCGAGGACGAGACTTCCTTTAAGGTTGTTATAATTGTAAATCCATGAAGTTGGCATATCTCGTATCCTATATAATAAGATCTGGCTCGTCAAGAGGAAACCAACGGAATTTGTTTCGTGTGAATCGGACTTCATTTCGATTTGTTATGAATTTCGGAAGAAAGAGAAGTAAGGAGGGTTAAGACGTCATTAACCCATAATGATTGTCATTAAGACTAATTAAACATGACTAAAGAAACTAATGACGGATTGAAAACCGCTAATGTTCATTAGCAAACACTAATCAATAGTTAGCAAAAGATAAGCGTAAGCGTGAAAGTTAAATCCCAATTAGTGAAAGTTAATCAGGATTAGTGTTAATTAAGCATCATTAATGAATCTAGAATCCTCTAGAATTCTCTAACTTAAGCCCCAAGTTTGGGATAAGCTTTGGCCAAAACTATGGGCCAAAACCATGGGCCACCAAACCATGGTTTAAGGTATAAAACATGGTTTCCTAACCATGGTTAGCGGTTTTCTGGGGCCCATAAATAGACCCCCCTACCCATTCATTCTTTACGACTTCCACTACCACCACCCCCCCAAGGGCTAGGGTCGAGAGGTCGGGAGTAGGAGTGGGAGGTGAGGGAGGAGAGCTAGCGAAGCGCTATCGGGAGAACGAGGAGGAGAAAGGTATGATTCTATCTTAGTTTGCTTCGTAAGCTAGGCTTTCAATTTATCCTCTTGTTCTTCCAAGTTTTGTTCTTGATTCATCTTTCTTTCCAATTCATTTTCCTGTTGTGGTTCGAGGAGAAATATGTGTAACACCCTACTTAGGTGTGGGCGGCTATGCACGTCAGTGAACCCTGTGATTCATCACACGTTCACTCATCTAAGACATGTAGGGTATACCGATTCTCCATCTCTTATGTTTCTATTATGCTTTTATAGTTATTTTATGGAGAAATTTATGTAATACCCTACTTAGGTGCGGGCGGCTATGCACGTCAGTGAGACATGTGATTCGTCACACGTTCACTCACCTAAGATGCGTGGTGTCTACCGATTCACCATCTCTTGTTGTTTGAGTATATTCTTTCAGTTTCATTGTTATTTTCCTCTCGATTGAATTTATAGAGGAAACTCTTTTTTTATTTTGAAATATGACCTCATATAAGGGGAAACTCTGCCGAAATTTTCCGAGAAATATGTCCCGATATAAGGGAAAACTCCGTCATTTGAGAAATATGTTCCGATATAAGGGGAAACTCTACCGAAATTTTCAAGAGAAAAAATGTTCTTGGAGTTCTTCGTGTTCTTTGTGTTCTTCGCCTTCTTCGCGTTCTTCGTTCGTTCTTCGCGTTCTTGACACGTTCTTAGCATTTTTGATACGAAAATGAAATTTGATCTTTTCAGGAGCCTTAAAATAGCCTTTCTAAACAACGAAACACGGTAAAGCCTTACATACACGAGAGACAGCTCGATTAGGTAATGAAATCCTTCCTTTGCTGTTGCATTTTCATACGAGATTATTGAAATTCTTGATTTTATGTTCTTTGCTATGAAGAACCCTAATTTTTGGCTATTTTTGAAAAGTCTGAAGAGTTGCTTTGTCATTTCCACTAAAATAAGATTTAAGCATCAAATTGATGCGGTAGTTTGAAAGTTAGGGTTTGGGAGTTAAAATAGGCATAAACACGTGTATATATGCATATGAATAATATATATGTGAGTCTATACTAAGTATTGCTAATTATGCAAATCGAAGACTTAACGAAATAATTACATCATGGGAATTGATGTGGCTTGAGTTAGATCCTGAAAAGGATCGTGTGTCACGTTAAGGATGACTGGGAGTAGAGTTACAGGTCGGGCATGCGACTTGTAGGTTTGTCGGAAGGAACCCGTATTGGTGTTTCCCTACCTAGGTGGTACACGGTTTCCCTGTTATGTGAAGTGAGCACGAAATTAATGTTTTGCAATGCGTGGTACTGAGAGCCAATATCTTAGGGTTGAACGACAGAAGATGTGGTCGTGCCATGTGGAGACACAGGTGGTTCAATAGCAGCTGGGTCACGATAATATGTATTTAAAGATGCTAGGTTATATGATTAAATGTTAGCCTGAGGTTTTAAGCAACCGAATCCTCGAGGACGGTGTGCTCATTTGGTTTCCAGGCCTAGGGTTTGAGACCCTGTTTAATAAAAGAAAAGAAAAATTGTCAGGGTAGTAATGGACGATTAGTTGAGGTGACGTGCGGCGGCATAAGCTTACCAAGATCTACGCAATCTCCAATCCCGAAGTGTCCACAGCTTCGGAGTCCTTATAGTGGTGAGGTAATTCCCATGGACTTTCCCTGACATGAAATATAAAGGAATAGGACTTTAATTAACAAGAAGGAATAAAACCTTTAATGATAACACGTTTTTCAAAATTACACAATTTGTTTGCTTTTCTCTTCTTCGTTACTTAGCATTCTCTAATTTTTATCCTATGATTTATGGAAAACCCAACAGGTGTCGTTGAGCCATTGCAAGGACTTTAAAAATCCATCCAGCTTATATACTAGACATCCAGCTAGCCACAGTAGCTTTACTTTGTAAAGTAGTTAGTAATCTTTTGTGTATTTTTCATTTCAAGCTGATGTACATGTAAATGGTTATAGTGGGATAATGTATCATCTGAACTTTATTTTGTGAATGGTAAAATATTGAAATACTTGCTTCTGAGTATTTTTATTTGCAGTATGTTTCTGAATGTTAGTTGTGATTGCTGAATGAATTTTTGCCAAGTAACCAGATCCGGTTATGGGAGGATTCGGCGACCCGGAATTGGGGTCGTGACAACGTATGCATTATGGATGGGAATTTGGGATCATTGATGGGGGAAGAAAAGTTATAAAGATAGAGGGAAATGGTTAGAGGGAGAGACAAAGGAATGGATTGATGGGAATTTTTATATCAAGGGAGAAAAAGAGAACAACTGATCATGTGGGAGCATGAGTGCATACTACTGGAAGCATAGGGATGGGTGAATCAATTTTAATGCTAAGAGGAAGGAGGATTAATAAGAACGGTTCATAAAGGATGAAAATAAATCAATTAAAACAAACCTACCTTTTCTTCAATAAAGATAACTGATGCAAAATGAATATCTGAGCCTAAAAAATAATGAAAAAATGAACTCTTATATTCTCAATTTCATTTGTTGTCTTTAGTAATTTAGAGTGTCAGTGAATAAAGATAATAAGGTAGATTAGCACATTATTTTAGGCCACTGTGTTTATTTTTAAGCAAAGGATAAAAAGATTTGGCAATACATAACATGATGAGACACGATCTCATCAGCATACGACCTTACTCTTTCGAGAAGCAAAGAACATGATCCACATGATCCAAGAACACTTCTCAGATCGTTTCATCTAAACCACAAAGAAGTATCAGGATTACCTCTTGAAGAGTGGTTGTGATCGAGTCTCTAAAGGAAGAGACCTCTTGTCTCAAGTCTGATCCAATGGAGGAGATGCTTGGGAGCGTGTTGATGAGACACGTGCTCCTCACAATCCATGTTGATGATCCAAGCGACGCATCTCTTGATCTCATTACGAGATCTCACTTCTTCTTCACGAGTGAGGCGCATCGATGAAGATGGAGATCCATGAGCAAGCAATCTGACAGCATGATGATGATGATGCGGCGATGGCAACTTTCTCTCTAGGGATAGAGTGGACAACCACCCAAGGGAGAGAGATAAAAATGACGTGAGAATGAGAGAGTTTGTCTCTATTACCTATCAGAAGAGTTGCTTCTTATTTTATAGTATTTTGAGATCGATGGATCTCCATCCATGGATAACACAAAATCAATGGATGAGACCGATTTTTGTTTCTTTCAATGGCCATGATTTTGTTGTAAGAACACAACACTAATTAATTTAATTTAGATTAATATATTGATGAATCGATATTAATTAATTTCAAATGAACTCAATAAATCATGGAGATTGTGTGGAGGAGATTGCCCTCATCCCTAAAAAGGGGGGACGACCACCTTATTCCTTTAGGACTTGATGGTCGTCCACCACCTTGACTTGGTAGGAGGCAACCTCCTTCCAATTCATGAGATTACATTATATCATGAAATCTCCCACATTATCTCACAAAAACAATTCATAATTATCTTGTGAAGATTGCAAACATGCCATTGGAAATTTGTGAATCACATTCACAACCTAAAAATGTAAATTATATTTTCAATTAATAATCCAATGTGAATCCAATTCATGTCAATAATCAATCAACAAATATAAATAACAGTAAGCTTTCTCTAATATATTATAAATCACGTTTATAATATCTATAATTAATATGGATAATGTTATCCACATTATTCATATCCATGATAATTAAATCACATTTAATCATCTTCGATCTCCATTCTCATGTGCTCAAATAATATGAATCACATTCGCATTATTCACATCTTTGTAATCAAATCGCATTTAATTATCTCAGATAACTCTCCTTATAATATGAATCAAATTCATCTTATTCATGATTAAATCCTATTTAATTATCTATTTTCTCAATGCTCGAACACATATATCAACAATGAAATTATCCTTGAACTCTTTCAAGGATAATGCACTCTCTCTGTGGATACATAGAGAAAAGGACAGAGAGATTGTATGTTCCACATATAGTGACTTGGATATTGAGATCACATCTCAAATCCAAATATTACAGACCTCTCATAGATGCTTGATTAAATCAAGATTGCAATTCTAATCTTTTTCATTGCATTTGAATCACATTCAGATCAATGTCCAACATTTGAACCAAGATTAAAATACTTCTCTACTAAGAGGAGTCACTAAAATCCAGATTCGTTTCATCACTCCCTAGGAATGAAAGCATCATGGTTATACAATCATTTATGATCACATCACCCTCAGGTATTCCTAATACATGTACATCCTGCATACTGGAAGACAGAGAATAAACCCGAAGTTTTAGATTTATTTTACATTGTCTACTTCAGGGTTTTATCATTAAGTTTCTCATTTGATAAATGGGAGTCAGTATCAATCATATACTTTCCAAAAGCATATATCATACCCAGGTGTTGATCATATACATTCCAAAAGTATATATCAAACTTACAAATTCAGTCAAACTTCCAAAGTGAGACGACCGTGCATGGAATTTAATTCTTCCCAATATCTCATTAGTGAGCTCATGTCTTCTGGTTCAGTAATGAACTTGTATGATCCCTTTGAGATGTCGTATTACTCATATGCCCCTTGCATGCATACCAGCGCCTCGGTTTATAGGAATTGGTTAGGTCATCAACCTATTGGCCTACCAAATGTACATACTAGTACATATAGTAACACATCTGTCTCCGATCAGAGGATGCATGCCTATATCGTGACAGCATACGACGTAGGTCTTTTGTTATCTCGATCTCATTAAGTCAACTCTTTGACCTAACTAATCTGACAACTCTTAATCTCTGTTCCTATGAAGAGGACCTACATCAAGAGGTCGTTCAGATATCAACCTTTAGAAAAAGGATTGCCATATGCTTCTCAGGTTGGAGATCCTCCCTTAATAATCATTTAAGGGTGCTTGATGAGTCATCAATCTAACTCTTTCGATATTCACCCAAGCACCAGCCTCTATGATTCAACAAATGAATCAACAGTTGTATAATCATTAAGATGGCCATGGTACATAATCCTAATTATAGAAAGGGGTCTATTATGCAAATTAATCATTCTTCATTTTGGATCAGGGAATGATATTCGTAATAACATGTATTGCATAATGGCTCGTCGTGGGCTCGCATGCCAACAATCTCCCACTTCTCAAAGATCCATTAATGGGCTAATCTTTAAACCCACACTCATGTGACAATCATAGGCTATTTAGAAAAATATCTAGGGAAGTTGATCAGTCACTGTTCCGGAGAGACTATGTCAAGTCCTTTTGTGGCACTTGCATATCCCCCAATAACAATGTTCGCATCCAATGCAAATGTTGCATCTTATGCAACCAATACTCAATTTTGTTAGTTATAGTGTCCTTCACTCTATAGCCTGATAATTGTTATAACCAGGATTTCCACAATCCTTATCAGAATACCCTTACTCTTGGATATCTTTATCTCCCAAGGTATCTGCAGTTAAGACCTTTTAGATCAATATTTATAAAGTCTTAAGTTCTTGAAGATAAGACATTGAGATCACTATCTCTAAAGTCTTGCAACTTTGAAGATATTGTTGTTACTGCAATCAAGTGTTTTATTTCCATAGTAGGGTTAGTAACAGTTTACTACTCCCACTACATGGTAGACATATGGCTTTTTTTGTACACATCTAGCATACACTGAGCTTCCTAAAGTTGATGTACTAGGGAATATAGCTTTGGTATTCACTACCTAAACTCTTTGAGGTGCTATCCATTTAGATAGGTAAGTACAATATCATAAGTAAAAGAAGCTTTTCTTGGAATTTTTTAGAAAATGTAAATGTCCAAGGTGTACCACTAATATGACGGTTCGAATACCCTCATTTCTTTGCTTCTGAACAACTTTCCAAATGATTAGGATATCATCTACATTTAGCATGATGAACACAATGACACTCCCACTAAGCTTCACATGGTTCATCAAGATTCTATAAGAAATAACAACAATTATAATTTCATCAAATATGATGTTCCAACTACAAGAATCTCATTTGAGTCCATAGGTGGAGTTATTCAATTTCTACACCTTGCTTTCTTCAACCATGAAGCAATGTATCTACTTCATATGAATATCCTCAAAGAGGTATTCATAGAGGAATGCAATCTCGACTTCCATCTTGAAGATGTCAAAGTCAAGTTGTGTAGCTATAGTTAGCAATAATCTAATGATTTTAAGCATCGTCACTAGAAACCAAGTCTTATTGCAAGTGATGTCTTCTTTCTTCGTATGTATATTGTAGATACGAGCCATGCTTTGAAGGTCTCTACCTTCTCATCAGGATTTCTCTTTCTCTTGAAGATCCATTTACACCTAACAGGTGGATCCTTGAGGGTCTATATACAACACTTGCATATGAAGTCTACTTTAGACTTTACTGCTAACATCCATCTTTCCATGTTATGATCCTCAAACGCTTCATCATATGAAGTTAGATCATTATCAGGCTTAACTGACACATGGAATCCATCCTCAAACTCATTTGAAGAGGTATGAGTGTTTCATCTCCAATTGTCCTTTTAGTTCCTGATTCCAGGAGATTCATTATCTTCTCAAGATTCAATGAGTTCCTTCACTTCGTTTTCATCTTGATTCTCAAGAGTCTCATCCTCTAAGAATCACATT
This sequence comes from Ottelia alismoides, assembly GCA_037367405.1. Lineage (NCBI taxonomy): Eukaryota > Viridiplantae > Streptophyta > Magnoliopsida > Alismatales > Hydrocharitaceae > Ottelia > Ottelia alismoides. The sequence continues at coordinate 617,904 of JAZKJV010006837.1, forward strand.
CTTAGATATGAGATCTTTTAAGAATCTCAAGGTCATAAAGTAGGTATGCAATACCATCCTTTATTTTCCTAATGAAGTACTATTCTCCGGTTCTAGATTCCATCTTACATGCATGGAACCTTATTAAGGATATATAGTGTAGTCTCTACTACATGTATACCTTGAAACAAAGAGGTAATTATGCTAAGATTCATCATTGTTCAAATCATGTCACACACAATCCAATTGTGTCTCCAACTCCATTGAGTTTAGGTGCATTAGGAGGATTGAGATAGGAATGATATTCCTTTCTCCATAAGGTATTCCTTTAATTCATCTAATAGGTATTAGCTACCTAGGTTAGATCAAGTTAATTTCATCTTCCTTCAAACTTTGGCTCTAAACCAAAATTATGAAATATTTGAACATTTCAAAGCTTTCTAAGGTGAAGGGAAGAAATCTCATATCACAAATAATCATCGAATGACATCGCATATCATTAATGTTTATTTTGATATGGATGATCCACATACATCAATATGTTTGAGATCTTGAATACCTTGGTATCTAACACCATTCCCAAAGAATGGTGCTTTGGACATTTTACTTATAATACAATATTCATAAATATGTAAGATTTAAAATTTTAGACATTCTAAAGCTTCATCTCTTACGAGTCTATTGATCTCATCAATAGACAAATATCCAAGGCTTGATGCCAGATCATTGTTAAACGATCTTCATTTTCCTATTGATCTTTAAAGGTTTAATTTTCAGTATTAGAAATGCTAATAAACCATTCATTAATTTTCTAATTTAGTATATTCCTATGGATGTTAGATTACTTTCTAAAAAATATCCATCATAACTCTTTATGATAGGTCTATTCCAGAATTCATGTTTATTTCCAACATTTAGAAATAAATAATGAGTGTATTCTAATATCTGGGTCATACATATATTCTCTAAGATTAAGGTATCTCACACTGAAATTTTGAATTCCATCTATCTAATAGAGATTATTGCAATAGTGCATCGATATCAATGTGGACGACTATTAAAACTTAAGATCAATTTTATAGTCTTCTAATACATATGCAACCAATTGTAAGTGTTATTAGAAGAATGAGATACAATTATTAGACTTTAATCTTATCCAATAAGTAAGTCAATTTCAATGATCAAATGTATATATAGATTATTCCGATGCACTATCTGGGCAGTTCACTAGGTATCCAAGATAGTCTAGATAGTCACACAATCAGTACATCGACTTATTGCAGTACTGACATTCATCCAACTATTTGGATGTCATATGGAAGTTACCGAAATACAGTCAACTCCTTGACTTTCCTAAAGGATATGGAATTATCTTCAAGTGCATCACGGAAGCGTGATCGTCGTATCGGATACGACGCAGAACGGCTAGTCGTACTAGTTGTTTTGTGCAACAGAATTTAAAAATTTTAATGCGATGAAACCACATGATCCAAGAACGATTCTCGGATCGTTTCATCTATAACCACAACAAGTATAGAAGAATACCTCTTGAAGCGTGGTTGATCAAGTCTCTAAAGAAAGAGACCTCCTGTCTCAAGTCCGATCGTCGGTGAGACCGCTTGCGAGCACGGAGATGAACCGCGTAGTCCTCACAATCCAACAAGATGATCCAAGCACGGTTGCTCCTGATCTCATCGTACGAGATCGAACGTCTCCTTCGTGAGCATAGCACTCCAAGAAGACGGAGAACCGAAGAACGTCGAAGCGGCGGCGCGGTGGCGAGAGCGTCGACGATTCTCTCCTCTAGGGTTTGGTGGACGGCCACCAAGAAGAGGGAGGGAGGGTTGGCGTGTGAGAAGAAATTAAGAGAGAGAGAGAGAGAGAGAGAGCTTCAATATTGCATGTAAATAGAGAGCATGGTATGCCTCTCTATTTATAGGATTTTGGGATCCATGGATCTCAATCCATGTGACATGTAAAATCAATGGATGAGATTGATTTATGTCAATCCAATGGTCAAGATTGTTGTTGGTAAAACCAAAAAATTTAGATTAAAATATATTTGACAAAATCAAATATAAATCAATCCTAAATCACACCAATAAACAAGGAGAGAATATACATGGAGATTACATCTCCATGGACAATCTAGAGGTGACGGCCACCCATTCCATATAGGAATAGGGTGACGCCCACCTCCTTCCAAGTTGAGGGCAATCTCATGCATTTCCATGAGATTGCATGTCTCCTTGAATTTCTCCATTATTTATTTCCAACAACTTTTGTTGGGTTTTATTCATCAAAAATAATTCACAATTATATTTGAGAATATTGCAATCTTGCCATTGAAAAATTGTGAATTATATTCACAACCTAAAACAACACATAATTTACATTGTCAATTAATTACACAATGTGTATCCAATACACATAATAATCAATCGACAAATATAAATTATAATTAGCTCTCTTTAATTCATTAAAAATAATATTTATAATATATTATGAATAATTGGATATTTCTATCCACATTATTCTTATCCATAATAATTAAATCATATTTAATTATATTGGATAATTCTTTCACACATCAAAATGATTAAATCACATTTAATCATTAATTCTTTATTGATTAGATCTTATGGAATTATTCTCGAACCCTTCAAGAATAATGCAATCTCTCCGCGGATACTTGGAGATAAGGACAGGGCGATTGTATTGTTCCACGTATAGTGACTTGGATGTTGAGATCATATCTCAAATCCAGATCCCATGGACCTCCCACTGATGCTTGATCAAATCAAGATCGTAGACCTAATCTTCTCATTGCATCTGAATCTCATTCAGATCAATGTCCAGTTCATGGACTAAGATTAGGTGACTTCTCTAATGAGAGGAGTCAGTAAAATCCAAACCTGTTTCATCACTCCCTCGGAATGGAAACGTCATGGTTATACAATCGTTTATGATCACATCACCCTCAGGTATTCCCAATACCTGTACATCCTGCATAGTGGAAGACCTATGATCATTCTGAAGATAAAGATCACTTTTGTACTGTCATCTTCAGGGTTTGATCATCAAGTTTCTCAATCTTGGTCACTGGGAATTGGTATAGATCATATGCTTTCCCAAAGCATATATCTTACCTTCAAATTCATGTCATGCTTCCAAAGCATGACGACCATGCTTGGAATTTGATCAGTCCCAATACCTCATGAGTGAGCTCATGTCTCCCGATTCACAAGTGAACCTGTATGATCCCTTTGAGAGATCGTATTACTCATATGTCCTTACATGCACACCCGCTCGCCGGTGTATAGACCTTGGTTAGATCATCAACCTATTGGTCTGCCAAATGTACACACTCAGACATATAGCAACACATAAGTCTTCAGTCAAAGGATGCATGCCTATGCTGTGACAGTATTCAACATAGGTCTTTGGTTATCTCGATCTCGTTAAGTCAATCCATTGACTCAACTAACCTGACACCTCCGAATCACTATTCCCATGTAGAGGACCTGCATCAAGAGGTCAGTCAGATATCAGCCATCTGAGAGAGGATTGCCTTCTCCTACTCAGGCTGGAGATCATCACTTAGCAATCATTTGACGATGCTTGATGAGTCCTCTATCTAACTCCTTAGATATTCATCCATGCATCAGCCTCTATGATTCATTTAATGAATCAACAGCTGTATGATTATCAAGTTGGCCATGGTACATAACCCTTATTGTACAGAGGGACCCTATAGTGCATTCATTCATTCAATCTCAGAATAGGAGTGAAAAATAATGAATAACTTTCATTGATAATTTATTCATTACAATAACATTTATCGTAGAAATGGTTCGCCCGGGGCTCACATTGCTAACAATCTCCCACTAGCCCTCAGAACCATTCAGGTACAATCCTTAAACCCATACTCATTACATGCTGGTCAAAAACCTTCTATGTCAGAGGTTTGGTAAGAGGATCAGCAACGTTGTCGGCAGAGGCCACCTTGGTGATGATGATGTCACCATGCTTTTGTATCTCCCGAATGATGTGGTGTTTCCTTTCCACGTGCTTGCTCTTCTGATGCCATTTGGGTTCCTTTGCCTGGGCAGTGGCTCCCGTGTTATCGCAGAGTAATGGGATGAGAGTATCAGAGGAAACTACGCCAAGCTCTAGGATGAACTTGCGCAACCACACCGCCTCCTTTGCAGCATCCGATGCGGCAATGTATTCGACTTCTGTTGTTGAATCTGCAGTAATGTCATGCTTCTTGCTTCTCCAGCTCACAACACCACCATTCAACAAGAACACAAACCCTGATGTCGACTTTCGATCATCTACCTCCAATTGGAAGTCAGAATCTGTATATCCCAAGACTTGGAGATCACCATCTCCATAGACCAAGATGTAATCTTGCGCCCGTCTTAGATATTTGAATATGTTCTTTACTGCATTCCAGTGTTGCTCTCCATAGCAGGATTGGTAACGACTTACCACTCCTACTGCATGGCAGATATCTGGCCTAGTACACATCATGGCATACATTAATCTTCCTACGGCTGATGCATAAGGACATCCAGCCATGGCCTTCTTTTCCTCAACAGTTTGAGGAGCCATTCCTTTAGATAGGTGGATACCATGTCTTAAGGGTAGGAATCCTTTCTTGGAACTATCCATACGGAATCGTTCAAGAATCTTCTTAATGTATCCATGTTGTGACAATCCCAAAATCCTCTTTTCTCGGTTTCTGAACAACTTCAGGTCTAAGATGTAAAAGGATTCTCCAAGATCTTTCATCTCAAAGGTATGGGACAGCCAAATCTTTACACTGATCATCATCCTTGTATCATTCCCAATGATAAGGATGCCATCTACGTAAAGCACGATGAACACAATAGCGCTCCCACTAGTCTTCTTGTATACACAAGGTTCATCAGGATTTTGCACAAAATCATAGCTCTTTATGGTTTCGTCAAATTTGATGTTCCAGCTACGAGAAGCTTGCTTTAGCCCATAGATGGATTTCTTCAGCTTGCATACTTTGCCATCCTCAGTCATGAAGCCCTGGGGCTGCTCCATGTAGATATCCTCCTCGAGGTATCCATTGAGGAAAGCCGTCTTGACATCCATCTGCCAGATGTCGTAGTCAAGATATGCAGCTATAGCTAGCAATGTCATGATGGATTAATCATAGCCACAGGAGAGAATGTCTCATCGTAATCGATGCCTTCTCTCTGTGTGTAGCCCTTGGCTACGAGCTGTGCCTTGAAAGTCCCTACTTTCCCATCAGGTCCCCTCTTTCTCTTGAAGATCCATTTACACCCAATGAGTTTTACCCCTTTAGGTGGATCCTCTGGGGTCCATACACCATTCTTATGCATGGAGTCAATCTATGACTTCATTGCTAGCATCCATCTATCCATGTCTTGATCCGCGAGTGCTTCATCAAATGAAGTAGGATCAATGTCAGTCTCACTTGACACGTGGAATCCATACCTTTCAGGTGGTGCAACTACCCTCGAACTCCTTCGAAGAGGTATGTGTGTTTCATCTTTATTTATCTCTTCAGTTTCTGGTCTAGGAGGCTCAGAATCCTCAGGGGATTCAATGAGTTCCTCTACTTCATTTTTGTCTTGACCTTTAAGGAAATCATCCTCCAGAAACTTCACATCTCTAGAGACAAAAACCATTTGGGTCTCAGGGTCATAGAGCTGGTATCCAATACCATCTTTAACATACCCAATGAAGTAACACTCATGAGTGCGAGATTCTAGATTACTTGCGTCCACGTTCTTCGCATGGACCAAGCAACCCCAAACCCTCAAGTGATTAACACTAGGTTTGGTTCCATACCAGAGCTCATGAGGAGTCTTAGGTACAAATTTGCTAGGAATCTTATTCAGGATATATATTGCAGTCTCTACTGCATATCCCCAGAAACTAAGTTAAATGTGCTTTATTCATCATTGAACCGACCATGTCCATGATGGTCCTGTTGCGTCTTTCAGCAACACCATTAAGTTGGGGAGTTCCATGAGGAGTGAGATTGGAAACAATTCCATTCTCCTTAAGGAATTCCTTGAATTCATCTGAGAGGTACTCGCCACCTCGATCAGATCGAATCCGCTTAATCTTCCTATCGGTTTGGTTCTCAACCAAAGCCTTGAACTCTTTGAACTTTTCAAAGGTTTCGGATTTATGACGTAATAGGAAGATAAACCCGTATCGCAAATGGTCATCGATAAACGTCAAATAATATCGATATCCATTTCGAGTCGCGGTACTGAAGGGACCACATACATCGGTATGTATTAGGTCAATAATACCTTCACATCTCGTAACATTGTTACGAAAAGACATCCTAGTCATTTTACGTCGAATACAATGTTCACAGATAGGCAAAGATTGAACCTGTAGAAAGTCTAAAGGTCTATCCTTTATTAATCTGTTGATCCTATCAACAGACAAATGACCAAGCCTTTGATGCCAAATCATATTCGAATGATTTTTATTTTCCCTGGATCTCTTTGGGTTTTTACTAGTGGTTGTAACATTCATGACATTCTCAATTATGCACAATTCATAGAGTCCTCCAGAAGTTAAAACACCCTCTGCAATATATTTATCATAATGATTTATGACTAATTTATTACAGAACAGGAATGAGTATCCACTTCTAACTAGCTTAGATACAGATATCAAATTCCTTCTAACTTCAGGTACATAAAGACACTCTTTAAGTACAAGGACTCTACCACTAGATAATGATAGTCGACACGTCCAGACGGCGACTGCTGCAACACTTGCATCAGATCCCATCTGGATGACTGTCTCCCCTTCTTTAAGACTTCTAGTTTCCTGAAACAAATGCAACAAATTGCATACGTGAACAAAAGCACCAGAGTCTACAACCCAACTTCCTTCTCGTCCAACGAGAAAGCTAGTTTCAATGATGAAAGTTGATTTCATACCTTCTGGGGATTTACCTTTGTCTGACGACTTCAGGTATTCCGGGCAGTTACGCCTCCAATGCCCCGGCTTTTTGCAGTGGTGACAGACGTCGGTTTTCTTCGACGCCATTAGAGTGGATGCATTAGAAGAAGAGCCAACACCTTGTCCCTTCTTCTTTCTCTTCTGGGCCGGGCCCTTCCGAGAATCTTGCTTCCGACCGCGCTTCCCTCTGACCTGTGCAACCATTGCACTGCCAGCGGGACCATCTTTCTTCATTACGGCTTCTGCAGATTTTAACGCAGCAAGAAGACCAGCGCTTGTCAATTCCAGTTGTTCTTGTGGAATGACACTACAAAGTTATTGAAAGATTTGGGCAACGACAGCAGAATGAAGGCAGCTTGCATGTCTGCATCCATGGTTTCCCCAAGAGTCTCCAGCTCCGACAAGTACCCAAACATTTTGAGTACATGTTCATGGACCGAAGTCCCTTCTCGCATCTTGCAGCGAATGAGATCTTTCATAACATTGTACCGCTGGGTGCGGTTAATGTCACCAAACATATCTTTCAGATTCTGCATTATCTCCTGACAAGTGCTCATCTCCACATGTTGTTTCTGCAGAACATTGGAGAGAGAACCCAGGATATAGCATCTAGTCAAGACATGATCTTCATCATACTTGTCATTATATGCTTTTTCTTCCTTGGATTTAGGGTTCTCATGCTTGTCCTCGAAGAGCACATAACTTATGCGCTCTACAGAGAGAACAAGCTCCAAATTACGGATCCAATCCGAGTAATTTGGGTCGGTCAATTGGTTAACCTCAAGAAGCCTACTAAGTTGGTTCATGGACTTCATTTTCTGAAATTAAGAATGCACTATATTAGAACATATTAAACATATATTCATATTTAAGATATTTGATTAAGATATTTTAAATCAAATTGTTCTTGCTTTGTCAACCTTGAAATTTGTTCCCTTCATCATTTTCAAAGTAAGAGATAAACTTACCATTATATCTCAAGCAAGAACTGGGATCTCCTCCTTATCTTTGTCATATCCCAATAATATGAGAACTTATGACTCCAATAAAGAGAAGCGGGAACACATTCCGCCTTGCAAGTCCAACTTGCATCTCCCGATTCGGTCTTTAATACCCAGGCCCACCACCTCTAAGGTGATGTTGACCCGTCATTAATTGAACCAACCGTCAACAGGAATACAACTCGCTATGCGCAATCCAATATCGCCCCAATAATATGAGGACCCGATATTGGGGTCACTACGCATACGTCCTTACTCTTTCGAGAAGCGACGAGCCCGATCCAGATGCGCTTGCATATAGGAGTTGTCACTTCGGACAGGCGTCTCCCACATGCAATCCCTGGCGACGGAACCCTTCGCCTTGACGGGAGACCATAGATGTCACTTATGTGATCCTCCATCTCTAATTCAAATTTTAATTAATTATCATGAATCACATTCATATAATTAATTCTTCCACGGGAAATAATAACTCTATTCATAATAGAGTGTCTCAATTGGACATAATCAATTTAATCATATTAAATTAGTTATCAATCCAATTCAATCAACAAACTTGATTATTTTTACTTGAATATATATGGTAATATCTCAAAATACGTGTTAATTCGAATTTTAATAATTAGAAAATAGACCTTGATTTTCTCTGGCATTATACAGTCCCTACCCGTTGTCATGGCCAGTACCGATGAGAGTGGGACGGACCACATACGTTGCAACCCACAACCCCAATGCTCTCCGACTAGTTACCTTATCCACCTCGGGAAAGCATAATGCCAGATATATCAATTTGTACTTGAGATGATCATCGGTTTTTCAATCGAAATTATACCATATAGTAGTAATCAAAATATTTTTTATTATAAGAAAATTTGCTACACAAATTCCCAATCCTATTCAAGCATCAAGTTTGAAGATTGTGTTTCCAATTATGATTTAGATCACATCCAATCAATTAATTGGTTGATGCCAAGTCAATTAGGTAAATAAGCATCTTCCAATATTTCACAAATATTTTTCAAGATTATTTCATGAAATTAACAATTAATTTCACTAATTGACAATCACTTGGTTCTAGATTAGGACTGCAATTTTAGTAGTGACCCCTACTCACTAAAATTAACATATCTCAATCAGTTTAAATCAAAATTAGACAAACTCAATTTTCAAAGATTGCTAACTTGATTTAGAACAGAAGACAAGTGGTGTTTCACGCATTTCGAGGCGGATCTAAACAATAATTAACCCTTTAATCATGTTAAGATCTACAGTACCCGCAACAGTGCATATATGTCCATTAAAACAACCATATCTCGAGCATATGAAATCCGATTTACGCAAACTCAGATCCTATGGTTTCCTTATTTAATGGGGAACAAAATACAAGGAAATAATTCGTGCTTAAACATTTTAAACATGGCCGAAATTATTAACTAAACAGATCTGCGAAATCAAATGCGATAAAACTTTCGCGACCTTAACGAACCCAAGTCGTCCTCGGTTTGCGAATCATATTCGAAACCGTCAACCTGGCTCTGATACCACTTGAAGGATATGGAATTATCCTAAAGCGCATCATGGAAGCGTGATCGTCGTATCGGATACGACGCAGAACGGCTAGTCGTACTAGTTGTTCTGTGCGGCGGAATTTAAAAATTTTCATGCAATGAAACCACATGATCCAAGAACGATTCTCGGATCGTTTCTACTATAAACACAACAAGTATAGAAGAATACCTCTTCAAGCCTGGTTGATCAAGTCTCTAAAGAAAGAGACCTTTTTTTCTCAAGTCCGATCGTCGGTGAGACCGCTTGCGAGCGTGGGGATGAACCGCGTAGTCCTCGCAATCCAAGAAGATGATCAAAGCACGGTTGCTCCTGATCTCATCGTACGAGATCGAATGTCTCCTTCGTGAGCGTAGCACTCCAAGAAGACGTAGAATTGAAGAACGTTGAAGCGGCGGCGCGGTGGCGAGAGCGTCGACGATTCTCTCCTCTAGGGTTTGGTGGACGTCCACCAAGAAGAGGGAGAGAGGGTTGGCGTGTGAGAAGAAATTAAGAGAGAGAGAGAGAGACAGAGCTTCAATATTGCATGTAAATAGAGAGCATGGTATGCCTCTCTATTTATAGGGTTTTGGGATCCATGGATCTCAATCCATGTGACATGTAAAATCAATGGATGAGATTGATTTATGTCAATCCAATGGTCAAGATTGTTGTTGGTAAAACCAACAAATTTAGATTAAAATATATTTGACAAAATCAAATATAAATCAATTCTAAATCACACCAATAAACAAGGAGAGAATATACATGGAGATTACATCTCCATGTACAATCTAGAGGTGACGGCCACCCATTCCATATAGGAATAGGGTGTCGCCCACCTCCTTCCAAGTTGAGGGAAATCTCATGGATTTCCATGAGATTGCATGTCTCCTTGAATTTCTCCATTATTTATTTCCAACTTTTGTTGGGTTTTATTCTTAAAAAATAATTCACAATTATATTTGAGAATATTGCAATCGTGCCATTAAAAAATTGTGAATCATATTCACAACCCAAAAAACACATAATTTACATTGTCAATTAATTACACAATGTGTATCCAACACACATAATAATCAATCAACAAATATAAATTATAATTAGCTCTCTCTAATACATTATACATCACATTTATAATATATTATGAATAATTGGATATTTCTATCCACATTATTCTTATCCATAATAATTAAATCATATTTAATTATATTGGATAATTTCTTCACACATCAAAATGATTAAATCACATTTAATCATTAATTCTTTATTGCTCAGATCTTATGGAATTATTCTCGAACCCTTCAAGAATAATGTGATCTCTCCGCAGATACTTGGAGATAAGGACAGGGCGATTGTATTGTTCCACGTATAGTGACTTGGATGTTGAGATCATATCTCAAATCCAGATCCCATGGACCTCCCACTGATGCTTGATCAAATCAAGATCGTAGACCTAATCTTCTCATTGCATCTGAATCTCATTCAGATCAATGTCCAGTTCATGGACTAAGATTAGGTCACTTCTCTAATGAGAGGAGTCACTAAAATCCAAACTTGTTTCATCACTCCCTCGGAATGGAAATGTCATTGTTATACAATCGTTTATGATCACATCACCCTCAGGTATTCCCAATACCTGTACATCCTGCATACTGGAAGACCTATGATCGATCTAAAGATAAAGATCACTTTTGTACTGTCATCTTCAGGGTTTCATCATCAAGTTTCTCAATCTTGGTCATTGGGAATTGGTATAGATCATATGCTTTCCCAAAGCATATATCTTACCTTCAAATTCATGTCATGCTTCCAAAGCATGACGACTATGCATGGAATTTGATCAGTCCCAATACCTCATGAGTGAGCTCATGTCTCCCTATTCACAAGTGAACCTGTATGATCCCTTTGAGAGATCGTATTACTTATATGTCCTTACATGCACACCAACTCGCCGGTGTATAGACCTTGGTTAGGTCATCAACCTATTGGTCTGCCAAATGTGCACACTCAGACATATAGCAACACATCTGTCTCCGGTCAGAGGATGCATGCCTATGTTGTGACCATATTCAACATAGGTCTTTGGTTATCTCGATCTCGTTAAGTCAACCCATTGACTAAACTAACCTGGCACCTCCAAATCGCTATTCCCATGCAGAGGACCCGCATCAAGAGGTCAATCAGATATCATCCATCTGAGAAAGGATTGACATCTCCTAATCAGGCTGGAGATCATTACTTAACAATCATTTGACGATGCTTGATGAGTCCTCTATCTAACTCCTTAGATATTCATCCAAGCATTAGCCTCTATGATTCATTTAATAAATCAACAGATGTATGATTATCAAGTTGGCCATGGTACATAACCCTTATTGTAAAGAGGGACCCTATAGTGCATTCATTCATTCAATATCAGAACTGGAGTGAAAAATAATCGATAACTTTCTTTGATAATTTATTCATTACAATAACATTTATCGTAGAAATGGTTTGCCCGGGGCTCACATTGCTATCATTTCCTTCTCACATGGGTCATACACATGCTTCCACTATGCTCTCTTCATCTGTAACCAACCATTGTTTAGATAAAGGATCTCTTATGTTGAATTCAAAAGATATCAATATAAGAGTATTTCACATTTATACATGCTTCATTCAATTCATACAATATGAATATTATGAAGCTTCATGAATGACTTAAGTACGGACAAGGAGAATGATGACACTCATCGCATCTACATCCATCTTAACTCTCAAAGACTATTGGTTCTGGTAGGTACTCAAACATTTTGAGTACATCATCTCTTATCGAGCCACCATTCTGCATAATGCAGAGAACCATGCCATTCATGATTAAATGTTGAGAGCACATATGTGTGCCAAAACATCTTCTAGGATTTTATAATGATTATTTGACAATTACGATCATCATTGACATGTCACTTCCAAAGTACATTCGACGAGAAATCAAGATTATAGAGACACACAAACCCTAGGTTGATTTACTATTGTCAATTTAATTGTCAATCCTCATTATTATGAGGAAACTTGCACATTGCACACACATACATTATGTGTTGAACTGCAAGTACAATATCTTGATCAAGGATCCAATCCATGATGATTTTACTGATCATTATTGAGTATAGTAGGCTTAATGAGTATTATCTAAAATAAGAAATTTGCATAAATATATACATTTTACTTTGATTTAGAAATTTTCATATCAAAGTTGTCTTGCCTTGTCAACATTGAAAGTTTGTTCCCTTAATCACTTTCAATGTAAGAGATATACTTACCATTATATCTCAACCAATATCTGGGATCTCCTTCCTTATCTTTATCACATCCCAATAATATGAGAACCTGTAACTCGAATAAAAAGAAGTGGGAACACATTCTGCCATGCAAGTCCAACGTGCATTCCGATTTCGGTCTTTAACACCCAGGTCCATCATCCCTAAGATGATGTTGACTCACTGTTAATTGAACCAAACCTCAATAGTATTAGTACTCGTTATGCGCAATTCAATATCGCCCTAATAATATGAGTACCCGATAGTGGGGTCACAATGCATACGACCTTACTCTTTCGAGAAGCAAAGAGCCCGATCCAGATACGGTTGTATGCAGGAGCTGTAACTTTGGACAGGCATCTCCTCAATACAATCCCTGGCAATAGAACCCTTCGCATTGACGGGAGCCCATGGATGTCACATATGTGATCCTCCATATAATGTTCAAATTATAACTAATCATTATGAATCATATTCACATACTTAAATCTTCCAAGGGAATAACATCTCTATAAATAACAGAGAGTTTAATTTTAATTAGATTTAATTGATTTAATTACATTAAATCAGTTATCAATCCAACTCAATCAACCAACAAACTTGATTGTTACTTGAAAGGATGGTATTATCCCAAAAATATGTATTACTTCGAATTTTAATAATTAAAAAATACAGCATGATCTCTCAAGTATTATCCTTCCCTACCCGTTGTCATGGCCAGTATCGACGGGAGTGAGACAGACCGCTCACGGAGCAACCTGCTACTCAAACGCTCCCCTACTAGACACCATATCCGGCTTGGGCAAGGATAATGCCAAATTGATCACTTTGCACTTGAGATGATAATCGATTTTTCAATCGAAGTTATACCATATGGTAGTAATCAAAATTATTTGATTATAAGGAATTTTCCTAAACAAATTTCCAATCCTAGTCAAGCAACTTTGTTTGTTGGAGAGAAAATTGAGTAACCAATTTGTGATCAAGATCACATCTAATAAATTATTGGTTAAGGCAATGTCATTCAAGGAAATAATTATCATCAAATATTTCTCAAATATTTATCCATAAATATTCCAGGAAATTAACCATTAATTTCACTAATTTCTTATATGGCAATCACAAGGTTCTTGATTAGGAATGTAATTTCCAGTAGTGACCTCCCTCACTAAAATTATTATATCTCAATCAATTTAAATACACATGCAAAGTAAGTTTACAAAGTTTGATAATTTTATTTATAGCATAAACCGAGTGATTATCATGCATTTCCAGGCATTTCAAAACAATAACAAACTCTTTAATTACGTCAAGAATTGCCATCCCCGAAACAATGGATATATGTTCATTAAAATGACCATATCTTGAGCAATCGGATTCCAAATCATGCAAACTCAAATCCCACGATTTCCTTAATTAATGGAGAATATTATCAAGTGATAATTTTGTATTTAAACATTTGAAAAAGGACCGAAAATAATTATAAGATAGGGTTGTGTGAATGAAATGCAATGAAACTTCACACAACTTTAATGTGCCCTTGTCATCTTAGGTTTATGGATAGCATCCAAAACCTCCAACCTGGATATGAGAAAATCTTTAAGCGTATCACGGAAGCATGAGGATCACATTGAATGTAATCAGGAGTGACTAGTCATGCTAGTTGCTCGAGGCAGCAGAATTTAAAAAATTATCAAACGATGTAACCACATGATCCAAGAACAATTCTCATATTGTTTCATATAAATGACAAACAAGTATCAGCATTACCTCTTAAAGAGTGGTTGTGATCGACTTCCTAAAGGAAGAGACAACCTGTCTCAAGTCCGATCCAATGGAGGCGAGGCTTGTGAGTGCGTTGATGAGATGTGTGCTCTTCTGAATCCATGTTGATAATCCAAGCGATGAATCTACTAATCCCGTCACACAAGATCTGGCATCTTCTTCGCAAGCGAGGCGCATCGAAAGAGAAGGATATCCACGACCAAACAATCCGACAACATAACAATGATGATGCGACGATGGTGACTTTCTCTCAAGGGATAGAGAGGAATAGCCACCCAAGGGAGAGAGATAGAAATGGCCTGAGAATGAGAGAGAGAGAGAGAGATATTGTTTCTATCGCTTATCAGAAGAGCAAGGGTTACCACTTCTTATATAGTATTTTGGGATCCATGGATCTCAATCCATGGACAACACAAAATAGATTGATTTGTGTTTCTTTCAATGCATCATGATTTTGTTGTAAAAAACACAACAATAATTAATTTAATTTAGATTAATATATATTGATAAATCAATATTAATTAATTCCAAATTAAATCAATAAATCATAGAGATTGTGTGGAGGAGATTGCCCTCATCCCTAAAATGGGGGGACGACCACCTAATCCTTTTTGGACTTGGTCGTCGTCCACTACCATGACTTGGCAGGAAGCAATCTCCTTCCAATTCATGAGATTAATAATTATGAATATTGCTTATATGTCATTGTAAATATGTGAATCACATTCACAACCCAACATAAAATGTAAATTACATTTTCAATTAATTGTCCAATGTGAATCCAATTCACATCAATAATCAATCAACAAATGTAAATTGCAATAGGCTCTCTTTAATATATCATAAATCACATTTATAATATCTCTAATTAATATAGATAGTGGTATCCAAATTATTCATATCCATGATAATTAAATCACGTTTAATCATATAGGATATCCATTCTCATGTCCTCAAATAAAATGAATCACATTCACATTATTCACATCTTGATAATTAAATAACATTTAGTTATCTCAGATAACTCTCCTTATAATATGAATCAAATTCATATTATTTATAATAATTAAATCACATTTAATTATCTCTTTTCTCAATGCTCGGATACATATATCAATAATGAAATTATCCATGAACTCTTCCAAGCATAATAATACGCTTTCTCCACAGATACTTAGAGATAAGGACAGGGCGATTATATTGTTCCACATATAGTGACTTGGATATTAAGATCACATCTCAAATCCAGATCTTACAGACCTCTCATAGATGCTTGAATAAATCAAGACCGCAAATCTAATCATTTCATTGCATCTGAATCACATTCAGATCAATGTCCAACATTAGACCAAGATCAAATCACTTCAGAGGAGTCACTAAAATCCAGACCCATTTCATCACTCCCTAGGAATGCAAACGTCATGGTTATACAATCGTTTATGATCACATCACCCTCAGGTATTCCTAATATTTGTACATCCTACATATTGGAAGACCGAGAATAAACCTAAAGTTTTAGATCTATTTTACGTTATCTACTTCAGGGTTTTATCATTAAGTTTCACATTTAATCATTGAGAGTTGGTATCGATCATATACTTTCCAAAAGCATATATCATACCCAGGTGTTAATCATATACTTTCAAATAGTATATATGAAACATACAAATTCAGTCAAGCTTCCAAAGCGAGATGACCGTGCACGAAATTTGATTCTTCCTAATATCTCATAAGTGAGCTCATGTCTCCCGGTTCAGTAATGAACCTGTATGATCCCTTTGAGAGATTGTACTAGTCATATGCCCTTGCATGCACACCAACGCGTTGGTGTATAGACCTTGGTCATGTCATCAACCCATCGGTCTGCCAAATGCACATACTCAGACAAATAGTAACACATCTATCTCTGTTGACTCGGATTTTGTGGGATGGTAAAATTGATGATATAAGTATATCGTTGCTATTGTCCCCAAAATCCCATGACAACAAAAAATATTTTTTATTATTTTTTCTACTTATTAACCTATATAGCGGACATGGTCGAACTCAGGGAGGCTACAATTCCCGAGGGTTATTCAATTAATCAGAAATCAATTAAGAGAAAACAAGAATCTCAAAGGACAACTATCCTTGGTTTTTTGTGATTTTTTATCTTTTTATTTTTTATTTCAATTTTTTATATTCTGATTTTCAAATTTTTAGTGATTTTTATTTTGCAAATTTTTTTATTTTTAAAAAGTAACACGAATCAATATTCACAAGATCAAAAATACATACACCAACTCTTTTTGTAATTTTTCAATTTGTCAAAAATACCCAGAAAAATGCAGAGAAAATATTTTTGGGTTTTAAAAGTTTTGAAATGTTTTTGAGAGTTTTTGTGGTTTTTCAAATGTTTTTATATTTTTCTAAAAATCAATCAGTGAAAAAATATGAAAATGTGAACAGCCTGGAGTAATTTGCAACTTAAAAATATTTTAAATGCTCAAAACTCCTGGCAATTATTTTTAAAACAAATAGATGCAGATATCTACAAAAGGAACTGAAATCACTATTTTTGGATTTTTGTAGAGTTTTCTGTGATTTCTATAAGATTTTTGATAATTTTTCTAATTTTTTGGGTTTTATAAATAATTAATGCGTGAGAATTGGTCAGAAATTAAAAGATAATGAATGAAACTACTCTAATTTTTTGGAATTTTTTGAACAATATTTGAATTTTTATGAATTTTGGAATTTCAAACAGGAAAAAACGACATGTTTTTGATTTTTTAACAATAATAAATGATGGCAAGATGAAATGAAATTTTTATGCAAAGAAGAGAATCACATCAAGAGCATAGAACAATTTTTGCAAGATTTTTGAACTAATAAAAACATTTATTTCAATGAAAAGCACATGCAAATTCAAGTTTTGGAATTCAGGGACTAGTTTGCAAAGAGTCAATGTTTTTGCATTAAATAAATAATAAGAATAAGTAGAGAAGGGAAATTATAAATTACCCAAGTTGCATGTGTGTAGCACGTGCTAAGCTCTAAGTGTAGGGACGATTTTGCAATGTTGAAAACTTCCAGGGACTTGTATGTAAACTAATGAGCCCTAGGGTTTCTCTTCTTTCTTCGTTCTTTGTTTCTCAAATTAAGAGGAAGCAGAAGGGGCAGGCCGCTGCCCCTCTCTTCTTCGGTGGACAATGGCGGAGCTGTGACCTTGCGGGGGGCGAAGGGGCCTGATACGCAGCAGAGGACCGCCTCGTGGCAGCCGGAACACGCCTGTGCAGCGGTGCGTGGGGGTCTTCAGCTGTGGGGGGCACGTGGGCGCTGGAGGCTGGGGCGAGCTTCGGGCAGGCGTCGATGGAGCGGGGCCAACGACGAGGTGGCGCTGGGCACTGCCGCGAGTCGCGCGGCCTGCGTGTTTTCTGGGGATGCAGCCGTAGAACTTCGACGGGCATGGGGAGGGCTCTTGGCCGTGGGTGGCGCGGGCTACGGCGCCGCGGTGCACGGCAGCAGAGGGCTCTGACGCGTGGCACGGGGCCGCCCGCAGCTGTCGCGTGGAAGGAGGCGCAGGCGGACTACGCGGGAGCTGGAGGGGGTCCACCTCACATCAGCGGTGTACAGCGGCGCTGCCTCGTGCGGCTGGAAGGAGGAGGATCGGCAGTGGGGGTGGCGGCCCTGCTGCCGACTCTTCTTTTTTTGTTTTATATTTTTCGTAATATTTATTTATTTTGTAAGTAGTGAATGAAAATAGTAAAAAAACTTTTTTATTGATTTTTTTAAATCCAAATATTAAAGAAGACAGAAAATAAGATTTTTTTAATATTCCTGCAAAACAAATGTTAGAGGAAAATAAACAAATGGTTTTTTTGTATTTTTTATTTATTTACAAATCAGAAAATGAGTGAAGATTCGGCGAAGATGAGGCATTTGAATCCGATCTCCAACCACCGTATGCGGCCGGAGTTGAGAGATCGTGGATGAAAGAAATAGAACGCGTGGAGATCGAGAAAGTGAGATGAAAAATCGAGTCGGAGCGGATCAAATCGTGATGAAAATTTTTTTCTTTTAAGATCTAGAGAAATAAAAAATGAGATGAACTAAACTACGATTAAACTAATGTAAAAGTACGAAGAAAAATGTGGATCTCAACTTAGGAGCGGAAAATGATCGTAATCACCTCGACAAGGTCGACTTGCTGTCACCGGATGGCTTGGAGGCTAGGCAACTTTCTCAAGGAAATTTTCTCTTGGAGATCGGGCTCCTCTCTCTAAAGATTGATCAAGTTGGAATGAGGTAGAAGGAGCTATATAAATATAAAAGATGGAATGAAATTTGATTTTTTTTGAATTTTTTTGGATAAAAAGATAAGAGAGATGAAAGTTGAAATGGATTTTTTGAATTTTTTTGGTGGAAGAGATAAGATGGTTGCAAAAATTGAAATGAGATAATGATAAATAGATAAAGTTATTTACAGAATTATCTAATTTTTTTTGAATTTTCGTCACTTTTATTTATTTGAATTAAATTTTTTTATTTTTTTTATTTTTTTATGATGGTTAATTAGAAATAGCAACTATATACATATACTATATACATATATGACATTATATACAAGGGTAAATAAGGAAATTAGCTTCTTTTCTTTTTTTGTTTTAAAAATTTTTTATTTTTATTTTAGATAATTGGTAAGAATAATTTACAAATATATATAAATACAATATTTACAAAATACATGGGAAAATTGCACGAACCACCTCGGAAAACTAACTTTTTACTCGTAACTCCAAAAATTATGAAATTACAACCATTTTAAAAATAATTTAATTTAGAATCCAATGGAAGTGATATTGGTTCAATTTGAGTTCATATGGAGCCGGAATTGATCTTTCAATTAGTGCTTAGTGGCTTTTTCTAAGTGTGGCTACTTTTATTCTGTACATGATTTAATTGTGCAATCATTTTTATCAATTAGGCACATTTTTATTTACAACTTTGGTTTTGAAAGTTATTCGATTTGAGATCAATTAATGCATAAATAAATTAGTGTTAGTTTTATACATATATACACAAAATAAGTGAGAAGTATTTACAACAACACACACGTAATTTTTTTTTATTTTCTTCTTAGGGACCTTTATCTCCCCCTACTTTATTCCTGGTCGATCAGGTCAAGTCTTGACCTTCTCTCGGGGTTCGAGTCAGTCTGTATACAGTCTTCCTTTTTCCTTTTCTTTATTTTTCCTTTCTTTCTTTATTTATTTATTTTAGGTTAAAATTAGTAAGAAGTGTACAATATTTACATATGCAAGTTAGTAAGAATATGGAGTTAGTGTTTTATATGCAGGTGTTTTATAAGGGATTTTAAGCTAAAATAAATGAATAAAGAGGACGAATCGCATATTCATCATCCCACTATGTTTTACCTTTGCTAGTCCCTTAGGAAATACTTATTTGAAAGAATAAGTGAAGAAAAAGAAGGGGAAAATAAAGAAAGTAGGACAATATCGAATACTAAACTTATCTTCATAAAATTGTAGTTTGGAGCTCTGTTGGACCTTTGGATTATTAGTGTGTCGGAACTTTTGTGAGACTTAGAATTTTAAAATTGACAACCTTTAAGTTGTACACATCATTGTCACAATTTCAGCTCAGAAGTCATCTTAGATCAATCCTCTTCCTAAAGTATACCCTATGAACATTGAACAATCGACTCATGTATGTGAAAGATTTTGTCTCTTCCCATCCAGAATGCCGGACTACCGTGCAAATTTCCTCTCCAGTAACTCGTCCTCGGGGAGTCAGGTATTTCCTTCTAAGGTCTATCGCGATGTGTTCACAATCGAAATGGGGGAGAAGTTAGAAGAAGGAGAAAAGAACTGGAGGGTGGCCAGTGTAGTCACCTCTCCTTGTGAAGCTGGCCAGTGTAGTCGAGTCTCCACCAAGATCTGCAGGTTTCCTTGAAGCTTGTACCTTTTTGGTCAGATATTTATTTGGTAGTGGCTTCTTTGTATTTGGATTTTTGGTGGTTCTGCTTAGATCTTGTTGTGCCCCTACGGATATAGAATCTTTTTTTCTGTACATGTTTTGGGGTCTTAGAAAAAATTGTGCCCAGCCATCCATCCCTTTTCTGAAGCTTTATTTCAACCCGTACTCCGGTCTTTAGATTTCTGTCCTACCAAAAAAGAAACTCACACAGTCTTCCAACATCTCGTCTGAGTTGAGCTAAGTGCATAGTGCGGGAGTACAAATTAATTCCCAATTCCAGAGTTGTACCCAGAATGAAGAGATCAGGTTAGACACTAAGAGTCAAACGCTGCACATTGTCATGTGGAACTCAAAGAATTAAGTCAAAGACCTGAAGCTTCTAAAATCCTATTTCTCGGTGAAGTTCTTCTGAGAATTAGGTGGATTAAGGTCCAACTAAGCTCTATTCTTCAATTGTATTCCAAACAAAGTTTAAATATCAATACTATCCTGAAAAATGCACATGCAAATGCAACATATGAACAATGCAGAGAGTTTTTTTAAGCAATTTTCTAATTTTGCAATTTTTATGGATTTTTGGAGGAAAAATGCAGATGTGAAAGAAAGGTTTTTTTTATAAATTTTTATAGAATTTTGAGTTTGTATTTTTTTAAGGAAAAGGGTTAGTAAAATATATACAAGTATATACAAGACTTTTTGTTTTTTTTTTGTTTTTTTTGTTTTTTTTTGTTTGATTTTTGTTTTCGTTTGTTTTTTATTTGAAATTTTTTATTTTTTTGTGATTTTTTGTTTTTTTTGTTTTTTGTGTTTTTTTTGTTTTTACACACGTGGATTTTACAAAATTATACACATAACCCCCCAAATAAATGTATTTAAAAGTACGAGTTATGTCTAAAGTATATATACAATATATACGACACCCCCTATACTTAGCTCGAACTATGTCCTCATAGTGATCAGAGAGCGACAAAGGAAGACATAACTCGTGCTAAGTATAGAAAGGTGAAAAGACTCTCTATGCTACAACGACTCAAAGAAAAGATAAAAAGAAGAGAAGTTGGTGATCCCCCCATACTTAGGATCAAGTAATCCTAAGTATAGTAGAATTTACAAAGGGGAAAACCGATGAAGAGAATGTACAGACACACAAAAACATGATATGAACAACATCACCCCCCTATACTTAGGGTAGTGTATCTCTAAGTATAGGCAACAACAACAAGGGTGATAAACAAGACGAATATGAACAACACAAATCCTTCACCCCCCGATACTTAGGATAAAGCACATCCTAAGTAAAGCATATATACACACAAGAGAAAAGGTGCGAATGATAAAACAGAAGAAAGAGTGAAACGAAAGGATATACAAGAGGAGTGGATTTACAAAGGTGAAGAAGGTCAAAAACGAACCTTCTTGGGGACCGTTGAGGTATGGATTTGACAAGGTGTAGGTCAATATTGGGATCATCATTAGACATAAACTGAGTAGGATCAACCAAGAATGTATCCTCAGCAGTTTCAGATTGTGCAAGCCTAAACCGGTTATTGGAAGTAGTGTGGTCATGTCCTGCCTGGGAAGTCTTGCAAACCTCAAAGTAAAATGGCTCGAAATCATTATCAGAAAAAGTAGGATCAATTTCAGCCTGGCGAGCCTCTACTGGATCGTCATCTTTATCAAAAGGCCCAAATTCCTTTATAAAAGCAATCAAATCAAATTTGGCCTGATCGGTCTCATCTGAATCGTGGTGAATAGGAATGGACTTATCAGCGAAAGTAGTCAAATCATGTCCGTCCTGTCTAGTCTCAGAGTCTGCCTTCCGCTCTAGGGTGTCTATCATGTAAATTCCGTGGATATCATCAATGCATCACCACGTACCATAAGAGGGAACTCCAAGTTCTATGCTTTCTGAGTCCTCCTCCTTGAAGAGGAATTCTCGGGTCTCAGTATCATCCATCATATAGTAAAAATCTCTGGTAGTATCATCATGGTCAAAGTCCTTGGGGTTGGCTAACACGGGCGGGCTCTCATGGGATGCGGGTCTCTGGATAATAGTGGGTGTAGTGATTAACACGTCGCTCCCTATATCAGAACGGAAGCGAATCTCTCCTAATCCATAATCAACAACGGCTCCCGTAGAGGCAAGGAAAGGTCGTCCCAGGATGATTGGAGGGTGCTCCACAGGGGTGGAGGTCTCCATGGGCATTACAACAAAATCCGATGTAAAATTCATGCCCTGAATGAGAATGACAGCGTTTTCTAAAATATCTTTCGGCCTCTTGATAGATCCATCAGCAAATTGAACTATCATCCTGGTTTTCTTGAGAGGCCCAAGATGAAGAGACTGTACCATAGAGAAGGGTATTACATTAATTGACGAACTGCCATCAAGGAGAGTGTTATCACAAGAATAGTCATGTATGGAGAAACTCACAAGAGGTGTGGTCGTGTTCCCTTTCTTAAAATATAGACGGTGAGAGATGGCGTAGGTAGTGGCCATGGTCAAGATGTGACGCTCAGATCTTCTCCTTCGCTTTCTCTTCTTGTGTTGAGGAGTAGATAAATCTATCATGGCCTGCTGAAGTGGGGCTTTAATGATCTCATGAAGGGTGGCCACCACTTCGGGTTTACTCAACATTTTTTTGAATTTTTGGACCTCATCCATACAAGGGAGGAGGTCGGAATCAACATTTACACGAGGATTGCCAAGAGCAGTCTATACAGTGGCATCCTCGGGGTCAAAGTTGGGACATGGCGGTGTGGGTAAATGATCGGGCATTTGGGTCCTCTCCTCACAAGATGAATCAACAACGTGTCTCCTGAATTCTTTTTGGATTTTTGAAATTTTTTCATTTTTTTTATTTTGGATGATTTCAAGCTCTCATGATTATCCTCAAATGAATCAATATCCTCAAATAGTGGAGCAGCGTTCTGGCTCTCATTTATATTAAATAGATTGGACATCCTCGAATTCATATGCTCCATCATCTGGTTCAATGTTTTAAGTGTGGAAACCATGAAAGGTGACTCCAAAATCCCAGGATCGGGTGGGCTAAATGAGGGTGGGTGAGAATCAAAGTCCTCTGACTCCTGAAATAATGGGTTAGGCGGATATGCACAAACATCTGAAGGAAGATCCTCCTGGAAAAGGGAAGGTGGATCGTCTGGAGAGTACGAGGTATCTGCGAAGATCGGATTAGAATAACTCCAGTCGACCATCTTTGAAACAAAAGATGAGAGAGCACGAGGGTCAAGTCAAAAGATATGGAAAAAAAGGCGTAAATGCACAGAAGGAACGAGTATGCACACAAGCAATCAAACACAATACAAACCCCCAATTCACCAACTCAACGCAATGTGAAGACCGTGAAGGTTCGGTCTCTTAACCTTGTTTGTTTTAGAGTTAGGTGATAATCACAAAGTTGTACAAACACTTAGGTTGAATTATGGGATTTGGGCACTAACTTTAGTGTGTAAGCAAGCAAGTTAAAACGAATACAATGAGGGGGTTACTATCCCTAAAACAATGATTTTTCCTTATGTTTATTTTAGGGTCGAGTTTTCTTTAGCAGTCCCAAATTTTAGGCAGTTGTCACTTGGTTAAAATATTTTCAAAGAATCGCCTACCGAGTGTCCAATTTCCTTTTTAACTTATGTGAGTAAAAACAAGGAAGGAGATCGGAAATGCCAATGCACGATTAAAAACGATGATGCAAGCAGGGGTCAGAGATGCATACCTTGTCACCAGCACTCTACATGCAAGTGATCCGTGCATAATTTAAATACAGAAAATAAACTAACCTATATGATGCAAGTGAACCGTCCTAGATGATAACTTCTATTAATGGGCAAGAACAAGTTAATTTGACTAAGTCCAAATTACGCTCTACTCTATATGCACATAGATTCTTATTTAGGGTGTTTGGACCTAATTAATTACCTGGCTCAAGCAAATTAATTAAAGCAATCAATAGGTCTCTCTCAAAATCCGTGAAAAACAAAGAAAAATAAAGACGATGAAAACAAAACCAGTGAGGTCCCCCAAGTGCACCGGCACTTGGCGAAACAGACCCCGTAACAAATGAATGTCTGTTTACAGAATTCAAATGCTAGAAAAAATCTCTCTCTCTCTCTCTCTTTCTCTTTTTTTTCATCTCGTTCACTTCTTCTTCTCCTCTTCTCACGCTATCTTGCGGCTTGGTGAAGAATAAAGCCGCCTCCACGTCGTTTAGGTGCTTCGGCTCTCCTAGGATCGCCTCCTTCGCGTCGCGGGGCCTCGCAAGAAAAAGAAAAGAGAATGTGTAAGAAATACAATTATCAAATATGAGAGAAAAAATGAATGAATGCAGTGGATATAAACAATGAAGTGAATGGCAAGAATGTAAACAGATATTTACAACCAAGAATAGCAGGTCAAAAGTAAACCTAACTACCCTCGTCGTGCCTCCCCTGCAACAACGCCATTTTGTTGCGCACGAAATCTTGTGGGTCGGAAAATATTGATGATGATTATGTCGTTGTCGTTCACAAAATCCCGTGACAACAAAAAATTATTTTTTTCTATTTTTGCTACTTATTAACCTGTATAGTGGACATGGTCGAACTTAGGGAGGCTACAATTCCCGAGGGTTATTCAATTAATCAGAAACTAACTAAAAGAAAACGGGAATCTCAAAGGACAAATTGTAGGATATGGTTAGATCCTCATGGGCATCATGGAAGCGTGAGCATCGTATCGAATACGATAAAAAACGACTAGTCGTACTAGTTGTTCTATGCAGCGGAAATAAAAAATTTTCATACAACGAAACCACATGATCCAAGAACACTTCTCGGATCATTTTGTCTAAACCACAAGCATGTAATAGGATTACCTCTTGAAGCGTGGTTGCGATCGAGTCTCTAAACGAAGAGACCTCCTGTCTCAAGTCCGATCCGACGGAGGAGACGCTTGCGAGCGCGGGGATGAACCACGTGCTTCTCGCAATCCATGTTGATGATCCAAGCGATGGATCTCTTGATCTCGACACACGAGATCCGACGTCTTCTTCACGAGCAAGGCACACCGAAGTAGACGGAGTTCCACGAGCAAACCATCGGGCAGCATAACGACGACGCTGCGGTAATGGAGACTCTCTCCATGGCATCCATGGTGGACAACCATGAGAGAAGAAGAGAGAGGGCTGACATGTAAAGAGAAAGAGAGAGAGATATGCTTCTCAAGCATTGTGTGTAAAGAAGAGCAAAGGGGTGCCTCTCCTTTTATAATATTTTGGGATCCATGGATTTCAATCCATGGACAACACAAATCCAATGGCTCTCATTGATTGTGTTTCTTTTAGTGGCTATGATTTGTGTTGGTGAAAACCAACAACAATTAATTTAATTTAGATCAAATCTATATTGATAAATCAATATATATATATATCAATCTCAAATTAAATCAATCAAGCATGGATATTTAGGAATGAAGATTGCCTCCTTCCATAATATTGGATTTGGTGACAATCTCATGTAATCTCATGAGATTCCATTATTCCATGGAAATCTCCAAGATTTACAAAACATTTGTTGTAAATTATTCTACAAAAATAATTCATAATTATTTTGTGAATATTGCAATCTTGCCATTGGAAAATAGTGAATCACATTCACAAGCCAAAATAAAATGTGAATTACATTTTCAGTTAATTGTCCAATGTGAATCCAATTCTCATCAACATAAATTAACAAATGTAAATAACAAATAGCTCTCTCTTATATATTATAAATCACATTTATAATATATATGACTAATATGGATATTGCTATCCACATTATTCATATCCATGATAATTAAATCACATTTAATCATCTTGGATCTCTATTCTCTTGTGCCCAAATAATATGAATCACATTCACATTATTTACATCTTTGATAACTAAATCACATTTAATTATCTTAGATAACTCTCTATATAATATGAATCAAATTCATATTACTCATGATAATTAAATCACATTTAATTATCAATTTTCTCAATTCTCGGATACATAATATCAACAATGAAATTATCCCGAACCCATTCAAGGATAATGCGCTTTGTCCGCGGATACATGGAGATAAGGACATGACGATTGTATTTTTCCACGTATAGTGACTTGGATATCGAGATCGTATCTCAAATCCAGATCGCGGGCCTCCCATAGATGCTTGATTGAATCAAGACCGCAAATCTAATCTTCTCATTGCATCTGCATCACATTCAGATCAATGTCCAACAATTGGACCAAGACAAGACTACTTCTCTACTGAGAGGAGTAACTAAAATCCAGACCCGTTTCATCACTTCCTAGGAATGGAAGCGTCATGGTTATACAATCATTTATGATCACATCACCATCTGGTATTCCCAATACCTGTACATCCTGCATACTGGAAGACTCAGACTAAACCCGAAGTATTGGATCAACTTTATACTGTCTACTTCATGGTTTTATCAGTAAGTTTCTCATTCGATCATTGGGAGTTGGTATCGATCATACACTTTCCAAAAGCATATATCATACCTAGGTTTTGATCATATACTTTCCAAAAGTATATATCAAACCTACAAATTCAGTCAAGCTTCCAAAGCGAGACGACCGTGCGCACGGAATTTGATTCTTCCCAATATCTCATGAGTGAGCTCATGCCTTCTGGTTCAATGAATGAACCTGTATGATCCCTTTGAGAGATCGTATTACTCATATGCCCTTATATGCACACCAGCGTGCCGGTGTATAGACCTTGGTTAGGTCATCAACCTATTGGTCTGCCAAATGTACATACTTAGACATATAGTAACACATCTGCCTCCAGTCAGAGGATGCGTGCATGTATCGTGACAGCATACGATATAGGACTTTGGTTATCTCGATCTCGTTAAGTCAATTCTTTGACCTAACTAATCTGACACCTCCGAATCTCTATTCCTATGCAGAGGACCTGCATCAAGAGGTCGGTCAGATATCAGCCTTTAGAGATAAGGATTGCCATCTCCTACTCAGGCTGGAGATCATCTCTTAACAATCATTTGACGGTGCTTGATGAGTCCTCAATCTAACTCTTTAGATATCCATCCAAGCACCAGCCTATATGATTCAACAGTTGAATCAACAACTGTATGATCATCAAGATGGCCATGATACATAACCCTGATTGTACTAAGGGACCTATTATGCAAATTATTTATTCTTCATTTCAGATCAGGGAATGATATTGGCAATAACATTTATTGCATAGTGGCTCGTCGTGGGCTCGCATGTCCAACACGAATATCCTTGGCTTTTGTGATTTTTATTTTTTTATATTTTTTAAATTTTCAAAAATAACACGAAGCAATATTCACAAGATCAAAAATACGCACACCAACTCTTTTTAAAATATTTAATTTGTCAAGAATGCTGAGAAAAATCCAAAAAAAAAATTGGGTTTGAAAGTTTTAAGATGTTTTTCAGAGTTTTATGGAATTTTCAGATATTTTTGTATTTTTCTAAAAATCAAACAGTGAGAAAATGCGAAAATGTGCACAGCCTTGAGTAATTTGCAACTTAAAAATATTTAAGTCCCCAAAACTCCTGATTATTATTTTTAAGACAAACTAGAAGCAATTATCTACAAACAGAAACTGAAATAATAATTTTTGGATTTTTGTAGAATTTTTTGTAATTTTTATAAGATTTTTAATGTTTTTCAATTTTTTGGATTTTATAAATAATTAATGCGTGAAAATTGGTCAGAATTAAAAGATAATGAAATACAACTACTCTAATATTTTTGGAATTTTTGGAACAATATTTGAATTTTTATGAATTTTCGAATTTCGAACAGGGAAAATTGACATGTTTTTGATTTTTTTAATAAGAATAAATGAAGGCAAAATGCAATGAAAATTTTATGCTAAGAAGATACTGGCATCATGAACATAGCATAATTTTTTGGAACCTTATTGACCAAGGAAAACCTTTATTCCAATGAAAAGATCAAGTAAATTTAAATGTCTGGAATTCAAGAACTTATTTGCAAATATTTGATTCTTTTCGCATAAAAAATAATAAATTAAGTGTAGGAGAAACCGTGTAAATTACCCAGGAATGTGTGCAAAGCATGTGATCTAGTTGAGGTTCTGGCTTTGTTGCAATTTTAAAAGCGTCCGGGGAAAGATTTGAAATATATCCCAATACTTTATTGAGACCTAGGAGGGCTTCTTCTTCTTCGATCAAAACAGGGAGGAACCAAGGGGGCACCGCCGGTGTCTTCTTCCATCACGCAGCGGGGGCAGCGCCGCCTCTCGTGGGTGGACGTGCGGCTGATCAGAGGGAGATCCACGCACGGGTCGTGCGTTGGAGGGGTGGCGTCGACGGTGGCATCGGCGGTGGGCGGAGCGTGGAGATGTCCACCCAGCGCGGGTGGAGAGCGGTGCCGACGTTGGAGGTTGTTGTGTTGATGGCGGTGTGCGGCGCACGGTCGCGACTGGTGGGAGGTGCTGAGGTGGCGACTGGTGTTGCGCAGCGTCGGTGTGGCTGAAGGCCGGGCTCGGCGGTGTTGCTACCACCGCGACTGGAGATGCGGGGACTTCCGCCGCGCTTAGGGCAGAGCGGCGATGGTGGAGGGCGATCGCGGCACCACTGGAGGATGGTTGGGCAGCCGCGACACCGATGGCTGAGGCGATGGTGGCGCTGGAGGCGCGCTTTGGGGGCGGCGCGTGAAGGCGGTGGGGGTGGGGGTTTCTGGAAAGGCAGTCGTCCCCCTTTTTGTTTTTTTATAATTTTTTGTATATTTTTTACTGCAATATAAATAGTGAATAATAATAATAACTTTTTTTAAAAAAATTATTGTAAATCCGAAATAATAAATAAACAGAAAATGGGAATTTTTTTGGTTTTCTTTTTAATGTTCCTGCAAAACAAATGTTAGAGTAAAACAAATAATTTTTTTATTTATTTGCAGCTCGAAAAATGAACAGGGATCCGGTGAAAGTGGAAGGATCGAATCCGATCTCCGGCTATCGTACGCGGCCGGAGTTGAGAGTAGAAATAGAACGCGTGTAGATCGAGAAAGTGAGATGAAAAAAATCGAGTCGGAGCGGATCAAAATTGTGATGAAATTTTATTTAGATCTAGAAAAATAAAAATGGCGATAAAAAAATGCGACGAACTAAACTACGATTAAACTAAGATAAAAGTACAAAGAAAAATGTGGATCTCACCTTAGGAGCAGAAAAGGACCGTGATCACCTCGACAAGGCCGACTCGCTGTTACCGGACGGCTTGGAAGCTAGGCAACTTTCTCAACAAAATTTTCTCTCGGAGATCGGGCTCCTCTCTCTAAAGATTGATCAAGTTGGAATGAGGGAGAAGGAGCCATATAAATAGAAAAGATGGAGATGAAATTTGAATTTTTTTTGAAATCTTTTGGATATAGAGATAAGATAGATGAAAAATTTAAATGAGCTAAAGATAAATAGATAAAACTACTTGTAAATTATCTATTTTTTAAATTCTCGTCACTTTATTTATTTGAATTAAAAAATGTTATTTTTTTATTTTTTAATGATGGTTAATTAAAAATAGCAACTATATACATATACTATATACATATATGACATTATATACAAGGGTAAATGAGGAAATTAGCCTTTTTGTTTTAAGAAATTTTATAATTTTTTAAAAATTTTGATTTTAAATAATTTTGTAAAAATATTTACAAATATATACAAATACAATCCAATGGAAGTGATATTGGTTTAATTTGAGTTCATACGGAGCCGGAATTGATCTTTCCATTAGTGCTTAGTGGCTTTTTCCAAGTGTGGCTACTTTTATTCTGTACATGATTTAATTGTGCAATCATTTTTATTAATTAGGACACATTTTTATTTACAACTTTGGTTTTGAAAGTTATTCGATTTGAGGTCAATTAATGCACAAATAAATTAGTGTTAGTTTTATACAGATATACACAAAATAAGTGAGAAGTATTTACAACAACACACACGCATTTTTTTATTTTCTTCTTAAGGACCCTTATATCCCCCTACTTTATTCCTGATCAATCAGGTCAAGTCTTGACCTTCTCTTGGGGTTTGGGTCAGCCTGTATATAGTCTTCCTCTTTTTTTCTTTTTTTCCTTTATTTATTTATTTATTTATTTTAGGTTAAAATTAGTAAGAAGTGTACAATATTTACACAGATGCAAGTTAGTAAGAATATGGAGTTAGTGTTATATGATGGGGTTTTATAAGGGATTTTAAGCTAAAATAAATGAATAAAGATGACGAATTGTAGATTCATCAATCTCCGGACAGAGTATGTGTGCCTATATCATGACAGCATACGACATAGGTCTTTGGTTATCCAGATCTCGTTAAGTCAACTCTTTGACCTAACTAATCTAGTACCTCCGAATCTCTACTCCAATGTAGAGGACATGCATCAAGAGGTCGGTCAGATATCATCCTTTAGAGAAAGGATTGTCATCTGCTTCTTAGGTTGGAGATCCTCTCTTAATAATCACTTTACGGTGCTTTATGGGTCCTAAACCTAACTCTTTAGATATTCACCCAAGCACCAACCTCTATGATTCAACAATTGAATCAACAACTATATGATCATTAAGATGGTCATGGTGCATAACCCTAATTGTATAAAGTTACCTATTATGCAAATCAATCATTCTTCATTTCAGATCAGGGAATGATATTCGTAGTAATATTTATTGCATAATGGCTCGTCGTGGGCTCGCATGTCCTACACTTAAGTCTCTCCCAGGTTGTCACGACCTTCCCAAATAGTTGACCAAGTACAGGGCCTTGTCTTGGAGGCTGAAGGGAAATGCGATCATCTTGACTACACCTAACGGGATGTTAGGGTAGTTCGTTGTTCAGCAGATGCAAGAGATCTACTGCAGGTGAATGCACGGTTCCTCATTAACGTTGTCGTGGAAGATAGGAAGAAGATCAAGGAACTGATATTTAAGCTCAAAGTGAGCATGCACCGTTGGGATGTGAATCCACTCGATCATCCGGTTGTCTTTAAGGTTATATGTCTTTTTCAGTGTAGGTATAAGCACCTTAACTCCTTGTTCTATTTACTTTTGACCATCTCTGGGAATCTCATCCTCATTCCTTCGTCCTCCTCCTATTGGTCTATTCGTCAAATCATTCAGCATGTTTGGATGGATGCCAACAATTGGGCATTGACTTGGTTCTGATCAAGCACTGGGCCCTACTCTACATGGGGCAACGGTTGTCCTGAACATTTCCCTTTTCCACTAGGAGGAACCATCTCAAGGTCCGAATCTAACGAAATGAACTCTTCATTGGGATCCAGGACTGACTTCTATCTGCAATGCAAGAGTAATCCCAATCAGACCACTGTAAACTGAATACCAGCTGCAGTGATGAATCTAATATAAGGTTAATCCCAAAAATTTGTGAACGGAGTAAAATATGTAGACTGAAATCGGCCTCCATTTGCAAGAGGAGGACATGGGACAAGAGTTGTCCCAATTTATTTAAAAAATATAAAGAGATTGGAAAGAAAATTAGGATTCTGGAGTTTGGTTTACAAGTCCTAAACCAAGTTCTTGGGAATCGCCTCAAATTTTTGGCGATGCTACATCCATGAAATCCATGTAGGTGTCAATGGAATCCCGATTGGATCATCCATCGATCGATATCTTGGATGAAAGGGAGGATCGATGCAGGAGGAAGGATGCGATCGTCAACGAGGAATAAAAGGAATGTAAAATAGTAGAAAGATTTGAAACGAGCATGTGCTCAAAGAGGAAACACAAATGAAAAAAATTGTGCAATTGCATGGGACTTGATCTTTAAATCTTAATCTATATCCATACAATACACAATACAAAAGTGGGTTCACCAACTCTACACATGTGAAGCCGTAAGGGTTCTTTTTTTTATCTTTTCATTTTTAGAGTTGTTATTTCAGGCATATCTTTTAACAAGTCCTTAGACGCTAACCCTATAGGAGTAAGAGTACTATCGGAAAAGTATCATGTACTTGTCCTCCTCCTTTGGCTGCACTTTTTGAGGTCCTTGTAGCCCTTCCTAGATCCCTAATTAGCCAAAGAACGAGAGAGAGAGAGAGAGGAAGCCAATAAGCGAAACAACTAATTCAGACCCTGCTCACAACGGAATCACCCATGAGCGTGCAAGGTCCTACTCGAACGTAAGATGATGAGACAGACACACCCGCGAGGGCATGGAATAAGATCAGTACTTCAGATAGGGTCGGTATTCCATAGAATCCATACAATGTGGGAGCACCATCGTTGACCAAATACTACTCATCCACGTACGATAGAAGCGCCAATATTTTGGATCCACGAGATACACATGAAAGTTACAGACTGAGTTTTGGGCTTTAATCCTTAACAAGTCATGACACACTCATGGGAGGGGTTTTGGTCCCCTCTAAATGTACATGAAAATAATGAGGGCTTTATGAACCCCAAACAATGAAAACCATTACATATTTAAATTAAGGTCAAAGTTTATTTAGTAGTCCCCTTGTTTTAGATTTTTGGGTTTTCACCTTTATGGATAATTTGCATATAAGCGCCTTATGATTTTGTGAGTTTTCATTTGAGTCCTAGGTGCTCAAAATTACAGGGAGATAGTGAAAAATCATACAAGTTGATTCAATGATGGAAAACTCACCATGGAATCTAATGATAGATGCAGAGTTAGAGAACTTACAGTGCTTCCCAGCTCTCTCCATGTAGTATGCAAAATAGAATTTTTAAACAAGCATACATGATGGTGTGCAATTGATAAAATTTCCCTAAGCATAAATTGTTATTAGTCGTGAAGAACCAAATATCAATTATTCAGAAATGAATCAGAGAGTCTGGCCTTGGAGACACCTCAGTGCCCGTCACAAAGGGTCTTGCCAGCGATGTACGGTGCCTCTCTTGATGTGTGGGTTCAAGACCAAATAATTAACAATTATTAATTTGACTAGATTCGTACATATAAGACTATAGGGACATGATTCTTGTTAGGGTTTGGACCTAATTACCGAGACAAGCAGTCCTAAAATCTAAGGGCTCCATTCACACAAAACAAATAAAAATAAAGGTGGAAAACTTAAAACATCGAGAAACAAAGTAAATTAAAAGCGAGAAAAGATGAAAAGCCACGACGAGGACCCCGGATGAATAATCGCATGGGCAATGGACCTCATTAGGTAGAGTAATGTCCAAGTCCCTATATTATTGAAAATAATAAGGAATAATAAATCACTCTCTCACAAAAAAAATAAAATTCTAAACTAAATTATATGCTAAGTGTCTTCCTTTTCATGCTTGTTGCCTCTCCTACTGGCCAGGGAAAGAAGGCCAATCTCCACCATGCTTGGCTACCTCAAATCCCTATAAAGCCATCCTCACGTAGTGGTCCCTCCATAACAAAAGAGATATTAACACAAATAATCAAATAATTTGTACAAAGAAATGAGAGTTATAATATGTAAAAGTAAGGAAAAGAAATAAAAAGTATGTACAAGAAAAATAAAATAAAAGCAAGTATGTACAAGGTAGGCTACGACACATTGCACCCCGACAATGCCACTAATTATTGAGCCGGAATTCCGAGAGGAACAAAAATATCCTTACTAAAAAGCGAACATATAGTGTCACTGGTCACACACGAATGCCAGTTCAAACAACAAGTACCCATAATATATAATTAACCCATAATATATAATTAATCAATAAATGACAAAAATTTAAAGCACAATTTAGGATACTCTACAAACAAATATGTATAGCACAAGTGTCTTTTATGTACATAAGATGTATAGCATGTAGAGGTCAAACCTTTGAGAGCAAACAAGGTAGCCTAGTGATTATTGCTAATCAAGAATGAATTATGTACACAAGTGTCTTTTATATTGGGTTTTGTTTTTTTTATTTTCATTTGATTCTCTTTATACTATTTTAATTTAACTTTTTTAGTTTAAATATTATATTACAATGTATAGATATGTGTGTGTATATATATGTATATCTAATAATGTACATAACATATAAGATATATATCATATTAAATACAATACATATAAAAAAATCAGAAAATATTAATAAATATATTCATGATTGTATTATATATTATTTTATTTTCAAAATATTAATAAGGTATATATAATAATTATAGTGATAGTATAAGCCATGTATAGGTATATATAGATAAATAATATAATATAGGGTATTATAACTATAAATATGGTAAAAAATAATCAAAATTTTCCAAACAAGATTTTTCTATTTTTAATATTTTTTCTACTTTTTATGATTTTTTAGATATTTTTGCAATTTTTGTATATTTTTAAATTCCAAAATATCCCAAAACAGGGATTAAATAAATAGGCCAATTTTTTTAAGATTTAGAAATAATAAATAAAGTAAAATATTTCCCAAAAATAATTTTCATATGTAATAATATACATAAATAATATTATCAAATAGAAATAAATATTTTTCTAGATTTTTTACAGAATTTTTGTATTTTTTTAGGATTTTGGAGCTTTTTAATTTTTTATCTTTTTCTATTTTGGGGGATTTTTTCTCTAAAGATATAAAATACAATAATATACTATAGGTATTTTTTTGGAATTTTTGGCAATGTTTTAATATTTTTGGGATTTTTCTATTTAGACATGGAATAAAAGATGCACTTTTTAATTTTAGTAAATATGAAATGTGTATAAAATGCAAATTTAAAAATATTTCATGAATAAATCATCCAAGTACATTATTATATTTTTTCATGATTTTTGGAGCACAGATGATAATTATAAAAATTAGAGAAACAAGTGCACAATATTGTAAACTAGAAAGGGCATTTTTGCAATTAAAATATAATACAGGGGATACACATAATTTTTCCAAAAGATTATAGCTATTATTTAAATTTTGTGGACTAAATTACAATTACAAAGACTACAAGGCAATAGATGCAAAATGTCCCTTCAATGAGGGTCCACGTGAGGTGATCTAGCAAGGACATATATGTAATACTAACAAAGTACATGGGTCTACTTGAAACTATTACAAAAGTTTTACAACTATGAAAATTATTTACAAGACGAAAAAGTAAAAAAAGGTGAGGGTGTCGATGAGATTTACCCCCGAAAGGACGTAGATGGACGACTAGAGGAGTGCCACGTAGGCACACTTAACTTCATCGAGCGGCTGAGATGAGGTAATGTTTAATCAACGGTCCGGATTAGATATGGGTTGCATGTGGAATTTGACGACTTTAAAAGGAGGAGGAAGAACATGGAAGAACAACTCCTTGCCCTCCCTTCTATCTTGAATAACTCCTCGCTCATGTCGCCATCTTCGACATCGACGAGCTCCTGATCTTCCTAGAAGTCTCTCGCATCGTCTGATGCTATCAAGACAGCCCACACCTCGTTGGGAAGAGGTTTGGAGCTCGAGAGAGAACGGGGCTCCTGGGAACCTTCTCTTGAGATGAAATCGACATGTTGTTGATCTTTGGCGCATTGTACATGCAGAAGAAGAACCGTGAGCTTGAGGCCATTCATCTTGACCCAATTTGAAATTGTCGTACATAAGGGGTGAGCGAGATGGAGGAACTCCAGTAATGGGTGGGAGAGGGGATTCGATTCGCCGATTAAAAAAAGGTCAGGTTGGATCGAAGGGTGGAATGGATGCATGAACTGATGAGGGGAGGAATGGGCATGACAAGGTGGGTCAGCACATTTGAAGGTACAGCAGGACATGAGCGGAGCAGAGAGCTCTGACGATCTTTGATTTCAAAATCTTAAACTCAACTACTGATTTAATAAAAGGCAAGATAAAAAGCAGCAAAGAAACAACTCACACCTAGGATTCCAAGGAGAGGGACCACGTCAGAGATGGCTTTCTCAGCGGTGATGGACCACCTCTCCTCTTCCTTTCTCCTAAGTGACACCTCAAGGGTACTCTTGATGTCACCAGGAACACACTCACACACAAGGATTGGGATTACATGGATCTAAGAGGGATCAAATTGGGCTATATGGTTGGAGTGGTTATTTATTTATAGACAAAGCTGAGGAGAGTTATTGACCTAGGGTTTCCAATGAATCGAAGCTATGTACAGAGGATGGAAGGATTAGGCATGTATTAGGGATGATCATAGCAGAGTTTGCATGAGAAAACGATTGAAATGGGATGATGGATCATCTGGGAAAAGAAGAGAAAAATATGGGAGGAGATAATTCTGACATCGCAGAGGTGCTAAGGTCGTAGTAGACACGCAGTTAACAACGACCTCTCATTGGTCTACATATACCACTAGAAGACAAAAAATATAAGAAAATCAGAAAAATAAGAAACAAATTAATTAATTAATTAAAAGTTATTAAATAAAAAGATTATTATTTTCCATAGTATTAAATTATGATTTTTATTTATTTTTATGGTGAGTTATCATTTACAAGTATAGTTATAGGTATGTTTACCTATGTATAGCTTATTTTATTTTTATTTTGTATTTTATATTTTATTATTTTATATACTTAATTTATGTGTGCATATCTTGTAGAAATATACACAAATTTATTTTATTTTATTTTTTGATATAATATGTACACATAAATAAATAGATGTATCTATTATATAGGTATAAGTATAGGTAATGCATCTATATATTTTATACAATTATTTATTTAAGTGTACCTTTAATGGTTTTATTTATTTTAATTATGCATATATATAATATAAATAATATTTTCAAAAATACAAAAATATAAATAATAAAAATATAAAGAACAAATAAAATGAATATTTTATTCATGTATATTGTACAATAGGGGCCCAAAACCTAACTTTTGCATAGTAGCACCAAATTAAATGAAACCACTTCATTAAATAGCTTATTAAAAGCCATATACAATTAAATTGATTTCGATGCATTTTGAATTTTTAAGGGGAAGATATGGGATTAGAAAGTTTGGGTTTTGGCTTTTTATTCAGAGTGTAGACTGTACAATTTGTGTTATTTTTGTGTAAAGTAAATTTTGCATTTTTATCTACAACATTCATGTTCAAAGTTTTTGATTTGAGGTGTAAATAATAAAGAATAAAACAGGTCGCAAAAAAGAATTATTGTAGAATAAATATTTAGGGTTTTTGTTGTGTTTTTTATCCTTATCTCCCCTTACTTTATTCCTTGTCGACCCAATCATCAGGATGCCTAGGTCTTGGAATACCTTTGGCATTTTGTTTCCTTTCCTTCTATTTATTCTTTAATTTTGGATTTAAAAAATGTATTTTATACAATGCCTATACAATAAATAATTAATGTTACATTAGGCAAAAGAATGATATTTACATGCATTTAGCCAGGGAATCAAGGCCAAAATGAAAGAATAAAGGCGATGAAATAGATATTCATCAGTTGTATGGCACTAGAAATAAATAAATACACTATTTTTGTGATTTTTTAAATAATGGAATGATACGATGCGATATGCAAACTAAGCAAGCAGGATCAAGCGGACCAAATTAACATGAAGCTGATTAGATCAACTCAATAACCTCCTCTTTATTTCAGAAATAATAGATCAATTAATTATAGGAATGTATGATCAATTAATTCCCCAAACTCCACAAATTTGTGAACAATTTATTGAGCAATAGAATCCATGAATTTGAGAAAAGGTGCTCAGAATACAAGAAATAATTTCCTCAAAATAATAGATATCAAATATTGTCTCAAAAGTAAATCTCAATGTTCTATATGACAGACAATGTTATAAGGATTAAAACGACATTAAAAATGAAGAAATCTGATGATAAATGCTCAAATTATGTTCACATGAAGTTCTGGGACTAAATTATAAATAAAATAAATAAAGATATTGCAATTATACCCTTCGAAGGGTCATTCTACAATTTCAAAACATCGCACGGGCTTCTTTGCAATTTACCCATGGTGGGGGGTAGATATGGATTTTCGGGAAGCTCTAAGGGTGGCAGTGCAAATTTTTCGAACATGTACGACACACATGGGAGTCTTCGACTCAGATGGAGGCTCAGTTTCAAGGCTCTATGTATCAGCTTCTTTATACTTCGGTAGCATTTGAGGTGCTAGGATTGGATGCCTGACTTGGAGGGAATCTGGTGCGTCCGATGTAGCGGATCCAACAATCAAGAATTGGGCAAAAAAGGATGGCCTAGGTTTGTTCTATTTTTAATCGGATGTATCCTACAGGGTGAATTCATTGATCTTGCTTGGCTCTAAATGGCGAAATTCTGATATGATGTTGTTCAATGGTTCGATGGCAGATACACAGTTGTGGGTCGTCGGGGTGGAAAGTGGCAATAGACGACGGCGTGGGTGCTCGTCGTCGATCAAGGTAAGGTAGGAAGTTGGCTAAAGCTAAGAGTCGAGGATCGGTGAAGGCAATGGTAGTGAGCTGAGATGGTTTGCTTGGAAATGAAGGTTGATGTCAAAGTAGTGAATAGAGAAGACGCAAACGCGGTCGAAGAGGAAATTCAGAAGGAAGTGGAGCACATGGAAGGAGAAGAAGAGGATGAATGTGATTCGCATGGAAGGTGGAGGAGAAAGTGGGTCTTGCTTCATATTCTTGCCTCAGCCGTGGGCGATCACGGTGAAGCTCCGCTAGCCACATGAGAGGTAGCTGCAGCATGAGGGAGAAAGCCCTCATGGATAGCTCCAGAGGTTGGGTCATCGCCGGAGGGGATAGAGCATTGTCACTGCACTGTCGATATGACTCTCTCCCTCTCTCGTAATATCGATTAATGGAAGATTGGTTGATTATTATGAAGATTAACAAGGATGGGTTCTAATAGGAGAGTAAGAGAGGAGATAAGACTATGGTGGCTAAAGATAAGGTGATATATATGGTTAGTTGGTTTCCGCAGATAGGGGGAATTGGTTAGGTTTGGTCAGTCTTGGGGATTCGATTGAACTTGGAAAGGGTGGTTAGAGATTGGAGTTTCGGGCGTAGGTGGGTGCTATGGTGGTTCGAGATCACCTAGAAGAGGGGAATAGAGGTGGTTGGTGGTTTTAAGGATAAGGAGGGGGCTGATGCCAGAGGTTACGGATTAGAGGGAAGGGACGAGGAAGTCAACGGTCGGAGATTGACAGAAGGGAGGAGTGAGCGACAATGCAAAGGGAAGAAGGTGGACGGCACAACTCCAGGCTACAGAGGTCAGAAGAGTAGGACCCGTTGGATCATTATGATCCAACAATGGATATGTGACACGTACTACGCATGTGAATAGAAAGGGAGATCAAGGGAGTGGTAAACGATAAATACGAATGGGGACAAAATAGGTTGACTGGGCGACATATTGTGCCTTGAGATGGACCAATCGCACGATGACGCGTTGTTATGCGAGATCTTCCGGGTTTTAATTATTTAGATGAAATAAATGTGCAAGTGTCGTTGACCCAAATAACCCCGCAACAAAAAATTTATGTTTCTTCCTTTTTTCACGAAAATAATTACAAAAAATGTGGCAAGAGAATTTGCTATTTAATTTACTTGTATAGCTAACAAGATTGAACTCAGGGAGGCTACGAATCCTGAGGGTTATTCAAATAACTGAAAAAATCAATTAAAAGAAAACAGAATCCTCAAATGCAAATTATGCTTGGTTTTTGTAGGATTTTGTCTTTTAAGTTTTTTAAATTTTTTTATAATTTTTATAATATCTTGTTTTTAATTTTTACTTGTTTTTAATTTTGCAAATTTTAAATTTTCATATATAATTAATTTTTCAAATCAAATTTATACACAAGAAAGATAATACAATTTTTTTGGATTTTTCAAATATAACAAAATGCTCAAATTTCCAAAGATTAAAATGATGATCTAAAATTAAAAAATGACAAAGAAATTAAAAATATAAAAGAAAAAAATGGATCTCATTGTGAGAGTGGATAATGTTGTAATGGCCTCGACGAAGGCCGACTCGCTGTTACAGGACGGCTCGGAAGCTAGGCACCTTTCTACAAAAAGAAACTCTTGGAGATTAAGCTCCTCTCACCAAAGATTGATCAAAGAGAAATGATGGAGGAGGAGCCAATTAAATGGAAAAAATAATTGAATTTGAATTTAAAAATTTGAAAAGAGAGGATAAGGAGAGAGAAGGTTAATGATGGATAAAATTACATAAATAAATAAATAATTTCATCATATTATTTAATTAAATAATAAATGCCAATTATTTAATTTTTTGTGGTAGTTATTTAAGAATATCAATTATATACATATATTATATACATATAATACATTATATACCTAGTTAAATAAGGGAATTGATTTTTAAAAAAATATTTTTATATTTTATTTTAAATAATTATTAAAAATATTTATAATTATTTAGGTATACAATATGTATAAAAATAAATATGGATAAATATATAATAAATAAATAGTAAAATTGCAAAAACCATCCTAGAAAATCGACTTTCAAAGCGTAACTCTAAAATTTATGAAATTGTGATATTTTAAAGATATTAATTAAAAAAATGATGGAAGTGAGTTTGATTAAATTCAAGTTCATATAGAGCTGGAATTGCTCTTTCAATTATTGCTTTATGGCTTTTCCAGATGTGGTTATTTTGTATTTTGTACATGATTTTATTTCTCTTATTTTTATTATTTAGAAAACATTTTATCTAAAACTTTTGTTTAGAAAATTATTTAATTTGAGGGTAATTTATGTACAAATAAAATATTGTTAGTTTTATATAAATGTGCACAGACCAAATTCAAAAGTATTTACAAAGTTTTTTTATTTCTGATTAAAGACCTTATCTCCCCTACTTTATTTCTGGTCGATCATGTCAAGTCTTGACCTTCTCTCGGGGTTCATGTCAGCATGTATCTATTACATATATATATAGTCTTCTTCTTTTTTATTTTCTTTATTTTCATATACTCCTTTATTTATTTATTTTAGGTTAAAATATTAATATATGTACAATATCTACACATAGATGCAAGTTAGTAAGAATATGGATTTATCAATATATACAGGTATTTTATAAGGGATTTTAAGATATAATTAATGAAAAATATGATGAAATACATATTCATCATTTGTGACGCATGAGTTGACCTGAATTTTGATCAATGCATCAAAGTACAGAAATAAATAGATTGAAAATAGAATATGGACTCAAATGAAAAAATGCATAAAATAAAAAACTGTTCAATTAAATGTGATCGATAATGTTCATGAATGACTCATATGCAAATGAAATGAAGAATGCAACATATGCAAAAATTTTTATGGTATTTTATGTATGTAAAAAATCAAATTCTGTTTTTGAAATTTTTATTTTATTTTACGTGGATAAATAAATGTATTCGAAAATAAAACATGATATAAAATGATGCAATGGACTCAAATGTATTTTTTATTTTTATGAGTCTTAAATATGTCAGAAAAATTAGGAAGGTTAATTATGTACAAGTGGATTATGTCAGTAAGCTCAAGTCAGAACATGTTATTCTTGATGCTTTTTTATCTTTCTGGAGTTTCATTTTTATTTAATTTGTTAAAACGATGAATAAATATAGAAATGAAAAAGGAAATAATTAAAATGATTGAGATATGCGCATGAAATCACAGGTCAAAATCAGCAGAAATGAACAATACACAGCGAGGTCCCAAAACTCAATTTTTACAAATGGACTCTGATTCTTTTGAATTTGTTACAGATCTGTAGATATTTAGACATACATTAATTCAAAGTGAGTAGAGTTCATTTGACATCGTATGAGAGAGATATCAATGTTTTTGTCCATATGTCCTAGAATTAGGGTCTGAGATTATTTTGAATATGTACAAGTTACCATTTTTTAGATTTTTCATGGATTAAGGTTAGTGATATGTACATAATGAAGTTGGTTGCATGCCGATTGGAGTTAGCATGAATTAATAAAAAATGTTTGAATTAAGGTGCAGATGATTATGAATGCAGAAATGATTGCTAATTTATGTAAATTAATTATGAGGGCATAAAGTTAATTTTATGGATTTAACATGTAAATGATCATACATTCTCAGGACGAACTCAATTTTCAACTAGATTCATCAGTGGCCCAATGAAAATTGAGATAAATGCAAAAAATGATAGAAAATAGAAAAGAAATAAAAAAGAAACGAATTAGAAAAAATTGGAAAACATGAAGTTGTAGATCTCGATGAGATCTATAACTTTCATGTAAAACTCAAAGAGAAATAAAATGATATAAATATAGTAAATAATTTTGCAAGTAATTTAAAGTAATAAATTATTTGATTTATGTTCTTTTCTTATTTTTTGGATGTTTATTTTATAAATTAGGTTAAATTAATTATGTATAATACTATTCTAATTTTTATTGTATTTTTAATAAATAATAAATACACAAAATAATTGCATAATAATTTGAATAATAACATATAATAATTATAGGTTATTATTTATAACACGGTATGAATTAATTAGTTTTAGTTTTTACCGAATTGTATTGGTTTTCTTAAGCAAGAGAAATAAAATAGATAAATAAAGTAGATGAATCTGGGATTCATTTGTCTCCTCCCACTCTAGCAACCTCACCTCTCATTGCCTATTTATTGGTGCATCCAATACGAAGGTGTTATGTCTTCTTCTGCATGCCTTGTGCATAAGATGTAAAAAAGGTTTTTTGTATGATGGAATTCATATTCAATAGTGTGGTGATCATATCCATATCACTTTTGGTGGAAATAAGAAGGAAAGACCCATCTCTCAATTTTTTGGGAGCCTCACGCGATTCATCTTCATGCTCACAAATGAAATAATCACCAGATTAACTTCAATTAAGAGATCTCTTCGTTTAGTGACAACATTCATTAAAGGTAACATTCTCGTAATCATGTGTTTCGTAAAATGGTACACGAATCAATTCTGTATCCATGTGGTTTCGCATTGCAATGAAATTTTATATGATTGCTACATAACTCATATGAAGAGCCTTATATTTTTTGATATGATTTGTCTATTTCACATTTTCTATGAAGTGTGAGGTCTAACCTCCCTTCACAACTAATTTTAATTCAATTTTCTATATTTGAATTTTCGTGAGCTTATCTTCTATCCAAAAGAATATGAAGATTATACAGGATCAAATGATGACATCTTGAAAACTCAATTGAAGGGGGATGTGCTTTTGATATAATACCATGTTAAAGAAAACCATATTTATGATAATATTCCCTAGCTAATATGATTTAAGATCATATTTTTATGTTAACCCTTAGTTTTATCTTTGATACTTAAAGTTAGAGTACAAGAACAACAGTTAATCATATTATTCATAATGTTTAAATATCTCATTCAAAGTCAATTTAGTTGAATAATTTCATCTTGAGTTCAGTAAAGGGTTCACCTACCCAACTAATATTGAAACCTTAACTTAGACCTCCTAGATTGTCACTTTCACTTGATTAACATTCTTTCTTAATCAATCAACTTACTTTAGTTGGATAACTATGATTTTTAGCCAACTCTTTTTACAATCCAATAGTTTTGTAAATAATTAAATCTTCCCTCCACAATCAGTGCACTGCTTCCTGACTCAGCCAACTAAGTCCTGATTCATCAATTAACCATTTTATATTCCAACTAAATTATAAACTAGATAGCAACAAATGGATATTTTGAAAGTGCTTTTCATGGACTTGTTGCTCAAACTCATCAACTAGTTTCTATTAAGTAACCCTGATATTTTTATCAATCGACTAGTTGTGTTTGAATCTAGAAATTATAAATATGCATGTTTTTGAACTCTTGTCTAACTTCAATTACACGTGAATTAATTACCAAGATTTCTCGAACCTATAAGTAGGCCTCTAGTGATAACTTGTA
Organism: Ottelia alismoides; assembly: GCA_037367405.1. NCBI lineage: Eukaryota > Viridiplantae > Streptophyta > Magnoliopsida > Alismatales > Hydrocharitaceae > Ottelia > Ottelia alismoides. The sequence goes on from JAZKJV010006837.1 coordinate 662,418, forward strand.
AAACTGTAAGTAAGTGAAAACATTCTTATACATCTTAGCAGAGTTGTGTCCTCTATTTTTCAAAATCACTATGTAAATTCCAGAAGATCAAGTGCTCTTAAATGAATTTGTATGCTCATATTTCTTTCTAAAAGCTCCAATCTTATTGATACAAACTCAAAGTTTTACAAGCGCGCCTGTTTGATTTGGAACTAACAAGGTGATGAATCTTTAATTTATCATTGCTACACTCCCTTATTATCCTCGGAGCATAATCACTTTAACTCAAATCTTCATTAATTCTACATCATTAACAATAAACCCTTCTCTTGTAATTAACCATAATTATTGTACAAAAATGATCCCTTTTATTTTATTTATTTTTCTTTATTTTATTCCTTATTAGAAATCCCTAAAAAATTATAGTAATTATGGTAGATATTTGTTTTGGGGTTAAAAAGAAACCAAATAGATCACAAAGCCTTTTTAAAGCAGTGTTTTTATTCACGAAAAATAATTCCAATTTTTTTATTGTGCTTATTTGACCTCTTTTGACTTTTTACCCAACATGAAACTTGGAGATCTCTCTAGATCTACAACTTTCATGTGTTTCACTTTTTGCTAATTCAACCTCCTTTTTTCTCTTTTCTAGTTTTTTTTATTTTTCTCTTTTGTGAATAATCTGATTGGGCCACGTGGAGCCCTCTGGGCCGCCTAGGTGGTCCCTCCTCCTTGCGCCACTCGTCGCTACTCTCAAACCTTGGATCTCCTTCCCCAACCTTCATCTCAGTCACACATACCTGCTCTTCTTCCAACCTTCTGATGAGATCATCAGATCTCATCAGAACCACCCTCTTATGCCTCCATCGTAGCCATTGGATGACACCTCATCCAATGTCTTTGCTCCCTCCACGTCACCCTTTTCCCTTAGCCACAAGATGAAGCCACCAACCCCATCGCCACCGCCCATTCCCTCTCTGCTCCTGGCCCTTAGATCATATCTACTAATACAATCTGAGCGTCCACTCACACCTCTTTCCTAACCATTGCTCGTCTTCCAGCTTCGCTTATCTCTCATCAGACATTACGCATCAATGGCCACCTCGCCCCCTTCCTTTTCTAGCTCCATCACTCCGTCACCTCATCACGATCTAAATCATCGCCCACACAAACCTATCTCCTCCGATCCTCGCAGAACCGTTACTACCTCAAATCACATCACCCTCCTCTGTTAGTAATGTGAGCCCCGTGCGAACCATTTCTACAATAAATGTTATTATAATGAATAAATTATCAATGAAAGTTATTGATTATTTTTCAATCCCTTTCTGATATTAATGAATGAATGCACTATAGGGTCCCTCTGTACAATAAGGGTTATGTACCATGGCCAACTTGATGATCATACAGTTGTTGATTCATTGGATGGATCATTGAGGCTGATGCTTGGATGAATATCTAAGAAGTTAGATAGAGGACTCATCAAGCATCATCAAATGATCATTAAGTGATGATCTCCAGTCTGAGTAGGAGATGGCAATCCTATCTCATATGACTGATATCTGACTGACCTCTTGATGCAGGTCCTCTGCATGGGAATAGTGGTTCAGAGGTGTCAGGTTAGTTGAGTCAATGGGTTGACTTGACGAGATCGAGATAACCAAAGATCTACGTTGAATACTGTCACAACATAGGCATGCATCCTCTGACTAGAGACAGATATGTTGCTATATGTCTGGGTATGTACATTTGGCATACCAATAGGTTGATGACCTAATCAAGGTCTATATACCGGCGAGCTGGTGTGCATGTAAGGACATATGAGTAATACGATCTCTCAAAGGGATCATACAGGTTCACTTGTGAACCGGGAGACATGAGCTCACTCATGAGGTATTGGGACTGAACAAATTCCATGCATGGTCGTCGTGCTTTGGAAGCAAGACATGAATTTGAAGGTAAGATATATGCTTTGTGAAAGCATATGATCTATACCAAATCCCAATGACCAAGATTGAGAAACTTAAATGATCTAACCCTGAAGATGACAGTGCAAAAGTGATCTTTATCTTCAGAATGATCATAACTCTTACAGTATGCAGGATGTACAGGTATTGGGAATACCTGAGGGTGATTTGATCATATACGATTGTATAACCATGACGCTTCCATTCCGAGGGAATGATGAAACAGGTTTGGATTTTAGTGACTCCTCTCATTAGAGAAGTGACCTAATCTTAGTCCATGAACTGGACATTAATCTGAATGAGATTCAGATGCAATGAGAAGATTAAGTCTACGGTCTTGATTTGATCAAGCATCAGTGGGAGGTCCATGGGATCTGGATTTGAGATATGATCTCAACATCCAAGTCACTATACGTGGAACAATACAATCGCCCTGTCCTTATCTCCAAGTATCTGAGGAGAAATAGCATTGTTCTTAAATGGTTTAAGAACAATTCCATAAGATCTAAGCAAAGAGAAGTTGATAATTAAATGTGATTTAATTATCATGATGTATGAGAAATTATCCAATATGATTAAATGTGATTTAATTATTATGGATAAGAATAATGTGGATAGTAATATCCAATTATTCATAATATGTTATAAATATGATTTATAATATATTTGAGAGAGTTAAATATAATTTATATTAGTAGATTAATTATTAATGTGTATTGGATACACATTGTCTAATTAATTGAAAATGTAAATTAAATTTTGTTTTGGGTTGTGAATATGATTCGCAATATTCCAATATCAAGATTGCAATATTCCCAAAATTAATTGAGAATTATTTTGGTGGATTAAAATACCAACAAATTGTTGTTGGAATAATAAGTAGAGAGAAAATCAAGGAGATGTGCAATCTCATGGTAATCCATGAAATTGCCCTCCCATTAGGAAAGGAGGGGGCGGCACCAAATCCCTTGTGGGATTGGTGGCTGTCACCTCCCTCCAAAGGGGAAGGTTGATCTCCTTTGTTCTCTCTCTCCTTATTTGATTGATTTAATTTGGTACTAATATTTATTTGATTTATCAAATATATTTTATCAAAATTAAATCACAAGTTGTTGGTTTTTACCAACAACAATCTTGACCATTGGATGGACATAAATCAATCTCATCCATTGATTTTATATGTCCCATGGATTGAGATCCATGGATCCCAAAACCCTATAAATAAAGAGGCATACCATGTTCTCTCTTTACATGCTATTGTAGCACACAACTCTCTCTCTCTTTCTCCATACTCGACAACCCTCTCTCCCTCTCTTCTTGGTGGCCGTCCACCATACCTTGGTGGAGAGAATTGTCGACGCCCCCGCCATCGTGCTGCCGCTTCAATGCTCTGCGGTTCTCCGTCTACTTGGAGTGCTTCACTCACGAAGGAGACGTTCGATCTCGTACGACGAGATCAAGAGCGACCGTGCTTGGATCGTCTTGGATTGCGAGGACACCGCGACTCATCTCCGCGCTCGCAAGTCGTTACTCCGATGATCGGACTTGACACAGGAGGTTTCTTCTCTTAGAGACTTGATCAACCTTCTTCAAGAGGTATTGCATTATACTTGTTGTGGTTATAGATGAAACGATTTGAGAATGGTTCTCAGATCATGTGGTTTCATCGAACAAATTTTTTAAATTCCACTGCACCGAACAACTAGTATGACTAGTCGTTCTTCATCGCATCCGATACGATGATCACGTTTCCGTGATGCGCTTGAGGATTTCTCCATATCATTCAAGTGGTATCAGAGCCAGGTTGACGGTTTCGAATATGATTCGAAAATCGAGGACGACTTGAGTTCGTTAAGGTCGCGAAAGTTTTTATCGCATTTGATTTCGCAGATCTGTTTAGTAAATAAATTCAGCACTGTTTAAATTGTTTAAAGATGAATTTATTCCCCATTAAATAAGAAAACCATAGGATCTGAGTTTGCGTAAATCGGATATCGTATGCTCTAGATATGGTTGTTTTAATGAACATGTATACACTGTTGCGGGAACAGTAGATTTTAACATGATTAAAGAGTCAATTACTGTTATCATCTGCCTCGAAATGCGTGAAACATCACTTGTCTTCTGTCCTAAATCAAGTTAGCAATCTATTAAAATTGAGTTTGTCTAATTTGGATTTAAATAGATTGAGATATGTTAATTTTAGTGAGTAGGGGTCACTGCTGAAATTACTGTCCTAATCAAGAACCAAGTGATTGTCAATTAGTGAAATTAATTGTTAATTTCGTGAAATAATCTTGAAAAATATTTGTGAAATATTGAAACATGATTATTTGCCTAATTGACTTGGCCCCAACCAATTAATTGATTAGATTTGATCTAAATCATAATTGGAAACCACAATCTTCAAACTTGATGCTTGAATAGGATTTGGGAATTTGTGTAGCAAATTTCCTTATAATAAAAAATGTTTTGATTATTACTATATGGTACAATTTCGGTTGAAGAACCGATGATCATCTCAAGTACAAATTAATCAATTTGGCATTATCCTTTCCCGAGGTGGATATGGTGTCTAGTCGGGGATCGCTGGGGTAGCGGGTTGCAACGTAGGCGGTCCGTCCCACTCCCGTCGGTACTGGCCATGACAGCGGGTAGGGCCGGGATAATGTCCGAGGGATTAAGATGTATTTTTTCTAATTATTAAAATTCGAATTAATACGTATTTTGAGATATTACCATATATATATTCAAGTAAAATAATCAAGTTTGATTGAATGAATTGGATTGATAATGAATTTAATATGATTAAATTGATTATGTCCAATTAAAATACTATAATATGATTAGAGTTAATAATTCCCTTGGAAGAATTAATTATATAAATGTGATTCTTTATAATTAATTAAAATTTGAATATGAGATGGAGGATCACATAAGTGACATCCATGGTCTCCGTCAAGGCGAAGAGTTTCGTCGTCAGGGATTGCATGTGGGAGACGATTGTCCGAAGTGACAGCTCCCGTATGCAAGCGCATCTGGATCGAGCACTTTGCTTCTCGAAAGAGTAAGGCCATATGCGTAGTGACCCCAATATCGGATCCTCATACAAGGTGCCTTGTTGCCTTACATCGCCACATTATGAAAGATAAGCTTCGATAATCACAGACCATCGAGAGAACATAGAGGGTATGAAACCATACTTTTCTAAGTGAACACCCATTTCATTTCTTCAATTTAATTAATTTTCATTCTTCAATTAGACATCTAATATCATCATTAGATTGTATTTATTTTTATCTTTGAATCAGACATTAAATCGATCACCCGAATTGATCTAAACCCTACCAATTTCACTTACATTCCATTGTTCTTGGAACCCCTTTTTTAAGCTGCAATATTCTTATTTTTCTTAGTTGATTCCTCAACGAATCGAGCATTCAATATTCTCTTGCAGGTCTTTACGAGCTTCGGGAGCACACACATACTATTCTTCATCCTTTGGAGCAGCTCCATCAATCAACCACTAGCAGTAGAGTAGCCCTGATCCATGAACCTCCTAAACACTAATCGAGATAGCAAGCCCTGATCATCAACCTTCCAAGATTCTGAAGCTCCTTATCTTCGAGTGTACCCCCTCGCAGTAGGCAAGCTCGAAGGGGAAGATGCTCCCCTTCTGTCCTAACCTCTAGACCATTGCATACATTGTCTGAGATTGAAGAGCATCGCCGCCCGATCTAGAGTTAGAGAAGAACAAAGGGAAGAACATGGAGCGCAGGCTGTTGACGCGTTGATGCATGAGCGGCCCAGATTCAATCACGCGAACTAATCTTGATTGGGGATGAGTGAAGTGGGAATAATTTCATATAACCCCCTAGAAGACTCTAGATTCTATTCCTGCCTCTAGACCTTTCCCTATTTACATTTAGGTCCTCGTTCGAGGGCCTAATTATAAGGATTCCATACTTTTTCTTACAATTAGGTCCTGAATTGAGCCTAATTGAAAGGAACCTCTATTTCTTTTTTTTAATTTTTTCTAATGTTGCTATATAGACTTTGGACCTTTGATGACACTCATAAAAATTATCTTGAGCATAGTATTTTTGTACATTTTATTTTGAATTGAATTTTGAAGAGATTTAATCATATATTTGTTGAGATTTTATTCGTTGATATTTGAATCATTTTGATTTCTATTTGAGTTCTTTTTCGAGCTCATTGTTCGAGCGAGTTATCTACTATATAGTATCACTATTTTCTCTGTCATCCATATATACTATATTGTAGATCAATTATTGAAAAATATCATTTCAAAAAAATAAAAGAAAAATAGAAAAATTTAAAATCAAATAAAAATAGAAAAACTAAAAACTGATAAAAAGATTTTTCTTGAGGAAGAAAGGAATAAAAAAATCACAAAATCAATTCGTTACTCTAAAAATCTGAGCGCATTTTCTGCCTCCTTGTGTTCGACTCATGAGCACTTTCCTGGTTAAAAATTTAGTGAAATAATAGTTTTAGGAGAGAGCCCGATTTTTCTTCATTTTATTTGTATTAATCTCCTTCTCTCTTGGTTGTTGTCCTCTGTTTGAAACAACCTCCTCTTTAGTGGTATCTACAAATGACATTTTTTAACTGCTAAGTCAGAGACTCTTTTGAAAATGGTGCCGTTGCTAGGGATGACTTATATTTTCTTTGATTTTCTAACATACAGTTAATAACATCTGATTTCTTTATTTCTTTTTTTGAGTCTCTCTCGACAACCGCAAATTTTGTCGGATATCAAAATGGTTTGAATTTTCAGGCTTATTTTTGTGATTTTTTCTTCCCTTCTTCCTTTCTCTCTCGATTTTTTTCTTGATTTTTATCAGTTTTTAGTGTTGTCTTTCGATTGTCTTTTTTTTACTTTTCCCTCTGTATTTTCTTTGATTTCTTCTCACTTTTATGTGTTTTCTTATTCTTTATTCCTTGGTTTTCTCAGTTTGAATTTTCTCGATTTGTATCAGTTTTTGTTTGTTTCTCTTATTAGTGTTTGAGTGTTTATTTGTCTTCTTATTTTTTTTCTTTTCTTTTCTTATACTTTTTATGTGCTAACCCATGTTACATCCAACTTGTTAGGAAGCTGATTATAATGTGATTGTAGAGATCGGGTTAGTCTTCAATGAGCTGGTTGTAGAGGAGCAGTACGAGATAGTATAGATAGAATTGTTGTATTTTTCACAGATTTTTTGTTTTATTTTAAGATTCAAGGTCTTTGATCATTTTTCTGTTTTGATGAGAGGGGAAGGGGAACTTATCATTTTTATTTTTGTAGAATGGAGTTTATTAAGAGCATCCCAGCTTGCAGGTGGACTTTGACCTACTTCTTCTTTTTGGGGCATGTTTCTCCAAGTGCCGATGTACTTGGGAAGCCTCACTGTGGTGTTTGATATTTTGAATTTTTCCTTTGTTTTGCATGGTTTATCAAAAGCTTAGGTTTGTATGCATGATTGATTAGACGAGTAAAGTAGATCCCACTACCCTAAACCACACTTGGGCATAAATAACCTATTTGAAAATTAATCCGTTCTTATGCTAGAGATGTTGATTTAGGGTATGATTTTTACGGTTTTTTCATGCATTAGTCCAGGTTTAAATTTTTACGTAGATCATCCTGCAGGTACGTCTTCTTTCTTTGCATGCATCATTGATTTCTGTTGCATTCCATGATTCCCCCGTTCGTAAGACATATTTTTCAAAATTAAAGGAAATCACCACCTTTAGATATTTATGAAAATTCCAAAAAAGTGAAAACCCTAAAAAAATTCTTTTGAAACAATAAAAAAAAATTCTGAACTAAAATTGTATTGGGAGAGCAAACCCCTCATTGTTGCAGGTACTAAACTCCAGACATAACCCTAAGAATTATAGCGAAAACTCCCTAGACTTGTGCCCTAAATATAGTGTACCACTCTTTGGTACATGGTTGCAACTGCAAGCACTTGCCTCTGATAAATAGAGAGTCTTTTTGGTGTGCTCCACCTCACATTTCCCTTTGGGCCTCATATAACCCAGCTTCTTGGGCAGATGGTACCACTATTTAGGGGATTGCAAGGACATATACTGAGTGACAAGGCGACACCCATGTAAGTCTAAATAAAATTGAAAAGAGAAAAGACGGAACTCTTACGGTCTCCATAGTGTGAAGTTGGTGAACCAGGGATTTGCATTATCTTTGTATATGGGGTGTGCATTTTTAGCGTCTTATACACCTTCACACTAATGTTCTTGATTTGACATCATATTATCTCAGTATTCTCTTGACACCGAGGATAACATCTAAATGGATTTTACGCTCAGACTCATTGAGATTTCAATCTTTCACCATCATACATGCGTCTTCACAGACTCGGGATGACCTTCTTCTCAAGTCGATCTCGCTAAGTCACAAGGTGAGTCAGACCCAAACTCCCTCATCTCTCAGGCCTTTAGTCGAGGCAGACCCATGCCTCAATTTTTCATCTATTTCTCCTACACATTTTTCCATGAGAGTTTAAGAGACTTTTTCCTTCTTTGAGGATTCAATGGACATTATGCCCATAGGGAAGGCGCTGGTTTTTGAGGATAGACATGATGAGGAGCGACGGTCAGATGAGAGACCTGATCCAGCTACTGATATCACAATAGGGATTCTAGACACACTCCAGTAGATGAGTGCACAGATACGAGATTAGTATAGAGTCCATTATGAGTTGAGAGCTGAGATCACTATACTGAGAGCAGGAGCCGGGGACCTACCACGACCTATGTGGTTCTCGTGATATTGAGAGATGAGTATGACCCTGGAGCTAGGATGCTACAACAATGGATTCGGTTATCACCGAATCAAGGGTCAGGCGAGTTGAGATCATCCTTTATTTCATTGATTCCGAAGTTCTATGGTAACACATTAGAGGAGTCATTCAACCTTTTACAATAGTTTGAGATGATATGTGGTACGACCAATCATCTAGGAGTTACATAGGAGGTTATATGCCTTATGGCCTTCCCCTTTGCCTTAGCGGATAAGACACTCAATAGGTTGAATCATTTGGGGAGGGAGACTTCAACATGGGATAATATGAAGTCCACTTTCTTATGTAAATGCTTTCCTCTGGGACAGATGGATACGATGACGAGACATATCCCTAACTTTACATAACTTCCACATGAGTCATTCCATGAGGAATCAGATGATTCAAGGATTTTACTTAGATATGCCCTCATCACGATATTCCATTGAAAATGCTAGTACAAGACTTTTTTGGATGACTCCAGCCAGATGTTCAGGGTCTAGTGAGCACCACATGTGGTAGTAGTTATCTGAATAGGGATGCTGAGTCTATATTTGATCCATCTTTGGGGGGATTGCATAGAATTATTATGTCATTGTCTCTACTCGGGCATTCAAGAAGGGCCCACATCCACCACCACACCAACGAGATCATTTCAAGGTGGCACATGTTTTAGATTCTCATTCACAATCCCACATGTGATTTATTAGTAAGAAGCTTACACTGGTCAGTGTGATTCAGAAGCAAGTTCAAGAATAACATCCACTACGTGAGTTGGAGAAACTCTCATCTCTTCTATAGTAGTTGAGTGATTTGAAGAAGAAGGTAATCGAACTATTGCTTTAGTACCAACAGTCGCACTCTTCTTCTACTTCTCAGCATGTACGGAGATATTTATCCGCTTCTCCCACCTATAAGCCTCTTCAACTAGATTGGCATCTTGATTTGTCCAATGCCAACTGGAGTAAAATCACGAGCCCTATAGTTGATGATGTTGATCCTTCCCTTACTCTTGAGATCAACATAATATGGTATGCTCCTATTCAGTATCAGCCGCCAACACACCTTACACTTCAGAGCGTACACCACTAGTAGAAATAGTTTCATCTACCGCATGGACGTCCATCTCCACATTTTCAGTGCCTACAACATTACATGCAACAACAATATCGCCATCATGCTTATCGAAGATCACATTCTTATTAGTCTCCTGCTACACATTCACATGCTTATCGTCACTAGCAATAGTACCATTCTTTCACTCCACCTCAGATATCTCCTTAGCCTTATACACCACAACAACATCACATTCCTAGGTAGTAGAGAGTAGAGAGCCAAGGACAACATATCGAGACAAAGATATTTGCACTATCCCTAGCACTGAATCAGATCATAGATGTGTTGAGCACGCTTTAGACAACACATAAGAATGAGATGTAGCAGGTTAACCATCGCTTGGATGAGTTACCCTCGCCCAAGAACACTCTCCCAGTTCAGACTTAGATGAATCCAAATAACAAGAGGATATATTCAGATCTGGTAGACACCATAAGTATGGTCACTTTCCTGAGTTTTTATTTATTTCATTCATCTCAAGAGTGATAAACATCCACGAGCACCTGAACTATAGGAGGAGAGGGCATGTGATTAGGTATGAGAGCCGATCCATGATGATGTTGAGATACATTTTGATGCTGAGGAGGAGGACCATCACCACGAGGAGTAACATAATGTGGAGTAACATAATGTCCACGATGATGCCATTCATGAGAGTGATGTAGAGACCGTTGATACAGACACATGTGATTTAGATGATGATGATACTACGCCACACCATACAAAGACTCTTGATGATTCTATCTCCTTTTTTGTATTCGAGAGCTAGTACATACTTATGAGACTCCTGATGTACATATTGATTCATGTTTTTATAAATTGAATAAAAATGAATAAAATGTTGTTGTTCCTTTTCTCGATGCTTTGTATGCAAAAAGAAAAGAAAAAACAAAAAGAATGATGTTACTCCTAAGATAGAGGGATTACTAAAAGATCACATCTTTTTGAAAATTCCACTACATGATGTCTTGGATCATTTTCCTACACTTAAGCAGCAGTTGAAGAATAGATGTACCACATGTAGAAATAAGAAGTCAAGTACAAAGAAACATATATTGATAAAGACCACATTTTGTGCCATACAGAATAGATTGCCAAAGAAGAAGAGAGATTTAGGAGCACACTATGTCAGATGCGAGATATCACAGGCAACATTCGATCACACTCTTTTAGATAACGAGTCCTAATCAATTTGTTACCATCTTGTCTACCAGACAAGCTCGAGTTGGGTCCTCTTTACATATCCCACACAATCCTTTAGTTTGTTGATAGATCAGTAAAGAGACATAGGGGCATTTTGAGGAACATTATCATGATGATCGTGCAGGGCATGTAGTTACCAGTGGACATTACTGTCCTGGACATGGATTTCCCTACACAGTTACACCTTACCCTGATAATTCTTAGGAGGCCTTTTGTAACGAAATGAGTCGTACCGACCGGCGGAAGCATGAGATAAAAGATCGCGCGACCGAACCGTTACCAAAACATGCATGGAATTTAATGAGCATAGATAATATCAATTGACAATAAATTCCATTCAACATAGAGTTCCATTATTACAACTCTAAACTGGGGATTTTTTTTTAAAAAAACAACTCTAATAACTAAAATAGCATCTCAGCAGTTCCTGTGGGCATATAAATATCCTTCAAGCTTCACAAGCTGAATCATACCGCGTCAGAATCTTGTGAAGTCTGTAGCACGATCTTGAGAATGCAGTCAACCGTGTTCTTCACCTGAAATTGGAAAACATAAATTTTCATGAGCCTAATGCCCAGTATGTATCGGGGTCCATACATGGGAAAGCTCACGGTCTTTTCTTCCGTTAAAAAACATAAACTTGGGTTTTCTTGAATAAACATCATTACATGCCTAATTTCTTCCCATGCATGTCTAAATTCGACTCCTAACATGTATAATTTAGATTACTTTATAGAAAGGGTATATATGTGTAATTTTCATGAAAAAATGATATACGTTTATTCAATCTGGTGGGGACATATCTCACATGATGCATAAACATTATATATTTGTTTAAAACATAGAAAACAATTGCACAATAGCTCCCATGGGTTTAGTGATTTATTTTTCTTAAACCAATTCTTGTACATCATGCAATGGTTTACTCTTTCATTAAGCCATTTTTTTGACATAATTCAAAATGGTTTACCTTATAACCAATTTTCTTGTGTAACTTTTATATACGTATCTTTATATACGTTTTCTACCACTGGCACTTGTGGTTCATGACATGACATGACAGTAAAGATACAACTGTAGAGGACTTAGCTTTTGCCTCTATGTTCCTTGCAACCATACAACCCTTGCAATGTTTCCCCTTGCGGCGTTGACAGTGTAGGTACAACTGTAGAGGACTTAGCTTTTTCCTCTATGGTTCCTTACAACCGTGCGTCCCTTGCATCGTTGCCCCTTGCGGCATTGTCCTTTGGCTAACACGACCCCTTGCGGTGGCCCATGTGACTCTTTATGAGTCTGTACCTTAATTCGTATTTCTGAATAATAATAAGATTTTCATGAACTTTTCTATAACATCGAAAATATCACTTAATTCTTAATAAGATATTAGCTTTATAATTTTTTATCCCATATTGGCGATATGATCGTAAATAGCATATCTTTAAATTACTCCCCACACATCCTTTTTACTGTGATGGATATGTATGCCCCTTTGCAGGAAGGGTGTTTGCCATTACACACGAGGATGCTGAGGATGCTTACACCATGGTGGAAGGTACCCTTCTCATTGCAAGTCATTTATGCCATGTTCTTTTTTATTCTGGAGCCACTCATTCATTAATTTCAAGTGATTTTGCAAGAAAACGAAACTTTAAAGATGATGAACTTCCATACACACTTACCGTTTCTTCACCAATAGGTGATATTAGAGCAACGGGTATGTACTTAAAGGACATACTAGTCATGATAGGAGAAGACTCCCTCACTGCTAATTTGATCCTACTGCCCATCGCAACCTATGATGTCATCTTGGGCATGGATTGGTTATGGGAGAATTATGCTGCAATTTATTGTAGAGAGAAGAAGGTGGTCTTGAACAGACCAAATCATAAGGAAATAGTCATCCGAGGCACTACTAAGAGTGGACGATTGGTTATCTCTTCTTTGCAAGCAAGCCAACTACTAGCTGAAGGTTGCATCGCGTACCTAGCTAGTATAATTAGCACTGAATTGTCGCAGGCATGTCTCAAAGATTTAGAGGTGGTACGAGATTTTGCCGATGTATTTCCAAACGATCTTCCTAGACTACCTCCTCATAGAGAGGTGAATTTCTCAATTGATATTATTCCGGGAACGGCAATGATATCTAAAGCTCCATACAAAATGGCCCCTGTAGAACTTGAGGAGCTAAAGAAGCAGTTACAAGAACAACTGGATAAGGGATTTTTACATCCCAGTGTTTCCCCATGGGGAGCACCTGTTCTCTTTGTAAAAAAGAAAGATGGATCTCTTAGACTCTGCATTGATTATCGAGGTCCGAACAAAGTAACGGTAAAGAACAAGTACCCGCTAACTCGCATCGATGATTTATTTGATCAGTTGTAAGGAGCAACAGTCTTCTAAAAAATCAATATACATACGGGTTACCATCAACTCCATATAAAGCAGGAGGATTTATCAAAGACCGCTTTCAGAACGAGGTACGGCCATTATGAATTCTTGATCATGTCATTTGGTCTACTAATGCACCTGCAGCCTTTATGGAACTAATGAATAGTGTATTTCGAGAATACCTTGACAAGTTTGTCGACATTTTGATATACTCATCTGATCCGGAGCAGCACCGAGTGCACCTGCAGATTGTATTTGAAACCCTGCGACAACACCGGATTTACGCAAAATTTTCTAAGTGTGAGTTTTGGTTGAATAAAGTCACATTCCTTGGCCATGTGGTATCCAAGGATGGCATTGAGGTAGATCCAGCTAAGGTAGAAGATATGATGAATTGGAGTCAGCCTAAAAATACTCCTGAGATCCGTAGCTTTCTCGGCTTGGCCGGATACTATCGGCGATTCATTCAGAATTTTTCAAGGATCTCGCTACCATTAACAAAGCTCACCTAAAAAGATGTGAAGTTTCTATGGTCTAAGGAGTGTGAACAGAGTTTTCAAGAATTGAAGCATAAATTGACTACGGCTCCAATCTTAGCTTTACCAATAGGTAGTGGAGGATTTGTGGTGTATACAGATGCATCAGGCACAGACTTGGGTGTGTCCTTATGCAGAATGAGAAAGTTATTGCCTATTCCTCGTGACAATTAAAACCGCAAGAGAGAAACTACCCTACTCATGATTTGGAGTTAGCAACGGTAGTCTTTGCTCTTAAATTTTGGCTCCATTATCTTTATGGTGAACAGTTTGAGGTGCTCAGTGATCATAAGAGCCTCAAATATTTTCTCTCAGAAGGAACTTAATTCGAGGCAGCATTACTGGCTGGAGTTCCTAAAAGACTACGACTTTTCCATTAATTATCATCCTGGAAAAGCAAACGTCATTGCTGATGCATTAAGTCGAAAGTGAGAAGGAAAGATAGCTAACTTAAAACTTCAATGGAATATGATGAAAGATTTTAAAGACTGGAAACCTTTCTTAAAAAAGAGAGGAAGATATCTTTTGCAGGCCTTAGAATCCAACTCGAGGTAATTGGGAAAATCACGGCAGCATAGAAAACTGATGTTGGTCTTCCTAAAATGATAGAGGCATCTAAGAAAGAAGGTTCTGATTTCACAATTGGAATTAATGAAGTTATAAGGTACCGAAACAGATTATGGGTTCCCAATGATGTCAAATTGAGGCAAGAGATTCTCGACAAAGCCCACAGATCGATGTACCCCATCCACCCAAGTACAACAAAAATATACAAGGATCTGCAACGAAACTTCTGGTGGCTGAAGATGAAGAATGACATCGTAGTTTTTGTTTCTAAATGCCAGGTATGTCAGCGGATCAAGATTGAACATCAGAGACCAGCAGACCCTATTCAGCCCTTAGAGATACCTGAATGGAAGTGGGAGCACATAACGGTGGACTTTGTTACAGGTCTACCCAAGACCAAGAAACATCGTTATGAAACCATGAGGGTGATTGTTGACTGATTGACCAAGTCGGGTCACTTCTTACCTATCCGCTTGGATCAATCGATAGACAATCTAGCTGAATTGTACGTGAATGAAATCGTCAGATTACATGGCGTCCCTACATCAATCGTATCAGATTGGGACACTAGATTCACGTCTTGTTTGTGGAAAAGTTTCCAAGACGCTATGGGACTATGGGAACTCAATTGAAGTTCAACACTTCATTCCACCTACAGACTGATGGTCAATCAGAAAGGACCATCCAGACGCTGGAAGATATGTTGAGAGCTTGTTCTCTAGAATTTGCAGGTAGCTGGGATAGACATCTTCCATTAGTAGAGTTTGCTTATAATAACAGTTATCATTCGAGCATCAAGATGGCTCCCTATGAGGTATTGTATGGTAGACCTTGCAGATCATCTTCATGTTGGAGTGATGTGGGTGAGAAGCACATTTTGGGACCGGAGCTAATCCAGATCAACAAGCAAGGTGTTGAGATAATCAAGAAGAGATTGTTGGCAGCTCAAAGTAGGAAAAAGTCTCATGCATATCGTCATAGAAGGGAGTTGAGTTTTGCAGTTGGAGATCACGTGTTTTTAAAGATTTCTCCAACCAAGGGCGTATTGCGATTCAGCAAGAAAGGGAAGCTTACTCCTAGATATATAGGACCTTTCGAGATTTTACATCAAATCGGAGAGGTGGCGTATCGTATTGCGCAACTACCTCAATATTCAAAGCTACACGATGTTTTCCATGTATCTATGCTAAGGAAGTGCACTCCTGATCCTTCACACGTTATCTAGCATGAGGTTCTTGATATTCAGCCTAATCTCATCTTAGAGGAGAAACATGTTCGCATAGTCGATCGTAGAGACCATCAGCTTCGTCGACGTTTAGTTCCGATGGTCAAGGTCCTCTGGCATCATCACCAGAAGGAGGAAGCCACCTGGGAGCTGGAGAGTGAAATGCGGAAGAAGCATCCACGGCTTTTCGGTATGATCCTTTACTAAGAAATTTTGAGGACAAAATTTTTTTAAGGAGGGTAGATTGTAACGGCTGATTTTTTTAACTTCTCCAGCCCATAATTCCTCTTTATTTCCCTAATGAATAGCATGGATATTATTATAAAAATTAATGGGTATTATTAGCCAATTAATTTTTCTTTATAGGGGCTTAAAAAGCCAAAGTAAACCCTCCCCCACGTCACTAATTCTGTAAAGAAAGATTGAGAGAGCAAGAGAGAAGGAGAGAGGGATAATAGAGAAAGAATTCTCACAAGAGAGTCGTTTTCGTCGTAGGGGATGAAGGTGTCAATCCGGTGGAGGATCACGCCAGCTCAGGAGCAAGGAAGGAGAGGTAGATATCTAGTAGCTATATTTTCATCGACCTCGAGGTATGTGTCGAACCCCTAGGATTCGTACAATATGATAATACTTTAAATCAGAGATATATTATTTTCAAAATTGGTTCTTGATAGATGTGTATGCATCGATTTAGGATTATGATTTATAAATGCATCTTGGCTCGAAACTATTGCATCTATACACTGATTCGATTCAAAATATCTTCTAGTCGTATTTGTTGGATTTATAGATCAATGCAAATGAATAACAATCATATCAAGATTAGCTCTCTGAATATAGGTATGAAACATTAGGATCATATCATACTATAGTCCTCAATGCCTGAGTCATACACAGATTAACGACTTATGTTATTACTATGATCCATGATACCGTATACTATTGATTACGTTGCAATTTTTTTATTAACATTTAGATATCCTCATAAACTTGGTCATTGTATATTAATTTCAGGAGCATTTTTGTTATGTAACCGGAGCGGTGTGAAACTGATTTGGTACTAAAATAATGAACAAAATACAAGGAATAATAGTTATTCACAAACATGTTTATATATGGCTTGCATTTTTAGTTGGTGATGAATGAGTGAGATAAATAACAGATTTCTGATGCAATTATAAGATAAGCATCTAATAGAACTAATGTACATTCTCATCATACAAAAGTGTATGGTATATAGCATATAATCTTAGAGAAAGCATACAGATTGTCATTCAAATTGTGTAGTATTTTGGCCTATAATAATCTCACGTGTACACAACAAAGTAAACTTTTAGTGAACAATATACGATACCTTTCATGTGAATGGTTACGGACAAGCGTTATCTATTTACAAAGTATGCGTCATACACATTATACCTAAAATAATTTACAATGTATAATTGTGCATCAAAAATGATATCGTATATCTCTATATTATATGTTGTCATATGTTACATATACTCTAATCAATACCGTGGGGTTGATAAGAATTGACTATTTAAAATGTTATAAATGTTTTATATATGATGTCATGATGTAATAATAACCCCCATCACGATAAATACTTATGAAGTCCCAAAAATACACAATGAATTTAGCAAGGACTCGGAAGAAGTAAAGTTATTCTCAGCATTATGTAAAAACTGGTTGGTGGAAATGAAATAATATGTATATGTGTATATGACTATTGCATGAAAGGAATTGTTAGTAAGAGAATTGAAATTTCCTTAAGATAAATAACAACATGATGACGATAAGCGGAGCTAAGTGCTACACCTAATGGTGGGAGGCACCTCTAGAGTCCAAATATCGTAAGAACAAAGGGCAACGCCGCAAGGGGCGTATGATTCAAAGAACCGATTGAGGCAAAAGATAAGTCCTCTACAGTTGTAGCTACACTATCATGTATGCCATGTTCATGGACCGCTTGTGCCAGCGGTAAAGCCATCAAATCCAGCAAAGCCACCAAAGCCATTTAAGGATTTAATAATCAAGACAATTTTAACCACTAAATAAATCAAGGGTATTGCGTACAATTTCTGAAATTGCTAAGGCATATGTGCGCAACTATGACAAAGTAATGGCTTTATGCAAGTGTTATGATTGTAATTGAGGCATATATGCAATTATGAAAAAATTCTGAGGGTATAAGTGAAGGAAATTCTAAGGCATATATTCAAATAGGACAAACTTTACGGGTATATATATATGTAATAATGGCTTCAACGAACATTTTCAGAAGGAATACCTGTCATGCGCATGTTTATGTAAAAATGAGTTACATAATGAAAGTATGTGAGAATAAGTTAGTATTATATGCTACAAGGAAATTATGCAAATTGATTAGCTGTATTGATAAGTAAATGTGCGTAAGAGGTTCTGTTTCTAATGAAGTTAAATTTAGCATAGGGAGACTTGTTTTTTCACGCTAGCCGGCTTGACCCCCACTCGACACAAACTGAGCGTTATCTCGTAATGTTTTGTTGTTTTTTTAGGGGAACACGAAGTTTGACTTACTTGCTAGTTCAAGGCAATTCTTACGTCGTCGTTGATGAGTAGCAGATCTACCCTTTTTAATGTTGTCGAGATGACTATTTCGTTGCAGTTGGATAAATCCGGATCGATAAAAAATAATCGCACAAATCGATGAATAGTCAAATGAATTAATGCGCGGTTTTATGCTTATTTATCCTGGGCAAGCCCAGGGTCGACTCAAGGAGGCAAATGAAAAACTCGGGATCAGGTTAGATGACTTAGATTGCGGTTTTCCAAGTGGGATTTTTTTCTTAATTTTTTATGCAATAAAATGCCAAATGCAATGATGCGAATGAACTAGGTTATTAAGAAAATCAACAACTTAGCCAAATTTAATTTTAATGTGAAATTAATCCAAATTGACCAACTTGTATTTTTCCTATAAACCTAATCCAATGATTAATGCAAAATGTATTTTTTTAGAATTTTTGGATTTAAAATGCACACATGAAAAATGCAAACTTTTTTGGGATTTTTATGCAATTTTTTGTGCAAATGATATGCAAAAATTATGAAAAATTTACTGGAAGATAAAAATAATGAAATGAAGATAAATTATTTTTTTTAGAAATTTCTGACACTTTATGATTATTTTTTATGAATTTTGTTACTGAAAATAGAGCGAGTGTGAGTATTTAATTCCTAATAAATCCACGAAGTCAAATTATCAAGAGATCTATTTATCTCAAATATATTTTTTAATAAGGAATCTAGGAGATTTGAAATTTCTCAAAAATTTTATTCGTAGATTTAATCAAAAATCAATTACCTAAATCACCCTAGAATTTATTTTATGCAAACAACAACTCCAATTTGGATTAAATTTGGATTGTAATTAAAGCACATTTAAATACATCATTCATAATTTTTTCACAATTGTTGGAGCAATAAATGACTATGTGCGAATTTCAGAGTTTAAATGGGCAAAATGTCACTGATTTTCAATCTCTGATTTTTAACGCTCACAAAAATGCAAATAAATAGCCAAGAGATGAAGAATTAGCTGCTCATCAACGTGATATTTTTCATTAAAATAAATGATGCAAAATGCTTATCCAAAATGATGTGTAAATGCAGGGGTATCCGTGCAATAAAGAACTGACAAACAACAAACTGAAATGTGCCTAAGGGCACTTTTGGAAATATATAAACATGCAGGGAAATATTTGTAATTTTTTCAAAAAATAAAAAATAGAAAAATGCAACCTTGGCTTTTCTTCTCCCGCAAGCTAAGGTGAGGGGGACGGCTTGGGCGGGCAAGGGGACAGTGCTGGCAGCGCGGGGTGGACGACAACGTCGATGGGTGAGGGATGCGGCGCTCGTCGTGTGGGGCACCACGCAGCAGCGCTCAAGAGGCACTGGCAGCCAACTGCGGAGGCGCGGGGCGAGGGCGGCTTCGCGTGGCCGGAGGAAGACGCGACCAGGCGGGGCCGTGGAGGAGGCGCTCGGCGGTCGGTGCAGCGGAAGCCCGGGGGGGCTGGCGGAGGAAGTTGGCGTGAGAAGAGGATGGGCGGCGCGGCTGGGTTGGACGCACGTAGAGGCACGGTTGTCCTGAGAGGAGGTGCGCGACCAAGAGGCGGGGTGGCTTCTGGCTGGCTTACGTCGCGCGGGCGGTCTGGATGAGAGGACGCAACGTCGTGTCGATGTGGGGCCGGCGGTGGCGCGGTTGGCTACCGCGCATTGGAGATGGCCCGTGGAGGGAGGTGTGGGGGCTGTGCTTTGGGGCATGGGCGAGGCGAGGGGCTGTCGGCGGCAGGCGGTTGGAGGGCTTCAGGCAGGTGTGGGGCTGTGGCGTGCGACAAGGGGCCGTGGGGGCAGCCGCCGAAGGGCGACACCGGCGGCAGCCCGCTGGTGGCCTGGAGAGGAGGGCGGGCTGGAGGCATGCGGCTGGAGATGGCAGCGCGACCCTCGATGGTGGTGAGGATGCAGCGCACGGATGACTGTGTAAGGGATGAGTGGCCTGCAACCTATTTTTGATTTTTTATTTTGTTTTATATTTTGTTTTTGTAATTTTTTATAAGCAACAAATAAAAATGCAATAAAGATGCAATGGAGTGGTGGTGTGTGATTGTTTGTGATTCGTATAATAATGAGAGCGGTGGTGATAGTGATAATGATGTAGAAAGACGTGATTATGAGGTGGTGAACAACAAGGAAAAATTGTTAGAGAAAAAAATTGACAAGATGAAGATAGGGAATACTTACCTGTGATTCACCGTAGGTGGAGCAGCGATGTTGGACTCCAGTTGTCGTCGCCTCGATTCGATTTGGCGAGAAATCGAAGAAGTTTGGTTGTGACCCGAAGAGATGCTCAACGACACGAAAAGGGTTCCTCATGGATTTCGCCTTTGAAACTGTCGTTGCTCGACCGAAAAATATTGACGTTGTCACTGACAACACTCGGGGGCCGGTGGTTTCTCCCTCTCAATTGAAGAAATTGTGGATGACGAACAATGGAGGGGATGAGATTATAAAGAGGGGGAAGTTAGAAAAGATGTGGAGAAGATGGAGTAACGTGGAGTTGATGGCTTGGAATGGAAGGCAAATAAGGGGAGAAGAGGAAAAAAGGAGGATAAAATAAATAATTAATAAAATAATATAGTAGGCTACTAAAAATAATTAAAATAGTAATAGTAAAATAATAATAATAATAAATCCAAAATCCTAAAATAAATAAAAAATAGGGTGACATGTGGGGGCTCTAAGAGCTGGCACATGTCGCTCCTAGAAAATTCGAAAATTAAATGTAAGGAAAATAAAAAAGAAATAACAAAAGGGATTAAATCAAAAAGTGGTCAACATGAAAGTTGCTCGTCTCGACGTGATCTGTAACTTTCTTGAAGGATCGAAAATTAAATGAAATCATCTGTACAAAAATGTATTTTTGGGTGGTACCTTATAGGTATAAAATACCACATTTTTCGTCTTGCAATTTTTTGTGATTTTTCAATAAAAGAAAAATTAAAATAAAAATAGAGGAAATGTGTAAAGAATATTTAGAACTTAATCTATGTTTTGGATTTTAATAATGAAGAAAATAAAAGGATAAAATACAGGGGTAAAGCGGTCAATATGTACAATAAACAAAAGGGGCCCAAAACCCAAGTTTTGCATACAAGCTATGATTTTAATGAAATTGGTCTTGTTTTAAAGGTCTTTGACTGTATATTACTTTAAAAGTGAGTAGACCTAAATCAGACAATGTATGAGAGAGATATGTGCATTTTAAGGCTCCTAGTTTCCAATTGGGTTTGGGGTTTTATTGGGCAATTTTACATGTTAGTATTTATTTGATATTTTTCTTTAATTAATGTCAGTAATATACACACTATGGAGTTTATTTTATTGGATTTGGAGTTAGTATAAAATATATACAAATAGACGAAATATTATGAATATACAGGTGAATATTTACAAGTGAAATGGGCTTCTTATTTAATTCAATACGAATGCTAAAATGTCGATGTTATCAATGCATGCATGAATGCTAATTATGCAATATAAGTGGAAATATGCATCTAATTACTTGGGAACAAATCTCTATTTTCAACTTTTAGAGTGATGAATCACAGATTCATCAACCCCCTATACTTAAACCTTACTCGTCCCCGAGCAACTAAAATGAAATGCAACAGTGAAATGAGATTGGGTCCATACCAAGGTCATGAACAAGTTGAAAATGGAGCTTGACTCGACCCTTGGATTAATTGTGTGGTGGAACCTTAGTGAAATCTGAACTTAAGAACTAACAGACTTCAAGTTCCACAAGTCTTCTATTCAAGACGCCTCAACAGTCAAGTCAGAACAAATCCTCAAACGTAAATTTCTGATGACTATGATTCTTACTTGTACTGTGTAAGTGATAGTTAGCTCTCCACATCAGAAATGGCTAAGAAGCGGCCTCCTCTAACAAGGTAACTCTAATTACCCGGTCCAGTAACTCTTTCATCGAGGAGCGGGGTATTCCCTTCTAAGTTCAAGTGCGACCAGCTCTAGAGGAGGGGGCGGAGAAAAGAATGTACGGTAGCCAATGTAGCTACCTATCCCGGGATGCCTGACCAGGGTAGCCAAATCATCTAGCTGCAGGCTTTATACTCCGACAGGCAATTTTTTTTGGCCTGTCTATTTTTTTTGATTTCTTGCATTTTTTCTCTTTCTCTTTTCTCTTTTTTTTGGAACTATATACAAGGTGCATCATGTACATCAAGAGTTTTTCCTCTTGAGCCAGTAGACTATCCCTCTTTTGAAGCATTATTGCAACCCACATCGTCCTGTCCTCAGACGTCAACACCACCAGACTAGGTTGAGATGCACTACCCTCCCTTGAGGAGGACGGATGTTTCCACCTATGTGCTACTCCAAGCTAAAGGATTCTACCTCCTCACCACCTCATCAATGAAGAGCTACGTACATTGTGCTTGTCCAAGTTAGGTCACTATCTAAAAGAATCATGAATGTGCACAAGATATTCTACTTAAACTAATCAAGATGACATGTGAACATAGACTTGCGGACTCAAAGAATTAAGTCACTTGACCTGAGAAATCTTAACTCCAGTTCCTATAAGGTTCCTCTGAAATTAGGTGGATTAAGGTCAAATCAAGTCCATCCTCAACATCTATTCATAACTTAGTTTAGAACCCACTAGCTTTCCACTTTGCATATGCATGATATGCAGATGAGATGACATGCTACAGATATGAATGAAATGCAAGACTCCTTTTTTTAAATGCAAGGATGTAGGAGTAAATAAGAAGCCTTTATTTTCAACATTTTTATTTTATTTTCTGTTATACAACAATTTTTATTATTTACAATAATTTTTAGTTGATACAATTTATACATAATATACATAGTATACAAATTTTTTTGTTTATATTATATTTTACAACAAATCTTACACGAGTATCATTTACAAGAATTTTACAACCTTATTTTTTTTGTTTTACAAGAATTATACATATTATACAAGTATACATGTAAATTTTTTTTCAATTTTTACCCACCCCATAATTATTGCATAATATATACAAAAATACGCGAAAATACGTGTACAAGAAGTACGAGCTATGGGTAAAGTATATATGTAATATATACACGCCCCCCTATACTTAGCGTGTGCTATGTCTTCAGAGCACGAAAAGCGATGAAAAGGACGTAGCTCGGGCTAAGCGTAGGAGAGATAAAATTACATAATGTATAGAAGTTGCTCTGCCCCCCTATACTTAGGCTTTGGCAGCCTAAGTGTAGAAGAAGATAAAAAATGGGGCGGACAAGGGCAAGAGGGAAAATGGATGAGTATATACATGGCGGGCATCGGTTCCCCCAATACTTAGGCTCTAGTCAGCCTAAGTATAGGACAAGAGTGAGTATGAGAACCGATGTAATATGGAGGATGTACAGTGAATAGACGCGAGTCACTCTCCCCCCATACTTAGGATATGGTTATCCTAAGTATAGTCACAAAATGAAATGATATGGAGCCGGGGAGAGTGATTCGAATCACTGGGGAGGGAGGGAGAGAAAGTATATACAAGAAAGAGTGAGAATATACAAGGATTAAGAAGGTTTGTGACGGACCTTCTTGCGGACGCGAGAAGGTGGATAATATACATATGTGTCGCTGTCGGAATCTTCCTCAGATAAATAATAGTGAGGTGTAGGGATCGCCCAACGAGGGCCGACACACGGCTGCTTGCTCAGATAAGGCTTGAGAACAGCTGAACTGAGCTCAATCATATTAATCACCTTATACAGACCAGATGAGGACTCCTCCGAAAATTCCTTCTCCGGTGTGTTGAAGGAAATTTTCTTAGTCGGTTTTCTAGAGCCTGAATCATTGAGAGGGCGATGAGAGCGACGCGCCTTGAGAGGTTCGGGGGAACATCTTGAGGAATCAATTCTCGACTTCCTCTCACTAGATAGCCAATGAAGAGGGAGCAACCATGTTTTTTATGTGGAGTCAATTTAGTCTTGGTTGTTTCCTTTGAAGGTCCTGGACATGGTGTGGTGCTGACCGTGGGTTCCTCATCAGACGAGTCACCGTATAGATTGCAATATTCCTGAAGGTCAGCATATGTCTCGGGAAGGTGCTAGTGGTCTCAGTTAGCTTGGCATTATTGGGCTCTTGTGTCGGATCATCAAAATGGTCAAGGCAATCAACAAAGATTGTGTCCGACTTAATGATAGCTTATGGTCGTGAGTCCTCCTTAGAAGACGTCACGGTGGTGGTGCAAGTAGTTGATGAAGTGAAGGTGTGGGGAGTCTCAGAACCAACGGTTGTCTGGATAGTCGGTCTCTTAGGTATAGCAAAGAGGTGGGACTCATCTACCTTTCGATGGTCACGACTATCAGCGGATGTGTGGGTCACCTTAGAGTAAAGTGTATCAAAGAATGGGTGAGGTCGGAGTGCTCCCAATGCTGAAAAATCAATCTCCTGAGTCTCGTAATTTTTAGTCGCAGTAGCTGAGGCTAAGAATGGCTTCCCGAGAATAATCAGAGACTGGGTAAACTCTCCTCGGTGCTCAATGTCAATGACTGTGAAGTCTACCTGGAGTAGAGCACCTTGGAAAGCAACAATGACTGAAATATTTCCTCTAGACCGTTTGATGGATCAATCAGCCAACTGAACGATCTCTCTCGACTTCCTAATTGGCCTGAGTTTGAGCTTGTCAAACACATAGGTCGGGAGGATATTTATCGGAGAGTCATCATCGATTCTTGCATGGGTAAAGATAGTGTCTTTGATTTCACATTCAACCCTAGGCAACCGCTTCACTCTACGCTCTTGGTCATTCTTCCCATCACCAAAGAGGTGGCCATAGACACTATGTGTCTCTCAGTCCTTGTTCTCTTAGTACCCGACCTCTTGGGCATCAATTTACTCTTTACAAATCTCTTGAGGTCGGGGAAGTGATCTATGGCCTTTATTAAGGGAAGTTTGAAAATCAATTCTTCATCGAGTGCTTCCCTTAGGGTAGGATCCAATTTTTCTAAGTCTTTTTCATTTTTAATTTTTATGTATTTTTATGATTTTCATTTTTTGGTATTTTTGGTGGATGAATGATCAGTCTCTGGATTGGAGGGTCAGTGATTAGTAGAAGAGGAAGATAGAATGGACTCTAGTTGTACAAACGATGTGGGTTCCCTAATGCTCGCTTGGTTTTCAACATCATATCTACTTACTACCTTCTCCACTTTCATACCCAGGCTGGCCGAAATTGAGTGCAATATTTCCATGACATCTCTCAACTCATTACCAAATGATTCATTTCTCTTAATAAGTCTAGAGACGTCATCCTCCACAAAATTCTCATGACAAATCATGGGAGAGTTCTGATCAATTGGAGGATACTGCTGAGATATTGGGGTCTCATACTCGACATACCTAGATTCTGGCATGTAATCCTAGGTCGAGTATGGACCATCTGAATGGCAGATATTGGTTAGAGCCTCATATGATGGAGTCAATGAATGGGGGACTGGTAAGTCTAGCTCATGAGCCCACTCCTGTGAATGTATAGGCTCTCTGAATGAAGGATGGTTAATGGAAGCTTGATCATTGAAGTCAATCAAGTCTGCAAAATCATGATGTACAAGCCTCTCCATTCATGTTGTTCAATCGACCAAGTTATGCCCTAAGGTCAAGTCGGGATGTGTATATGTAAATTGTGGTATGGTCCCTACTTGAGGTGAGAATGAAGTATGTGGGGGCATATAATTTTGCCAATCATCTATCTCAGCAGTGGCTTGCTCTTCATTTGATTCTTTGTTTCCTGCAAGCTCTCGAGAGTAAGGACAGTCAGCCCAAGGTCAAGTGGATCTGGAGTGTTAGAATATGGAGTAGGTGAGAAATGCGAAGAAGTGGAGAAGTCTGTCGAAGTTCCGACTTCATAATCGGGTTGAGGTGGAACCGACCACGGGTAAGGTTCTCCCGTGGGTGGCGGAGGATACATGAAAGAAGGAGAAAGTGAAGATGACTAGTATATGGTCGAGGAGGAATGACCAGAGGTCACATGGTATGGGGAGCAATATCCCGATATCATGAAGAGGAAAGGATGTAAGTAGAACGAGGTAGAAAATGTGAAATTACACAGGATAACACACACGAACAGACACAGAGACAAAAGAAAGAGCAAACCCTGAGTTCACACTCAACACGGTGAAGGACCCGAAAAAAAGTCCGATTAGTCTGGTTGATTTTAAGTGTGAATTTTCAGATAAGTAGCAAAGGTTACGTGGCCTATAGGGGAGTCGACTAAAAAAAGCCGGATGTGTCTCCCCCTGTTTAACCTGTCACCTTAGATACCAACGCCCTTCCTTTCTTCACTCCTAACCCAAGCTGATGGATTCAAAGACCATGCCCCTATCTACCTGCAAGTAGGTGGAGGCTGACAAGGCTGGAACATCGCCCCGAAGGGTCACTAGCAACTTGTCGCAAAGTACCGTTGGTTCACCCCTGATTACATGTGAACAGGCGGAGGCTACTTGGTACTAGTCAATGAATCTTAAAATATTCAACTCGTGATATTTGCTAAGATCAGTTGGTACGTGATATAGAAGGTGGGGATTTGGGCTCTGCCTTAAGGTGTTCACACACACTCAAGTACCCTCACTCAGCCTGAAAACAAGGTCGGGGTTACTCTCCTGCAAATAAGTGTTAATTTTAGTCAAAATTTTTTTGGTCAAATTCAGTTAACAGTCCCGATTTTAGAGATTAGTTATCACTGATATTAATCCACACAAGCAATCACGTCTACCGTCCAGTCTCAATTCCTTTATCCTAGGTTAGAAAACCGAGAGAGAGAGAGAGAGAATCGGAAAAAGCTGATGCAATCGAGAAAATGATGATGAATGCTTGAGTAAGAAGACTTACAGTGCCTCCAGCTCTCTACAATGCGGAATGCAGTACTGAATTGAAATTTTACACTAAATGAATGCAATCGATGAAATGCCGCTCCTAGACAGGCAGTTCTATTAGCGACTGAAGAACAAATGATGTTTGACTAGATCTGCGGTCTAAGTGCATCTTTTAAGTGATGTGTGGTCCAAAAAATTACGAGAACAAGCGAATCCTAGAGGGGCTGGAGGATCCGCTAGTGCAAGCCTATTATAAAAATTCAACCCACATAACAGACGGGACACGGTTCCATTATGTTTACAGACGCGAGAACCCAAACGAGAACCATTGTAAATGCATACACTTTTTTTACAAGTTAACAAAACTCTTTTTGGCGTCTCAACAGCTGACTTGATCCACGAATCGTCGGCCTCCGATGCACTTCGAGATGTGTCGACTTCAAGAAAGCCGCTCCAAGTCCACCGGACCCTCGCACAAAAAGATACAAAAATGTGTCAAAGAGAGATATATACAGAAATGGTCAGAAAAATAATTAAATGGATAATTACAAGATGGCTCGGGGGTCAGACTACCCGAGTGATTGGAAAACGTAAATCTAATTTTCTAAAGTGATCCTAAGCCGTTTGCCTCCCCAGCAATGGCGCCATTCGATGAGTCACGGATCTACCCTTTTTAATGTTGTCGAGATGACTATTTCGTTGCAGTCGGATAAATCCGGATTGATAAAAAAATAACCGCACAAATCGATGAATCGTCGAATGAATTAACACGCGCTTTTATGTTTATTTAGCTTGGGCAAGCCCCAGGGTTGACTCAAGGAGGCAAAGAAACAACTCGGGATCAGGTTAGATGACTTAGATTGCGGTTTTCCACATGAGATTTTTTCTTATTTTTTTATGCAATAAAATGCCAAATGCAATGATGCGAGTGAACTAGAAAATCAACAACTTAGCTAAATTTAATTTTAATGTGAAATTAATCCAAATTGACCAAAGTGTATTTTTCCTATAAACCCAATCCAATGATTAATGCAAAATGTATTTTTTTTGGAATTTTTGCATTTGAATGCGCACATGAAAAATGCAACCTTTTTTGAGGTTTTTATGCAATTGTTCGTGCAAATGATATGCAAAAATTATGAAAAATTTACTGGAAGATAAAAATGATGAAATGGAGCTAAACAAAAATTTTTTAGAATTTTCTGACACTTTATGAATTTTTTATGAATTTTTTTACTGAAAACAGAGTGATTGTGAGTATTTAATTCCTAATAAATACAGAAGTCAAATTATCCAGAGATCTATTTATCTCAAATATCTATTTTAATAAGGAATAGAAAAGAGTTGAAATTTCTCAAAAATCTTATTTCTAGATTTAATTAAAAATCAATTACTTTAATCATCCTAGAATTTATTTTATGCAAACGACAACTCCATTTGGAACGAAATTTGGATCGTAATTAAAGCACTTTTAAATGCATCATTCATAATTTTTTCACAAATTTTGGAGCAATAAATGACTATGTGCAAATTTTAGAGTTTAAATGGACAAAATATCACTGATTTTCAATATCTGATTTTTAATAAAATGTTAAATGCTCACAAAAATGCAAATAAATAGCCAGGAGATAAAGAATTAGTTGCTCATCAACATACTATTTTTTCATTAAAATAAATGATGCAAAATACTTATCCAAAATGATGTGTAAATGCAGGGGTATTCGTGCAATAAAGAACTGACAAACAACAAACTGAAATGTGCCTAAGGGTGCTTTTGGAAATATACAAACATGCAGGGAAATATTTGTAATTTTTTCAAAAAGATAAAAAAGAGAAAAATGCAACCTTGGCTTTTCTTCTCCCGCAAGCTAAGGTGTGGGGGCGGCTAGGGCGGGCAAAGGGGACGGTGCTTGCAGCGCAGGGTGGATGGCGACATCGAGGGGCAAGGGGCGCTTCGCTCGCCGCGTGGAGCGCCACGCAGCAGTGCTCAGGAGGCACCGGCGACCAACTGCGGAGGTGCGGGGCGAGGGCGGCTTCGCGCGGCCGGAGGAAGACGCGGCCAGGCAGGGTCGTGGAGGAGGCGCTCGGCGGTCGGTGCGGCGGAAGCCCAGGGGCGCTGGCGGAGGCAGTTGGCGCGAGAGGAGGATGGGCGGTGCAGCTGGGTTGGCCGCGCGTGGAGGCGCGGTTGGCGTGAGAGGAGGCACGCGACCAGGAGGCAGGGTGGCTAGCGGCTGGCTAACGTCGTGCGGGCGGTCTGGATGGGAGGAGGTGGCGTCATGTCGAAGAGGGGCCAGCGGTGGCCCGGTTGGCTGCCGCGCAATGGAGATGGCCCGTGGAGGAGGTGCGGGGGACGTGCTTTGGGGCGCGCGCGGGGCGAGGAGCCGGTGGCGGCAGGCGATTGGAGGGCTTCTGACAGGTCGTGGGGCTATGGTGTACGGCAAGGGGCCACAGGGGCAGCCGCAGCGAGGGGCGGCACCGGCGACAACCCGCTTCCGGCCTGGAGAGGAGGGCGGGATGTAGGCATGCGACTGGCGATGGCGGTGCGAACCTCGATGGTGGTGAGGACACAGCGCACGGACGACCGTACAGGGGATGAGTGGCCTGAAACTTTTTTTTATTTTTTTGTTTTGTTTTATATTTTGTTTTTGTATTTTTTTGTATGCAACAAATAAAAATGTAATAAAGATGCAATGAAGTGGTGGTGTGTGATTGTTTGTGATTCGTATAATATTGAGAGTGGGGGTGATAGTGAGAATGATGTAGATAGACGTGATTATGAGGTGGTGAACAACAAGGAAAAATTGTTAGATAAAAAGAATTTGACAAGATGAAGATAGGGAATACTTCCCTGTGATTCGCCGTAGGTGGAGCAACGATGCTGGACTCCGGTTATCGTCGCCTCGATTCGATTTAGCGAGAAATCGAAGAAGCTTGGTTGTGACCCGAAGAGATGCACAATGACATGAGAAGGGTTCCTCGTGGATCTCGCCTTTGAAACTGTCGTTGCTCGACCGAAAAATATTGACACGATCACCGACAACACTCGGGGGCTAGTAGTCTCTCCCTCTCAATTGAATAAATGGCGGATGATGAACAATGGAGGAGGGGATGAAATTATAAAGAGGAGGGGGAAGTTAGAAAAGAGGTGGAGAAGATGGAGTAATGGGGAGTTGATGGCTTGTAGTGGAAGGCAAGTAAGGGGAGAAGAGGTAAAAAGGAGGATAAAATAAATAATTAATAAAATAATATAGTAGGCTACTAAAAATAATTAAAATAGTAATAGTAAAATAATAATAATAAATCCTAAAATAATAATAATAAATCCTAAAATAATAAAATAAATCAGAAAATAAATAAAAAATGGGGTGACATGTGGCTGCTCCAGGAGCTGCCACATGTCGCTACTAGAAAATTAAAAAATTAAATGTAAGGAAAAATAAAAAAGAAATAACAAAAGGGATTAAATCAAAAAGTGGTTTGCTCGTCTCAACGAGATCTACAACTTTCTTGAAGGGTCCAAAATCAAATGAATTCGTCTGTATAAAAATTTATTTTTAGGTGATACCTTATAGGTATAAATTACCACATTTTTCCTTTTGCAATTTTTTTGTCATTTTTCAATAAGAGAAAAAATAAATAAAAATAGAGGAAATGTGTAAAGAATATTTACAACTTAATATAATTTTTTTGGATTTTTAATAATGAAGAAAATAAAAGGATAAAATACAGGGGTAAAGCGGTCAATATGTACAATAAACAAAAGGGGCCCAAAACCCAAGTTTCGCATACGAGCTATGATTTTAATGAAATTGGTCTTGTTTCGAAGGTCTTTGAATGTATATTACTTTAAAAGTGAGTAGACCTAAATCGGACATTATATGAGAGAGATATGTGCATTTTAAGGCTCCTAGTTTCCAATTGGGTTTGGGGTTTTATTGGGCAATTTTACATGTTAGTATTTATTTAATATTTTTCTTTAATTAATGTCAGTAATATACACACTATGGAGTTTATTTTATTGGATTTGGAGTTAGTATAAAATATATACAAATACACGAAATATGGTGAATATACAGGTGAATATTTACAGGTGATATGGGCTTCTTATTTAATGCAATAGGAATGCTAAAATGCAGATGTTATCAATGCATGCGTGAATGCTAATTATGCAATATAAGTGGAAACATGCAGATAATTATCAGGAACAAAGCTCTATTTTCAAATTTTAGAGTGATGAATCGCAGATTCATCAATCGTGAAGTTGGACAGGTACGGATCATTTACGGAAGGATGTCACTATGCCACTGGAACTTCTGTCATGTTCTAATTATTAGCTTCTTTATACAATGCTATTTATGTTGGATTGTAATAAGATATCTTTTAAGTTGACTGGACTTAGTAAATTATTATTTTCTTTGCTGATTGATTGCCATGCAAGTAATCGGTAACGGTTCGGTCGGGCAACCCAATGTTTTATGCTTCCACCGGTTAGCATCCTCACCAATTGTATCAGATCACAACATGAGAACCACATTGCGATTATGGAATATTTTTGTGGGGAGGAAATGATACTCAATTAAACTTTACCACATCATTTCGTTTACAAACTAATTAATGACTAGTCAGAAAGGAACATACATGTCCTAGAAGACATGTTGAGAGCACATGTCTCAGGTTTACGGGTAGCTGTATGTATCTTCTTTTAGTAGAGCTTCTTAGCATAAACAACTATCAGTTAAGTATGAAGATGACTCCTTGTGAATTAATGTATATAAAATTTTGTAGATCACCCTATTGTTAGAGTGATGTGGATCATTTAAGACCAAAGCTAGTTGATACTAGTAAGAAGAGTGTTGAACAAAAGCTATGTATGATCTTTGGTATGTCTCATTACTAAGAAATTTCGGGGATGAAATTTTTGTAGGGTAGTAGATTGTAACGGTTGGGTTTTTTTGGAAAATTATATCCAATAACGTTTCCATATCACCATTATTGCTATATTTTGAAAACCAATAGATGATACTTTTAATACCAAAATTGAATAGCATTTTATTGTCCTGTTACTCCATCCAAATGATAACCTTAAAAAGCCTCATATCACCCAGTCCCCACATTACTTGCTCTCCAACATTCTTGTGCAAAGAGAAAGAGAGAGGGAAAGAGAGAGGAAGTGACTTAGAGAAAGGAAGAGTCTTCCGGGGAGGTTATTCTCATAGGATATGTCATCATTGAATTGGAGAAGGAGATCATCGACATGTGATTGATGGAGTCGTAGCAATCAACGTAGAGTCGCAACCGCCAGATATGAGGTATGTGTCGGTCTATGATTTTCGTATACGCAATAGTTGGGTTTCGAACAATATCTCTAAAGTATGTATCAGCATAGGTTTACATATATGAACAATGATCGTATCCGAAATACGGCATCTAATTATATGCTTTGGATTTGTAGGACATTATTAAGGAATGATAAATCTAATTAGAATAGGACCTCTCTAAACATGTCTCTTGAACCTATCCGAGTAATCTATATAAAAGATCATGATGGCTCCCTTCTTTTCGTCAGTAAGGTATGCAATAGCCGTAGAGTTTTTTTCACCATTTAAATTAGAGAATGATGAGATTAGGAAAGTATGTACCCTTTAATCTTTTTCCACTGCATCCCCGTAATATGATGCTTGAACATTGTATTATTTGTTGATCATGGGTCTATATTGTTGAAGATATTATCTGAAATCTTGTTTTTAAATAAATAGAGTATTTGATTGTAACTTCGGTGCAAGAATTACCTTTATCATAATTCGGCAACTATATTTTGTTCATATGTTGACTAGTGTTACATCTCCATTCTGTTTAGTTTATTGAACAACATACTATTTTACCATTCACACAGACAAGGATATCATATGCACCGTTACGTAATTTTTGTTTTACAAATGTCTCTATCAAAAAAATTGCTACATTTATATTCCGTTAATTTTTTTGATGAAATACTAATTGGAGGTTAACCAGCTCTGTCCCTACCATATTAACAATTTCACACAGAAATGGGTTGTTATCTCAGTCTTTACATAGAAATTATGGTAATCAACTTATTACTGTTGATATGAAATACATATTATGTGTATTGATAATTACATCTTTACCTATCTCGTTGGTTACTTATATATGGTTAAAACCCATTGCACTCATCACATTTTAGAAAAATGGAACGGACAGAGTAATTTAAAGTTGATTAGAGTTATGTTGAATTACGGATTACTAATATTATCATGATAGGCGTATTATTGTTGTTATTACTGAGAAGGAATTACGTAGGGAAGATGCATCAATGTTATGTTAGTATGTGATATTTGGTTATCAGTGATAATGTAAAATAAATATGAAGTCATTATCTTGATGAAAGAATAATATTGTGATAACCTTAAATAAGATTTTAAGGCACAAACTCATAAAAAGTCACATGAATGACAGCAAAGGGTCATGTTAGCCCAAGGAGCAACGCCACAAGGGGCGTATGGTTGCAAGGAACCATAGAGGCAAAAGATAAGTCCTCTATTTGTGTAGCTACTGACGATAAGCAGAGATAAATGCTACACCTAATGGTGGTAGCCACCTCTAGAGTCCAATTATTGTAAGCCCAAGGGGCAGCGCTGCAAGGGGCATATGGTTGCAAGGAACCATAAAGGCAAAAACTAAGTCCTCTACAGTTGAAGCTACACTATCATGGACCGCTAGTGCCAGTGATAAAGTCAGCAAAGCCAACAAAGCCACCTATAAATTAAAAATCAAGACAATTCTAAACACTGAATAAGTCAAGGTATATGTGCAATTATAACAATGTCAAGGAATGTAGAAATATTATGAGGTGAAGTTCTTACATGAAATTATGTTATTGTCATGGACGTATGTGCGATTATGTTAATATTAATGTATATGAGCAAATGTATTGAAAAGTCATGCATGAAACGGGTTATAAAGGTAACCCATTACAAGAATGCAAAGAAACGGGTTATAGAGGTAACCCATTACAAGAATGCAAAGAAACGAGTTATAAAGGTAACCCATTACAAGTATGCAAGGAAATGACTTATAAAGATAAATAATCATAAGTTATGAAGGAAATGATTTATAAAGATAAACCATTACATGTTATGCAATAAAATGATTTAATTAAAGATAAACTATTATATATTATATAAGAGCTGGTTTAATAAAGAATAAACCACTACGTGTCCTGTAAGATTAGTTTAAGAAATGTAAACCATCAGTGTCATTGGGGCTAAATGCAAAGTGATTTATATGATTTAAGAAGTATGTAAATTGCTAGGTACTTTATGGAATATGCCCCACACGTTGAAAGATATGGTTGTCATACCTACTTATGAAATTTACACATTATACATACATATCCATGTTTGTGAAAGAAGCTAAATTATACATTACAGGGATCAAACTTAGACATGTATGGAAATTATCTAGGCACGAAATGACGTGTATACATGAAAATTCAATTACATGAATGATAACGGACCAAGGGTCGTTAGAATACCCATGCATGGACCCCTATACATATTGGGCATTAGGCTCATGCAAATATGTGTTTATTTATTTCAGGTGAAGAACAAGTTTGACCAAGTACTCAATTTCCTGCATCGGACTCAATGAGAATTAAGTGCGGTATAGATAATACTTTGTTTATGATGAATATATGTATGCCCACTGGAACAGAGAGCCATGTAGTGAAATTATTTAGTTCTCTTTGCATGTGTACCCTTACTAATGTTGTAATAACGAATCTCTCAGTTGAATGGATTTTACGGAGTCTTTTGAGAATGATATTTCCTTAGGCTCATTGATTACCATGCATGAATCGGTAAAGGTTCGGTCGTGCGAATCTAAGTTGCATGCTTTCGTCGGTCAGTGCGATCTGTTCCATTACAAATGGTATCAGAGTCATGTTCACTCTGATAGTGGAAAGGGCTACCCTATAGGTGGAGCCTCCCCTACAAAGAGGTTGGAGGAAAAGGCTACCCGGAGCGTGCAGCTGATAAACCGCTAATGCGGATCTTTAATAGTGTTGTTTTAACACTTAATGTATCATTGCAGTCGGGCCGAATTTGGTCTATCAAAGACCATCTAATTGATATATCAATAAGAATAAGATGGTCGTGTTTTTATTTTACTTGGCAAGAAACCAAGGTCGAACTCAGGGACACGAACCTCTCTCGTGATTATCTGGATTTTTATCTATCTAATTAATTGTTCAATTAAAAATCATATAGGTTAATGTATGCAATAAGACAAGACAATGTATTACAACAAAAGTAAACATGCATTTTTTTAGTTTCCATTTTATCAAATGCAATGAAATGCAATGAAAATATGCCCTTAATCAAAGTAATGAGCAAGTTTAACATGAGTCAATTTCAGTTTTAATTAAGATGACCGACTTGATTTGAAAAGTTGAACAAGTCATAAGAGACACATGGCTAACAAAATAATACATCAAACTTCATTTGCCAAAATAAGAAATTAAGTATGCCACTAAAAAGTACATCAAGCAAGCTTTGAATAGAGACTGAAATCAACTGAAACGGAAACACGATGCTCAAGATATGCAACAATGAAGACAAGGGCATAAACGTAAGAAAACATGAAAAGATAACTACAAACAGGTCCCTGGGAGGGACCAAAATGCAATAAAAATAAAGTGTGAAGCCTTCCCTGTAAATAAACCACACACGCGGGGGTATATTTGCAATTATTGAAATATGCAAGGGTTAAAATGCAAAATACCCCAGGCACGTACGGTGCTGCACGTGCTGACATGACCTATCTGCAATAAGCAAAATTGCGAGGGCGCCGATGCAAAAAGCCCAACCCACGTTCGTGAGGCACGTGAGCTCAAGCTCGGGTGGGGGCGAGGCTCAGCGCAGCTTCGGATTGCCGTAGCAGGTGCCTCCGGCCACCGTGGCGACTCGAGGGTACTTCGGGCGAGGTGAAGTCCCACCGAGCCTCCACGCTCCGGGACGACGACGTGGCTGCTCCAAGGCCGTGGATCTCCGCCGTGGGGCGAGATCCAACGGCATATGCATCTTCTCCTCCCCTGTCGGGTGGTGGCGCGATTGGAGCTCCGGCTTAAGGCCTGGAGCTCCTCCCAGCCTCTCCGTGCTCGATGAAGGTCGAGGGAGGAAGCTGGTTCCCTGGCGGTGAAGACCCAAGCTCAGGAAGGAGCGGGGGTGTCTGGAGTTTGCTGTCGACGCGTGATCGCCGGAGGTGGAGCTCTAGAACGTGGCTCCGCCCGAGGTCCGGCCAATGGGGTTGGTTGACCTGCAAAAGGGGTGTGTGTGCGTGCAAGATGAGGTGGGCGGAGGGCTTGGCGAAGGCGAGGAAGCGGAGCCCTTGGTGGGTTCTCCCTCCACCTCCGACGGAGGAGAAAGCCTGGGACGAAGGAGATCGTGACGGAGGAGGAGGATGATCGGAGGCGCTGGCGAAAGTTACCAGTGTTCGGTGGAGCTCGTGGGTGGTTCAGGTGACCATTAATGTATCGAAGCTAACCTAGAAAATTCAGAGAAATAGAAGGGAAGCGAAGAAGCTAAATTACCTGAGATTGAAGAAGGATCTAAAGGCGGAGCAGAGCTTGGGCTGAGCACCTGGAGGTGGCTCGGGCCATCGCACATGCTGGGCAGCTACTCTAAAGTATATATACAATATATACGACACACTATACTTAGCTCGAATTGTGTCCTCATAGTAATCAAAGAGCTACGAAGGAAGACATAACTCGTGATAAGTATAGAAAAGTGAAAAGATACCTAAACAACAATGACTCAAATGATAGATGAAAAAAATAGAAATTTGATGATCACCCCTATACTAAGGATCAAATAATCCTAAGAATAAAAGACTGTACAAACGGTGAACACCAAGGAAGAGAATGAACAAACTCAATAGCTTGACTCTTCCTCCCCTATACTTAGGGTAAGATATCCCTAAGTATATAAAATAATATCAACATGTTGAAGAACAAGCGAGAGATATGACGAAAGAAAAAGAAAATAAAAACACAAAAAAGATGGTATGAACAACATCACTCCCCCTATACTTAGGGTAAGGGATCCCTAAGTATAAGCAACAACAAGGGTGATGAAACATGATGAATATGAAAAACTCAAGTCATGACCTCCCCTATACTTAGGATAGATAACATCCTAAGTATAGCACACACACAAATGGGAAAGAGGTGCACGATAAAAATGAGGGAAGAAAGAAACAAACGAAAGGATATATACACGAGAAAATGAGCTCATGTATCAAACGCATATGTAAAAAAATATTGTCTGATACCATAGATATAGAATCAACTACGAACATGAATGTATCATGATCTACATAGGACTTCAGCAACTGTCCGTTCACAACAAATGGTTGTATGTCAGATGGCAACCTAGGTATGACAATACTACCAATGTCACGCATAACTTTCACAATGAACATTCCTGACCATTTGCTTTTCTATTTGCCTGGAAATATCTTCAACTTAGCATCAAACAACCAAACTTTCTGATAAGGGGAGAAGATATTTCTTCTATTGGGTCAATCATGCCAGTGATTGACTTTCTCCTTATACATGAGTGAGCTACCGTATGCAAAATCTCAAAATTCTAGCAATTTATTCATATCTATATTTCCTTCTCTTTCATGCTTTCTCATAATAAAGATTGCATACACGGAGTACGAAAAAGCATGCAAGTGGCAAATCAATGATGTATGCTAAAGAGAAATGCTCACATTGCCTCGAGCACTCTTTACGCAAAGATGCTCAGAAAGATGCTGCTGCGACTGCTAGCCGAACTTCCCACCCTGAGCTGGAGGCTGCTACTGGGACGAGGTACCTTCGGTCGATCACCTGAATCTGGGATTATCTCGGCAGATCGTGGGCTGTTGTCGGTGGTACCAAATCCCGTTGACTTCCATCAACGGCTCCTGCTCGTAGGGGGTGGAGGGAGAACTGCCAGCGGTTGATCCTGCTGATACACCACCATCTGAGTGTCCTGAGATGGTAATGGCTGAAGGTATTAGTGCTGCAGTTGCTAGAACGGCTCCACCTGGATGTGGTGAGCATGTCAGTACTGAGCGGAGTGCTAGGTTGAGCTGCTACTCATAGGGTCATCCCATGACCTGAGATGGGGCTGAGAAGCCGTATGTGCCTCCTGGAGACACATGATCTGGATCTTCAGGTCGCTCAACGTTTGTGCCAATTGGTCGATCTTAGTCATTCCCCTGGCACTGCCTCTTCTCAATAGTCTCGATGCGGTCCAGCTTCTCGCTGATGATGCCCATATCAACGGCCGGCGACTCTTCCTGTGCTACAGTTGTTGAAGAGGTGGATGAACCTGCATCGACTCGTGCTATCCTCTGATAGGACACGGCATGGGGTGATGGATTCCCCTGAGTATAGAGACGGGTCTAGAACAACTCTGTGTAGTTCTCAACCATCTCCTCATATATAGCCCAGACCTGGTCTTCGTCCTTGGAGAAGTAGGAGCCCCCACAAGAAGCATTTACAAGCCCATGCAGCTCTGATGTCAGCCCACAAAAGAAACCATGTACTAAGTTGGGCTTAGAAATATCATGATGTGGACCCCAGTCAATGAGCTCATGGAAACGATCGCAGGCCTCATGGAATTGCTCGTTGGGGATCATGGAGAAGTTGTTTATCAGATCTTGAGCTTTGTTCATCCGTCCGAGTAGATAGTACTTGTTCAAGTACTCGGTCCGGAGTTGTTCCCATGAAGTGACATATCTCCTCAAATGCTTCAGCCAATAGGCTGCTCTATCGACCAGGGAGAATAGAAAAGACATCATCTTGATGGTGTCCTCATCCACATAACTGTCGTAGACGGTGTTGTAGATCATCTCGAATTCCTATAAGTGAAGATGTGTCTCCTCGGTGGCAAGCCCATGGAATTCAGGCAACAACTAGATACTTTGAGGGGGGAGCTTGAAATATCCCAGAATCACCGCTAGCTGAATCTAATGGTGTGTAAGGGTTGCACCTGGGTTGTGCAACTCCCTCATCGGTCTAGGTGGTCGGACTATCTCCTATGGCTCCTTTGTATGTAGTTCATCTCCTCCTCCAAACTCTGGAATCTCTCCACCATCTGCTCAGTTTGGCTCTCCTCGATCAGCTCGCATATGTGCTATCTCTCGGCGCACCAATGCCATGAAGGTTCCCTGATCTCTGATCTGACGTTGCATCGTCTCTAGGGAGGCTAACAGTGTCTTGTTGATGGCACCATGATCTAGAACATATGTGGTACTTTGGGGCTGCCCATCAGTGCGCTCCTCGCTGCTGGCCATCTCTTGGGTCTCTAAAAAGGAAAAAGACCCCAACTGAGGGGCCGTCAAATGAACAAATATCTGCTCCGGTCTCTGCTCGATCACCTCGGGACTAGAGGGTGG
Source organism: Ottelia alismoides (assembly GCA_037367405.1). Classification (NCBI taxonomy): domain Eukaryota; kingdom Viridiplantae; phylum Streptophyta; class Magnoliopsida; order Alismatales; family Hydrocharitaceae; genus Ottelia; species Ottelia alismoides. The sequence continues at coordinate 702,115 of JAZKJV010006837.1, forward strand.
TCGAGGGGGAACAGGGTGGAATCGAACTCGAGTTCGGAGAGCAGGTATGGGCTCTCATGAACCTGCCTAGATGAGTGGGGTGGAGTGTTCGAAAGTAGTGCAGCCAAAGGATGCCTAAGGGACATCCTTCCCATCATTGTGATCTGAAAAAAAAGCGGATGGGATCTGGAATCAAACAAGATCAGAAATCAAATTCCCAATTCACGTACGCAACACTGAGCTGATGACCGTAAAGGTTTGGTCTTTTATCTTGTCAATTTTATTTAGGTGATAATTCAGTTTAACAGGGCGATTAAGCGAGCTGGTAGGAACCCGATGCTCCCAAGAGACTGGCCCAATCCTAAAGCTAGAGATCCTAAAGAGAAAAGGCAATAATGTCCAACCTCCCAACCAAATTCCCGCTCCGTATGAACTCCAAATTCACCAAACTTACTTTTAAAGTTTAAGTTAGAAAATTATCTATCCAATGAAATAGTTTCATTAAAATCAGAGCTCGTTTGCAAAATATGGATTTTGGGACAAAGGTGTACATTGTACATGTTGTAAATATTCTTTCTTCCTTACTTTTTTATTTTCGTTTTATTAATTACTAAAAATCATAAAAAAAATCATGTTTGTGTCATATTTTATTTCTAGTATTTTATTTTAAATTTATTATCTAAATATATTTTATTTAAAATACAAAAAAAAATAAAATTAGAAAAGTAAAAAAATGTATTACTTGTTTATTGCATTTGATTTTGTTGATGTTTATGGAAAATTCCAATTTCCCCACTTATTTGTAGACTACTTTATTTCATTTAATTTATTTATTATTCAATCTCTATAATAACTCTTATTCAACTCCATTTTTGTTTTTAAACTTCATTCAACTCCACCATTTTTTAATCTCCCATTCAACTTCATCATTCCACCATTTTTCTAACTCCTATTTTTCTTCTCTTTTTATTCTTCTATTCATCCTCATTTTTACCCATCTGCCATTCTTAGAGAAAAAGGAAAGGGATTGGAGTGTTTTGTCAGTAACATTGCCAGCATCATCCTCAAGCGATGACCTCCTTTAGGCGAGATCCGTCGCGACCATCATTGTCGTGTCACGAGCTTTCTATCAAGCTCGCATAGTTTCTCTGATTTTATTTGTCAATCGGATCGAGGCCACAACAGGTATCCAGCTTAGCTGCTCCGCAAATCCAACAAACCTTAGGTAAGTATTCCCTCTCGTGTTCGTTTTTATTTTATTTTATCTAACATTTTTCCTTTTTTTACACCACATCCAAATCATTATCATCCGCCTCCATCGTCGTCTTCATCATTCCCATTTAGAAACTTTTTCATATTTATTTCAATTTGAAAAAAATTAAAAAATAGAAATCAAATCAAATTTTTACAAAAAATAAAAAATATGGGGCACAACAGCTTTGCTGCCGACCCCCCAACAGTTCGCCTCCGCACCCCCGCCTTCGTGAGATTGCACCCTCACTGCTTGCGCAATTGCGGCCGTCACACCCATCTACCCAGTCTGTGGTGAGCTGCGCCTCCCCACGACCCTCTATCCCCGCCTCCAGCCTGCTTACTGCAACCGCCACTGACACCTGCCCCTCAACCTCTCCAACCACGGATGGCCACCGCCACTAAGGCAGCACTGCCAGCCTCCCTCCCTCCGTGTGTGGCCACGTGAGCCTTGGCGCAATGGCTCGCATCCCCATTGTGCCCTAACCTCCCACCTACAAACGAAGGTCTCTTTTGTTTATTTTTTTTATTTTGGAAATATTTCTTGTTTTTCTGTTACAATTTTGCAATTACAGATGAGTCCTTGTGCATAGTTTACATTGTCACTTTTATTGTCTGAAATTGCACAGACATCCCTATGTTTGCATATTAATTAGGATATCTTTCTTGCATCTTTTTATTTAATGAAAAATTGTATGTTGTTGAGTAACTAGTTCTCTATCATTTAGATATTTAATTGGATTTTTGTGATATTTGGGTAATTAACTAAAATTGTTTTAGTTAAAATTGTATACTTTACTCAACTTGAGCTCTTAAATTCGTATTTGACTCACGATTGCTCCAAAAATTCCTCAAAACTCAGAAATGATGCCTTGAAATGTGCTTTAATTACTTTCCATATTTCATTATATTGGGATTGTCATGTGCCTTCAATAAATTATAGAGTGGTTTTAGTAAATGATTTTTAGTTAAATCCATACACAATTTTTTTGTGAAATTGCAACTCTCCTGGATTGCATATTAAAAAACCTTTTTGAGATAATTCACTCTCTAGATCAATTAAAATTATGGATTTATTAGGAATTAAATACTCAATGTTACTCTGTTTTCATTAAAAATCCATAAAAATCATATATTGTCAACAAATTCCAAAAAATTATTGTATCCTCATTACATCATGTTTAAGTTCTAGTAATTTTTTTATAATTTTTGCATTCTGTTTTTGTGAAAGATTGCGTGAAAACCCATAATAAGTGTGTATTTTTCATTGTTTCATTTTAACCCTAAAAATTCCAAAAAAATGTTTTGCATTCACTACTAGATTAGGTTTCTAGGACAAATATAATTTGGCTAAATTGAATTAATCTCACATTAAAAATAATTTGGCTAAGTTTTGTGTTTCCAATTAACTTAATTCAACCACATTTTTCATTCGCATTTATTTTTGCATTTAAAAAAGATAAAAAAATTATTGGAAACCTAGATCTAATTATTCTGATTTGACCCAAAGTTGTTCCTTTGCCTCCATGTGTTCGACCCCAAACTTGCTCCGGATATAAATTTAAGCTGAGACTCACAGAGATCTTTTCTTTATCTTGATTAATTGGCCGAGTACCGTGCTACAACACGTACAATTAATATACCCACTCAGGCACATCCGTCAGATGGCATCGTTGCTGGGGAGGAAAATGACCTAATTTTATATTAGAAAATTAAATTTAGGTTTTCTCTCACTCAAGTAGTCTTACCCCCGATCCAACTTATAATTATCCTATTTCTTCTTCTTTTCTCTCAATTACTTTTCTTCTCATTTTTGTATATATTTTGTTGTTTATCTATCTCATAAAATTTTTAAGGTTTTTAGTAGTTGTGCCCCTATGAGATATTGCAATATCAGTTATGCCCTTCCTTTTTGGGAATATCAGTTGTGCCCCTGACTTCATGGCATTCTATCATGTATACCCCTCGGGTTAGTTACTGTCCATCTCCAACGCAAACGGACGTTAACTTTGAGGATATAATATGAATTAATTTTAAAAAATGGACTGAAATGCCAATCCCCTTCTTCCTTCTCCTCCACCATCCTCTTCTTCTTCCTCCCCTTCTCTTCCTCCTTCTTGCCTCTTGCTCATCCACTAGCTCATCCCGACCACCCCTAGCCCCTCCCACTGCTTCCCCTAGCTTTCCCACCTCCTCCCCCACCTTCAGCTCCCTCTCCATCCCCATCCAGACCTCCCCCGTCATCCCCAGCCCGACCTCTGCCCCCACCTACAACCCCTCCTCCTCCATTCCCAATCTGACATACTGATAACTCGGATCTTGCGAGGGTCTAAATATGTCCCACACAAGGCGGATACAAAGTCACTGTAGCGACCGCTCATGAAACCCGGGTCAATCAACAATTAACCTACAACTATGATTAAACAAAGAAAAGCAAGATGTGGAGTTAAAATTTACTATAACTCTATATAAAAGATGTGTATAGAAGCAAGTATGTAGAGGTCGAACACAGGGAACAAGCACGACAGATCAGGCAAAATTAGCGTACATGGATGAATGTGATGTGGTTGTCTATATGAATGATATTTTTGTGGGTTTTAAATTTTATATTATTTTTATTTTTTTATTCTTTATTTTTATATTTTGATTTTTAATTTACTGATTTTGTTTTTTCTTTTTATATTTTGTATTTTTGTATTTTCTTTTTCTTTTAATAACGAAATAAAACTATATAGGATATATGTATATACAAGAGAGAAGACAGATAAAAAATGGAAAAAATACTTAAAATATAGGAAATAAAGTATTTTTGGGCTTTTTATATTTTTGTAATGTTTTTATGATTTTTCTATATTTTCCTAATTTTTTTATATTTTTAAAGTAAAAAATACTGAAAACAGTGAATAAAATTACTGACCAAAATTAAAGTGGCGATGAAAAATATCAAACATTGTTAAACATTCTCCAAATTAATTTTAAACTCAATATAATGCAATAAAGAAAATTCGGGAATAGTTTTTTTATAGGTTTTATAAATTTTTATGAAAGTTTAGGGCTTTTCTAATTTTTAGGAGTTTTCTGTTGTATTTTTTAGTGATTTTTGGCTAGAAGATAAAAGATGCGAAGACACACAAAATATATGATTTTTTTGGAATTTTTCAAGAACGTTTTATAATTTTGATGTATTTTCTAATGTAAATAGTGAAGAAAATGCATATTTTTGAAATTTTATAAATAATAAAATGCAACAAAAATGCAAGATAAAGATGTTGCGTGATAGAGCATGCAAAAGACATACAATGCTATTTTTTTGGTAATTTTTAGAGTTTTATAGATGCATGAAATAATTAGAGACAACAATGAGAAACTATACTACTAGTAGGGGTATTTCTGCAAATAGTAAAAAGTTCAGGGCCAATGTGTAATTTCTCCACAAAATTTTCAACGCAATAAAGTACTTTCGGGAGTCAATATAAATATCCAAATCTGTAAGGGTACTTCTGCAAAAAGCCAAGCCCATGTACGCTGACACGCGTGCTTGGCAGGGACTTAAACGTAATATTCCAAAATCCCGAGGGCTAACTAGCAATTTTACCAAAAATTTACACTTGATATTAAAGTTTCAGGACCAAATGGAAATAACAAAACTCGCTAGGGGTCCTCTACAAAATGTCCACTCCCCTCACACACACAAGCATGTGAGGTGACGTGGATAGGGACCTGTTCGTAAATATGAAAAGTCTGGGAGTCTAGGTGCAATTATTAAAAAACTTTAAAGATATAGATGAAAGTTTGAGGTTCAAATTTTAAATACAAAAATGGCGAGGGTATTAGGCAAAATTACCCGCGCTTGGGCACGATCCAACAGCTGGCGTTCCTCACTTATACACGTGTCAACTCTGGATGGGAGATGGTACCTGCAACTGAACTCAAGACACGAAGAGGGATGGATTCTAGGGCTCGCAGGGTGAAAATGGTTGGCAATGGGTGAATTAGGAGCTCGTCGGAGCCATCTCCGACTATGTGGTGGCAAAGGTGGCTGCGATGGATCACGGGAGAAAAGAGAGGGACTACTCTACTCCTATGATGATGGTGAACATAAAATTGCAAGAAAATGGAGGAAGATAAACCTCAAAGGCGAAGAACAACTAAAGAAGAACTCGACGGCGGGGCTCGCTGGAGGCGGTGGAAGCGCCCTTAGACCTCCTCCTCGATCAACCTAACGGCAGGAATCGGGAGTTGTCACCTCCCTGGATTGGTAGAGAACGAGAGGCGGAGGAAATGGTGGTCAAAAGGGGTATGAAGGGCAGCGGAATGGAAGCTTGCTGGAGCTCGCTCCGGCAAGGTGATCAAAATGATGTTTGGTGGGGAGTAGGTGAGATGGAAGATGGTAAATGATTCCTACAACTAAGGGGAATATAAAGAATGCAAGAAAAAATAAAGAAAAGGGACCTCAAAGTCTGGTATGCCTGAGGTGATACCTCACGACCAACCATGGTTGGAGATGGTGGAAGCCGGCCCTCCTGGCCTCGTTGTACCTCACACGGGAGTGTTGGAGGCTCCCCTGTCACTGGAGTCAATCCAGAGCACTCCCATAGATCTAAACTTGGCCAAGAAGCAGTTCAAAAGTGGAAGGGAAGGATTGGGGGGTTTTTGAATGGTTGGCGAAGTGGCTACGAAGATCGAGGTGCGAAGCTCGAATCGATGATTGATAATCGTCCCGCACCCTATGTTAATTCGAGCAAATTAATGTCCAAATTAATGTTAATCGTTCGTTGCAGTCGGATACGAGAGGCTAGTCAAAAACCACTTCTCAATTAATGTTAAGTTAATTTCAAGCGGCAATTTTTTTTACTTGGTGAAGTCCAAGGTCGAACTCAGGGAGGCAGCTGTCTCCTTGGGTCAAATTTTAGCAAAATCCAAGTGTGAGATTTCCAGGGAGAATATTTTTTTGGTTTTTTTTATTTTCTCATGCAAAAATGCAGGCCAATATAACAATTAATTCAATTAAGATATCAAATGAAATCCAAAAATTCCCAAAAAATTGGCCAGATGATCAATTATGATGAAAATGATACCCTAATTCTTTTGGATTTTTTAGACACTAAATGGATTTTTTGGAAATTAAATATGCAGACAGGGTGATTTTCACTATTTAATTATTAATAAATAACAAATCACAATTGTTTCGAGAAATAAAATTATCCTAGATGGCACAGATGATAAGGGATCCAGGAAAATTAACAGATCCGAATTTCAATGTGAAATGAATTAATTAAAATTAAAATAAGAAAATCACTCAACGATTTATTTAGGCCTCGATATGCGTGCAAATGACATGAAATTTTTATGGTATGTTAAGAATATTGTCCTTAAGCTACTGTGAATTTTTGATGATTTTTGGAAGCACAGAGAATTAACTACAATTCAAAAGGTGTCACTGGGCAAAATATGTCAAAAATGCACCAATCAATTCATTAATAATTCTACTGAAATTACAAAAATGTGACACGTGGACCAATAGACAGAGGACAAGTTTCTCAACAAAATGCAATTTTTAGATTTGACAAATGATGTAATATGCGACCTAGGGATGCGTGCAAACACAAGGGTATAAATGCAATACAGGAAAATAAAAAAATACAATAAGCAAATATGCGGACAGGGACTAAAATGCAATTACCTATAATGCTGGGGACTCAAGTGCAATTTCTCCACAGGGCACGTGCTCCTCACGTGGGCTCAGCTTCACAGGGACCTTTTTGCAAATATGGAAAGCTCCAGGGGCCTCTGTGTAATTTTCCCAGGCCGCACGTGCTCCTCACGTGGGCGGCCTAGGCTCGGATGGCTGCGGAGGCTCGAGCCGAGGCTCGGGCGACGGTGGAGGTCTGGATTGAGGCTCGGTGTAGCCTCGGGTCGTCCGAGCCTAGGGTTGGGGGCAAGGCTCGGTCTTCGTCGACGTGGCTGGCTGCGGGCCTTTGGATCAAGATCAATCCAAAGGATGGCGGTGATGATGTGTGGCAAGATCATAATCCGTCAGATCTGGATAGATCTAACTGTGGTCGATGGAGGCTGAAGATGATGACGTGGCGTTCTCCTGAGCGTGGGATCAATGATGATCCTACGGTCGTTGGCAGCTCCGGTGGGCGGGCGACGTGGCTGACTGCGAACCGTTCGATCGAGATGATCGAGCGGCCTCTGGGGCTTCTTCCTCGACGGCCCTCCGCCTCCTGCGGAGGAGAAGGCGGGGCTCCGATGTTGCTGTCTTTGCTCCGCCCTTCCCTCACGTCATCGGTGAAGGTCGATGGCGAGTCAGAGGTATCTCGGAAGATGCGTGGATGGTCGACGAAGCTCCTGGTGACCTCAGGAGTGAGAGAGGGCTGTCGGAGGTTGCTAGCGACGAAGCTCGAAGATGACTCCGGCGAGCTTCCGTTCAATGAGACGTGGGGTACCTGCAAGTGTTAAATATAGAGCCGAAGCTCGTGCGTGTGTTTGTGGAGAGGTTACGGTGATCGGAGAGGCCTAAGGGTGACGGAGGGCGTCTGGAAATGGAGCTCCGGCCAAATGGCGGAGCTGGTGATCGGGGTATTGCGAGGTGCGTCATCGGAGGTCGTAAAAGGTATCGCGAAGATGGAAGCTTCGACGCGAAGCTCGGCGAGATGTAAAGGAAGCGAGAGGGTGACCGGTGGCGGCGAATAAAATCGGAGAAGATAAAGAAAAATTAAGAAAAAGATCGAAGGGGGACTGGAGGGTTCACCTGGGGATTGGAGCTCGGTCTCGAGTTCCAGGGTCGTCGCTCGAGGGACCGGTGGTGTCCCGAGCTCGTGCAGCGTCGCGGAGGAGCGGCTGCGACACGGCGGAGGTGCCGTGGATCACGCCGGAGAAGAAGCCCTTCGTTGCTCACGAAATCGTCGAATTGTTGTCACCAATCGAAAGCTCGGAGCTCAGGGAAGCTCTCTGGAGTGGCGGATGGGGCTGAAGTTGGCCGGTGGTGGTGTATTTATAGGATGGAATTGGTGGGTTGGCTGGTGACGAGGTGAGGTTTGTGGTCGACGTGGGGCGACTCTGGTGGGAGTCGTGGGAAGCGAGGGAGCTGGCGAGGGTTAGGGAGGAGTGCTCTCCATCGTAGTGGTGTTGGTGGTCGGAGAGGGTGGATGAGGTGATGCCAAGAATAGGAAGGGGGCGGCTTGTTTTGCAAGGGGAGAGATCGTGGGCGAGTGGCGTCCGGAGGTAGACGACGGAGCTCCACCGTTGGATCTGGTTATCCAACGGTGATGATCGAAGCGGTATGGGACGTGTATGATTACATCAAGGCGCGTAGATGATGGGCCGTGATCGCGCCACGTGGAGGGCGCTGGGCGAAGCGCGGGCAAACGGCTTGGATGAGGAGATAGAGAGGATCGAAGGGACGAGGAACGCCAACTGAGGAGCGGCTGTGATGGGCTCGATCAGATGGTTCATCTGCCGCCACGTGGCGAGCTCTGGAAGAGGCGCGAGCGGATGGTGCGGATTGAGGGCATGAGATGATCTGACGGCCCAGACAAAGGGCGTGCGTGGAATACCTGGAGTCGTTGGATCTCAGGAGGAGATCCGACGGCTGGAAGATGAGGCGGATGAGGCAAGGGGAGCGGGCCGCGTGGCGCAACCAGAGGGTGCCACGTGGCCTGCTGTGAGTGGCTGGAAGAAGATACACGTGTAAAGAGAAGAGGGAGCCGAATTTGGAAAAACTCAAAACATGAAAGTTGTAGATCTCGATGAGATCTACAAGTTTCATGTTAACCAAAGACGGAGATGAGGTCAAATATGATACATAAATACAAAGATACAATTATACACCTATGTAGTATACAAAGTGGCCCCGAAAACCCAACTTTCCCATACAAGCTCCAAATTCAATGAAATTAGTCTCATTTTAAAGGTCTTTTAATGTGTAGTATTCTAAGAGTAAGTAGACCTAATTCGGAGTTTGTATGAGGGCTTTATGTGCATTTTAGTGTACAGGGGTTCTCAGGCTTTATTGGCTATTTTACAAAGGGGATTTTTGGCATTCTTCCCTATATTATCAACTAAGGAGTACATATTATAAGGAAGAGGTTATTTTAGTGAGTGGATATTTTACAAGGGATTTTGGCTTCTTATTTGAATGCAAATGGACTGCTAAAATGAATGTATTATGTATATATGAATGAATGCTATTTATGCATTATAAAGGGAAATATGCCTCTATTTACTCGAGAACAAGGCTCTATTTTTGACTTTTGAAGTGATGAATCACATATTCATCAACCCCCTATACTTAAACCTTGCTCGTCCCCGAGCAACTAAATGAAATGCAGAAGTGAAATGATTTTGGGTTCCATACCAAGGTCATGAACAAAAGTTAAAAATAGAGCTTGACTCGACCTTTGGATTAATTATGTGTCGGAACCTTATTGGGATCTGAGTTTAAGACTTAACAGACTTCAAGTTCCACAAGTCTTCTATTCAAGACTCCTCAACACACCTGATCAGAACAAGTCTACATACACAAACTCTAATGATCATGAATCTTTTCATGCAGTGTAAGTGATATATGACTCCCCACCTCAGAAGTAACAAAGAAACAACCTCCCCCAACCTGGTAACTCTGATGCCTCGGTCTAGCAACTCTTTCCTCGAGAAGCGGGGTATTCCCTTCTAAGTTCAAGTGCATCCGGCTCAAGAAGAGGGGGAAGAAGTGTAGACTTTTGGGAGCTCAGTCAGTGTAGCTAAGTCTCCCTCTGCAAGCTTCATGAGATGTAACATGGGGACCATAAGCTTTTGCTTTTCTTGACTACATATACTCCGGTGGGGTTAAATTTTCAATCCGACCCACCACTTTTTTTGGAGTTCTTTTTGGCATTATTTTTTTCAACAAAATGCCTTTGTACAACATATCTACATGGTGCAGCATATATACAAGAAATTTCCTCTTGAGCCAGTAGACTATCCCTCTTTTGAAGCTTTATTGCAACCCACGGCTTATGTCTTTAGCCTTCATCACCACTAGGCCAAGTTGAGACGCACTTCCTTCACTAGAAGAAGAAGAGAGGTTCCGCCTAGAAGTACTACCCTCATATGCTACCCCAAGCTAAAGGAAACTGCCTCCTCATCACCTCATCCGTAGAGAGCCATGTGTAAAGTGCTGGTGCACGTCAAGCCATTGTCTCTAAGAGTCATGTGTGTGTTGTTAAGTGCTCTACTCAGGCTTGTCAAGATGACATATGAACATAGACTTGCAGACTTAAAGAATTAAGTCACCTGACCTGAAAAATCTTAACTCCAGTTCCTATAAGGTTCCTCTGAAATTAGGTGGATTAAGGTCAAATCATTTCCATCCTCAATATCTGCTCATAACTTAGTTCAGAACCCACTAGCTTTTCACTTTGCGTATGCAAAGTATGCCGATGAGATGTCATGCTATGAAAATGCAAGACTCTTTTTGGATGCAGAGATGGTATGCAAGGTTAAACAAGAAGCTTTTATTTTCAATTTTTTTCATTTTACAACAATCTTTAGTTTGTAATAATATACATAGTATCATATTTTACAGGAGTATTATTTTTGTTTTATACAAGTAAGATATTTATTTATTTATTTATATATTTTTTTTGAATTTTTACCCAACGTACTTATTGCATAATATATACAAAAAATACGCGAAAATACGCGAAAGTACGAGCCATGGGTAAAGTATATATGTAATATATACACGCCCCTCTATACTTAGCGTGTGCTATGTCCTCAGAGCACGAAAAGCGACCAAAAAGACATAGCTCGGGCTAAGCGTAGGAGAGCTAAAATTAAAAAATGTATAGAAGTCGTCCTGCCCCCCTATACTTAGGCTCTGGACTGCCTAAGTGTAGAAGAAGATCAAAAATGGGGCGGGCGAGGGATAGATGGGAAATGGATGAGTATCAATGCGGGCATCGGTCCCCCCTATACTTAGGCTTAGGTCAGCCTAAGTATAGGTAAGAAATGAGTATGAGGACCAATGTGATCTGGAGGATGTACAGTGAACTGACTCAGGTGACCCTTCCCCCCTATACTTAGGATCTGGTTATCCTAAGTATAGTCCAGGATAGTGATCTAATGAGGCAGGGATGGGTCACTAGAGTCGTGTAAGAGAGAGGATAAGATGTACAAGAAGAATGATATATACAGATGAGTCGGTCTGAATCTTTCGAGATGCTGCAATGGCTGGAGTTCACTGCTGCAAGGTCTCATACGCGGCTTGAGGTGTATCTGCTGTATCTGTCTCGCGCATGAATACAATCTCCTCAACATGGACTAACTGCTCATGGGATTCGACGAAGTGCTTCAACAGCTGTCCATTCACTAGGAATGTCGGTGCGTCATCTGCAAGATCTGAGATCTCGACACATCCACTATCATGCACTGTACGGACGACAAATGGGCCTGTCCACTTAGACTTCAACTTGCCTTGGAAAATCTTAAGCCTAGCATTGAACAACCATACATTCTGTCCAGGAACAAAGGTCTTTCGTCTGATATACCTATCATGCCAACGCTTCACCTTGTCCTTGTACACCAAACTGTTGTCGTATGCGCGGTTTCTGACTTCCACAAGCTCATTCAAATCCATGTCTCTCTGCTTCTGACCCAGGTGTGTGTTCCAATTGACCTTCTTGATTGCTCATTCTGATTTGTGCACTAACTCTGCGGGCAAGTGGCACGGCTTTCCGAATACCATTCGGAATGGGGAGGTGCCTAATGGTGTCTTGTAAGCTGTCCTATACGCCCAGAGGACTTGATCCAAGATTTGCGACCAGTCCTTCCTGTCCGGGCAGACAAGCTTTTGCAATACGGTTTTCACCTCCCTATTTGACACCTCAGCCATACCATTGGTTTGTGGGTGGTAAGGACTCGCGACACGGTGTTCAATGCCGTAATCCTTCAGGAGTTTCTTCACCTCCCGATTCACAAAGTGGCTACCCCCGTCTGATATGATCATTTTGGGGATCCCGAACCTAGAGATTATGTGCTCTCTAATGAATTTGCAGACAGTCCTGCTGTCTGCGGCTCGGGTCGGGATAGCCTCCACCCATCTGGACAGATAGTCTACCACAAGAAGGATATATTCGAACCCGTGGCTGACAGGGAATGGGCCCATGAAATCGATGCCCCAGGCATCAAAGACATCACAAATGATGACCGGCTGCATTGGCATCTCATCCTTCGAACCAACGGTTCCTCCCATTCTCTGGCAAACTGGGCACGACTTGGCAAAGGCGGTTGCATCGCAAAACAGAGTCGGCCAATAGAAGCCACACTGAAGTACCTTCCATGCGGTCCTCTTCCCGGAGTGGTGTCCTCCTGCCTCCAAGCTGTGGCATAAAGAAAGGACACTCTGGTATTCCTCCTGAGGAATACACCGTCTCCAGACACAATCCGGTCCTTCGAAGAAAAGGATCGGATCCTCCCAATGGTAGTGTCTAGCGTCTGACTTTAGTCGGTCGATTTGGTTCTTGGGCCAATCTTCGGGAACTTTCTTGGAGACAAGATAATTCACGATATTGGTGTACCATGGGAGTGAGTCGACAACAAAAATCGACTCGTCAGGGAAGGAGTCTCGAATTGGTGAATCCTCGGAAGTATTAAGATCTTCGAGACGAGAGAGATGATCGGCCACTACATTCTTCTTTCCAGGTTTATCACGGATGTCCAAATCAAACTCCTGGATAAGTAAAATCCATCGAAGAAGACGTGCCTTCGCATCCTTCTTCTCCATCAAGTATCGTAGTGCCGTATGGTCAGTGAACACAGTTACCTTGGATCCAATTAGGTGAGATCTGAATTTGTCCAAGGCAAATACTACCGCAAGCATTTCCTTTTCCGTAACTGTATAGTTACGCTGAGCAGAATCAAGCACTTTGCTTGCGTAATGAATTGCAAAAGGGATGCCCTTTCTTCTTTGTCCCAACACAGCCCCAACAGCATAATCAGAGGCGTCCGTCATGATCTCAAAAGGTAGAGACCAATCTTGGGCTTGCAGGATGGGTGCGTCCATAATCATTCCTTGTAAAAGCTTAAAGGCCTCAAGACATTTGTGATCAACAATAAACTCCATGTCTTTGCCTAGAAGCTCAGTTAGCGGTCGGACAATCTTAGAAAAATCCTTAATGAATCTCCGATAAAATCCAACATGCCCGAGGAACGACCGCAACTGCTTTACGTTGGTGGATGGCTGGAGTCGTCTGATCACATCCACCTTGGCAGGGTCAACCTCCATTCCTCTCTTGGAGATGACATGCCCCAACACTATGCCCTCCGTCACCATGAAGTGACTTTTCTCCCAGGAGAGCACCAGATTAACCTCACAACATCTTTTGAGGACTCGGTCCAGATTCCTAAGACAGGAATCGAAAGAATCGCCGTGGACCGAGAAGTCATCCATGAAGACTTCCAGGAATTCGCCGACCATTTCGGCGAATACAGCAATCATGCACCTTTGAAAAGTACCTGTAGCATTGCATAACCCAAAAGGCATGCGCCTGAAAGCATAGGTACCAAAGGGGCATGTGAACGTGGTTTTTTCCTGGTCCTCTGGAGCTATGGCTACTTGATTGTAGCCCGAGAACCCATCTAAGAAGCAGAAGAACTCTTTTCCCGCCAATCTCTCTAGGATCTGATCAATGAATGGTAGGGGGAAATGATCCTTTTTCGTCGCGGCATTCAGGCGTCTGTAATCCACACAGACACGCCACGACGTAGGTACTCTTGTCACGATCTCCTCTCCATCCTCGTTGGTGGTCGTCTGAATTCCCGACTTCTTCGGGACAACATGGATTGGGGCCACCCACTTAGAGTCGGAGATTGGATAAATGAAACCCGCGTTGCACCATTTTTCTATCTCCTTCTTCACGACTTCTCGTAAATTTGGATTCAACCGGCGTTGGAATTCACGAGAGGGTTTGGCTTCATTCTCCAAGTAAATATGGTGCGAACACAGAGCGGGATTTATCCCGTGGAGATCGGAAATCCTCCAGCCTATCGCCTTGCGGTTTTTCTCTAGGATCTCTAGCAAGCGAGATTCCTGCTCCTCGGTCAATTGCGAACTGATGATGACCGGAAATTTCTTGTCTTGGCCCGCAAGGAAGGCATACTTTAAGGTTGTGGGTAAGGGTTTGAGCTCAGGAATGGTGTGATCGTCTAAGAAATCTGGCTCAATCTGACCTGGTTCAGTGCTGGAAGTGGCTGGATCATTCTCTGTGATTGCTGCCACCAAGTTCGGCTCTGGAGTCGAATCGTCAAAGGTCTCCATACAATCGGCAAACGCCTCGTCCGACTCGTCATCCTCATCTTCCGATTGTCCTAGAGATGTTAGGACTGACAGGCCCAACTGGGCCTCTGCGTCATCGAAGATGTAGGGCAATGCAGGCTCAGAGCTGTACTCGTTCCTGAGGTTCTCGCAGACTGACTCGTGCACTGGATCATCTTCGGAGGAGATGGACACATCGGTGCTGGCTGGGTTCTGTCTCCATGGCCCAACTAAGTCTACATGCTCGCAGTCTGTTCCAGTAGAAGAGTACTCGGTGCTGGATTCTGAATCCGGTCTCTGCCATCTTGTCTGCTTCATTTCAAGTTCCTCATCTCCGCCTGGAGTTTGGAACTGAATCTTCCCGGTCTTATAGTCAAATAAGGCCCCTGCTGTTCTGAGGAAAGGCCTACCTAAAATGATCTGGGAGTCTCTCCAATTACGAGGGGTTTCCATATCCAGGACAGTGAAGTCCACCATGTATTCTTGTCCCTCGACTTTGATCACAATGTTCCTCAATTCTCCTTGGGACCTCTTGGTTGATTTATCAGCAAACTGTAGGAGGGCTCTAGATTTCCTAAGAGGTCCGAGATTAAGCCGCTCATAGAGGGTTGTAGGCATTAGATTGATTGAGGAACCATTTTCCAGGAGAGTGCGTGCAAACGCGATGTCATCAACATGACTCACTACATAATGTGCACCCATATCTCTTCGTTTCCTTGGAAACGAGTTCTTTATTGCACAAGTCGTGGCTACTGATAAAACGTGTTTCTCAACACGGCTTTTGGTCTTCCTACTAACCCTAGTAGGTGTGCATCTCACCTTAAGGTATTTTTGGAATGCAGGGTTCATCTCCACGTACTTGTCAAAGGGGATTGTTACCTTGATATATTTGTTGCAGAATTCAGCCATCTCAGGGTCATCTTTTTGGATTTTTTTTGGTTTTCTTCTTTCCACCCGTAAGAGCTCGGGGGAAAGGGATTATTGACTCTAACTCAGGTTCGGAAACTGAAATTTTCTCATTGATTTCGGGAACTGAGTTCTTAACAGGACTCTGACTCTGATACAAACTAGGATTCTGACTCTGACTGAAAAGAAAATGCTGAGGCGAAACCGGTGATGCTTCTTCCGCGACTGTTGGACGATCCTCCTCAGATGGAGGTGCGGGCTCTTCATCGGTTTCTTCTGACTCTATGCAAATGCGAGAATGCTGTTTCGAGGACTCAGATATCCTCTTCTTCTGCCGGCGATGATGGTGGTGATGCTCCTCCTTTTCTTCCTCCAAGTTCTCCTCAGGTAGAGACTTGGAAGTTCCTTCCTTCTGTGCCCGTGTCCGATCAGGTATGGTCACGGTCCTTCCGCTCCTGAGGGACATATGATTTACATTATCGTACGAAAGGATCTCATGTTCAGATAAATAATTATCTGAATAGTATACCTGATCTCGAGGTCGGTTCTGGCCATGGAGTATGTTGTTCGGGTTGGCCTGAACCTGTGCGGGAATTGGGGTCTTTGGCGCCATATGTTGGTCCTGGGTACGAGAGACCCGATTGATGTCGGTTCTCATGTCCAGGTAATCATTCTGCATCTGTTGGACCCTATGAGACAGGGTCTGGATCGTCAAGGTGAGAGACTCCAATTCGGTGGGCTGGGCTGACTGTTGTGCAGACGAGGTTCTGTATTGGCCCTGCTGTCCATGCCGATATTGCTGCTGCTGATGGGATGGTGCTGGCCCCTGCTGATAGGTGCGCTGCTACTGGTACTGTTGCGGCTGGTACCCTTGTTCTGGCCTGGACTGAAAGCGCGGTGTGGGAACGGGCCTGTTTTCTTGGTAGACTGGGGATGAACGGTGAGGCTGATCCTTCACCATTTCGGCCTGCCTGACAATCGGGTCACGGCTATACCAAAGCCCGTTGATCTCGTACACTTGCGGAGGCTCCTCGTATCCCGTCTCCACTTGTGGGGGTGCATGCTGGTCCTGCTGGGTGTATGTCTGATCCCAGCTACTCTGAGACCCAGGTGCCTGTTCCTGTACAAGATGGACTCGATGTACAGGTACAGGTGGTGCAGAAGGGGCAGGTAGCTTGATCTTAGCTACCTTCTCAGAAAGTTCCTCCACTTGCTTCGGTAGACGCGAAAGAGACTCAAGTTCCGTGACTCTCTTGTGGATCTGCTCTACCATGGTAAGCTTGTCGGCAATCATCCCCATGCTGGGGATGAGGTCCTCAGTCAGATCCGCTACAGTCCTTCGGGTTGTCTCATTATTTTTGTAATAATACAGGGACCTAAGACTTTCTGAACTTGGCTTATATCGAGGTCTGTTTTGCCGAGCACCGATGTGCTCGGGGGACCTCATCATGGTTTTTTGCCGGTTTTGATTTATCGCCCTTTCTTCTCTTTGATTCTTGAAGAATTTGGCCCTTAGATCTTGTAATTTCTTGCTTGCAACGTAAATAATTATATCCCAATCCCTAATAGATTACTTGTACCTATAGTTGTAATTGGAACTTATTAATAATTCATAATAAAAAGCTAGTTTAAGTAGAATTGAGTCCACGCACCGTGAGGAACCACATACAATGCTAGCATGACCCGTTGTGGCGGGCATCGAGTGGTTTTCAAGATCAGACTCCTGACTTAGTCTAGTTAGCTAGCTATTGTTCTTCACATGTAGAAATTGCTCATCTAAGGTCGTTTTATTATTGCATCATTTAGATTAGTTTAATTTCAATCTTTAAATTTATGTGCGGATCACCATGCATGTAGAGTGCTGGTGACAGGTACACATCTCTTACTTTGCATTCATCATCGTGTTTGATCGCGCATCGGCTTTTTTGATTTCCCCCTATTTTTGGACAATTAAATAACCAGGAGATCAAAAAACTCGTTAGGCATTGTTTGTTTATTAAAAAAGACCTCAAAGAGATAACCATAAAATTGGGACTGCTAATCAAACTTGATCCTAACAGACACATCACTTAACAATCTGTCTTGGGAGAGTCATCCCCTCATTGTTTGGTTTGTTTGCGCGAGAGAGTGACCCTTACACTAGGCTAGAGCCACACCTGAACTCTCATTAGACTACTAGTCTTGGTGTTAGTCGTTCTCCAGTGAGGATCGCTCCGGTTTCTGGTAAAGCGGGCCGTGATATCCTTAGCAGAGCGAGTTGATCGGGTAGTAGGTGCTAACTGCAATTGATTCCTCGTTAGGTGCATGCATTTCTCACTAAAAATAAAAAAAAGTGATAACCAATAAAATTGAGACTGCTAACATTACTTGACCCTAAAATCAACTAAAAAAAACCTTGTCTTGGGGCGAGTAATCCCCTCATTGTCTTCGCTTTTACTTGCTCACACACACACTAAGGACTAGTGCCAAAATCCCATTTCAGCCCATAAGTGTTTGTGCAATCTTTTGGACTTCTCACCTAACTCTAAAATAGACAAGATAAAAAGATCGACTTTTGGGTCTCTACAGCATTAAGTAGTTGAATTGAGGGTTTGTATTATGTGAGTTTTGTTTACAATTTCTTGTGTGTATCCTAGATAATTTCTACGCATTTGCGCCTTTTCTCTACTTCTCTTGACTTGACCATCGTGCTCTCCCGATCTCCGCCTTTTGTTTCGAGATGGCTGATTGGAGTGATTTTTGTCCGACCTTCACGGATCCCCCGTACCCTCCATTCGGTACACCTCACTTTTTTAAGGAGGACTACCCTCCTACTTTTTGTACATATCCACCTCAGCCACAATATCAGACCTCGGACTTTTACCCACCGCCACCTCCGTACTTTCCACCTTAACATCCATCCGAGACTGATCTATTGGACTCACCTCTCACGATGTCCACACTTGAGACCTTGACCAAGTTCATGGAGTCCATATCGATGCTTCATGATTTGATGACTCAGACTTGATTGAGGATTCTTGTGAGAGCTTGCAATCGCCTAAAATACACAAAAATGAGAAAATTTGAAAAACACAAAAAGATTTTGGGAGACGCATGATTGAGTCAGACTGTGAGGACAATGCTCACTTGCCAGACCCTTTGACCACACATCCATTCACACCCTGTACCACCTTTGACCCCAAGGATGTCGCGGTACAGACTGCTCTTGGCATTCCTCATGCATATGTTGATTCTGACTTCCTCCCTTGTATGGAGGAGGTCCAAAAATTCAAAAAAATTCTATCTGAACCTGAAGTGGTGGCTACTATTCATGAGATTATCCGTGCCCCCACTTCAACAGGCCATGACTGAGTTGTTGCTCCTCTTCCTAAGAAGAGAAAGCGAATGAGCAGATCTGAGCGTCATATCTTGACCACGGCCATGCCCACACCATCGCACACCGTCCCATCTATAGGAGAAGGAACACAGCTACCACCTTCATCAGTTGCACCATATCTAACTTCACTTGTGATCACACTCTCCTAGACGGCGATGCTTCGATTAGCATTCTACCCTTCTCGTTGGTACAGTCTCTTCACTTAGGGCCTCTTAAGAAAACCTAGATCATTCAGTTTGCTGATGGATCTATCAAGAGGCTGAAGGGTATCCTTGAAGACATCTTCATTTCGATTCCGGTCATGAGCTACAATGTTGATTTTGTCGTATTGCCCGTGGAGACCTCTGCAGAGGAGCACTCTCCAATCATCCTAGGACGACCATTCCTCGCCTCTGTGAGGGTCATTATTGACTATGGATCAGGAGAGATTCGCTTCCGTTCTGTTGACAAGAGCAAGGTGACCACCACCGCATCCACTACCAAGCAGAGACCTACATCTGATGCGCCTTCACCGATTCTAGCTGACTGTGAGGCCTATGACCTATCTGATGATATTAGAGAAGTTTCCTTTATGACCGCAAATGAGACTGTTGGACATGTGAGCCGCGGGCGAACCATTCTTACAATAAATGTTATGTAATATATATGTTTATAATTAAAAGTTATTGATGTTTCACTCCCTTTATGAAATTAAATGAATGAATGCACTATAAGGTCCCTCTGTACAATTAGGGTTATGTCCCATGTCCATCTTGATGATTATATAGCTGTTAATTCATTAAATGAATCATAGAGGCTGGTGTTTGGATGAATATCTAAAGAGTTAGATAGAGGACTCATCAAGCACCGTCAAATGATTATTAAGAGATATCTCCAGCCTGAGTAGAAGATGGCAATACTTTCTCACATAGGTTGATATCTGACCAATCTCTTGATGCAGGTCCTCTGCATGGGAATGGTGATTCGGATGTGTCAGATTAGTTAGGTCAAAGGGTTGATTTAACGAGATGGGATAACCTAAGTCCAATGTTGAATGCTGTCACAACATAGGCACACATCCTCCGACCGGAGACAGATGTGTTACTATATGTCTGAGTGTGTACATTTGGCAGACCAATATGTTGATGACCTAACTAAGGTCTATACACAGGCGCGCTAGTAAGCATGTAAGGGCATATGAGTAATACGATCTCTCAAAGGGATCATACAGGTTCACTTATGAACCGGAAGACATGAGCTCACTCATGAGGTATTGGGACTGATCAAATTCCATACATAGACGTAGTGCTTTGGAAGCATGACAAGAATTTGAAGGTATGATATATGCTTTGGGAAAGCATATGATCGATACTGATTCCCAATGACCAAGATTGAGAAACTTACTGATCAAACCCTGAAGAAGACAATGTAAAAATTGATCTACATCTTTAGGTTCATCATAGGTCTTCCGGTATGCAGGATGTACATGTATCGGGAATACCTGAGGGTGATGTCATCATAAACGATTGTATAACCATGACGCTTCCATTCCGAGGAAGTGATGAAACATGTTTGGATTTTAGTGCTCCTAACAGTAGAGAAGCAATCTGACCTTATTCCAAGTGTTGGACATTTGTCTGAATGAGATTCATATGCAATGAGAAGATTAGATTTGCGGTCTTGATTTAATCAAGCATATGTGGGAGGTACGTAAGATCAGGATTTGAGATGAGATCTCAACATCCAAGTCACTATACGAGGAACAATACAATCGCCATGTCCTTGTCTCCAAGTATCTGTGGAGAAAGCACATTATTCTTGAAGGAGTTCAAGAATAATTCATTTGATGAATTATGTATCAAAGCATCAAGATGTTGATAATTAAATGAGATTTAATTATCAAGAAATGGGATTCATAATATGAGAATGAGTATCCAAGATAATTAAATGGGATTTAATTATCAAGGAAATGTAGATTGTGGATAGTGCTATCCATAATATCTGTGTATATATTATAAATGTGATTTATAATATATTAGAAAGAAAGCATCTTTGTAAATAGCATTTGTTAATTGTTAATGTGAATTGGATTCACATTAAGCAATTAATTAATTGAAAATGTAATCTACAATATAGTTTGGGTTGTGAATATGATTCACATATTTTCAATGGCATGGCTGAAATATTCACTAATTAATTGGAAATTAATTTAGTGGATAATTTTGCAATAAATACACACTAATTAATTGGGAATTAATTTAGTGGATAATATTGCAAAAGATAATGATATGAATTAAAAGGAGGAGATGATCCACCAAATCGTGAGATGGCGTCACCCATGACTTGGTCATGGGTGACGCCCCATGATTTTGGGTGGATTATTATCCTATTTTAATTATTATCTCATTATCTTATGATTATTAATTTTATTGAATTAAATTATGTTGATGATAATTCAACATATATTTGATATAATATAAATTAATAAATTGTTGTTTTCTGAACAACAATGATCATAGCCATTGATTAAATACACATATCAATCTAACCATTGATTTTGTTTATGCCATGGGTTGTGATCCATGGACTCCCAAACTAGTATATAAAGAGGGCAATCCTAGCCCTTTGAGATATATTCATTCTACATGCCTACTCTCTCTCTCTCATTTTCGCCATATCTCTCTCTCTAAGGTGGCCGTCCACCTTGTGTTTTGAGGGAATAGCAATCGTCTCTACGTCGTTGTGTTGTCGCTTCGATTGCTCGTGAATCACCATCATCGGATTTCTTTGGATGAATTCAGGAGATACAAAGCTTGGATCTTCATCAAAGATTGCGGGAGGAATGCGTGTCATCATCATGCCCGCAAGTGCCATCTTCATAGATCAGACTTGAGTTAGGAGGATCTTTTACTTTAGAGATCTCGTGATCGCAACCAAGCTTCAAGAGGTATTTCTAATACTTTGTGATTTTATGAAACGATCCAAGAAATGTTCTTGCGATCATGTGGTTTCATCTCTTGATTTAAAATTTTTTAAAATTCTCCTACACCCAGCGACTAGTGCGACTAGTCGCCCCGATCGCATGAGATGCGATCAACACGCTTCCATGATGCGCTTGAGGATTCCTCGTATCATTCAAGTGGTATCAGAGCCTTAGGTTGGAAAAGATTTTGGATACGATCCGTAAAACTAGGATGACTTGGGTTTGAAAGGGTTGCAAAAATTTTATTGCATTTCAATTTTTCGTACCTCTGTTTAATTGATTTTTTCGGCACTGTTTAAATTGTTTAAACACGAAATTTTCAATTGAATTTTGTTTCCCATTAAATAAGGAAACCATAGGATCTGAGTTTATAAAATTTGGATTCCATTTGCTCAAGATATGGCCCTTTGAATAAACTTGTATTCACTGTTGCGGGAACTGCAAATCTAAACATGATTAATGAGTTAATTACTGTTTTGATCCGCTTAGAAATGCATTAAATATCACTTGGATTCTGTCATAAATCAAATTAGCAATCTTAGGAAACTGATTTTGTGTAATTAAGATTTAAATTGATCGAAATATGTTGATTTTAGCGAGTAGGGGTCACTGCTGAAAATACATTTTTTTATTATGAACCATGTGATAGTCATTCAAATAAATTGATGAAAATTAATTGTTAATTTTATGAAATGATTATTGACAAATATTTGTAAAATATTTAAATATATAATTATTTCATTGAATAACATTCCTCTAACCAAGATGATAAGATAGTTGATCTTGATCATAATTGGTTGATATGAAATCATCAATAAACATTGTTTTCATGCAAAACCCTAGTTTATCCTACAGTAGTTGTAGGACAACTTTTACATGCAAAACCCTCTTGCTTGAATAGGATTGGAGATTTGTTTATCAAATCTCCTTATAATATTATCAAAATGGTTTTGAGGAATATTATATGGTATAATTTCGGTTTAAAACCCGATGAGCATCTCAAAGTACATAATGATCTATCTGGCATTATCCTTTCCTGAGGTGGATATGGTGACTAGTCGGGGAGCGTTGGGGTAGCGGATTGCACCGGATGTGGTCCGTCCCACTCCCGTCGGTACTGGCCAGACAACAGGTAGGGACTCGATAATGCCGGAGAAGTCAAAGTGTATTTTTCTAATTATTAAAATTCGAATAATACGTACTTTGAGGTAATACCTATTATTCGAGTAGTAATCAAGTTTTTTGATTGATAATTGGATTGATGATTAATTTAATGTGATTAAATTAATTATATCCAATTAATACTCTATTATGAATAGATGTGTATTTCCTTTGGAAGAATTAATTATGTGAATATGATTCACGATAATTAATTATTACAATTTGAATATGAGGTGGAGGATCACATAAGTGACATCCATGGTCTCCTGTCAAGGTAAAGGATTCCGTCGCCAGATATTGTATATAGGAGACGCATGTCCGAAGTGATAGATCCTATATATGATTTATTTGGATCGGGTTCTTTGCTTCTCGAAAGAGTAAGGCCGTATACGTAGTGACCCCAATGTCGATTCCTCATATTATTGGGGCGATATTGGATTGCATATAGTGAGTATTAAGCATGTTGACGGTTGGTTCAAGTAACAACTGGTCAACATCATCTTAGGGGTGGTGGGCCCAGGTGTTAAAGACCGAATTGGGAAATGCAAGTTGGACTTGCAAGGTGGGATCTGTTCCCGTTTCTCTTTATTTGAGTCACAAGTTCTCATATTATTGGGATGTGATAAGGATAGAGAGGAGATCCCAGATCTTGCTTGAGATATAGCGGTAAGTATATCTCTTACTTTGAAAGACAACAAGGAAATAATCTTTCAAAGTTGTCATAGCAAGACAAATTTGATTAAAAATGCCTTAATCAAATATTTTAAAAATGAATATATAATTATTTATATGTTTTAATATAGTGCATTCTTAATTTCAAAAAATGAAGTCCATTAATCCCACTGAGCATGCTCCTGGAGGTCAATCAGTTGACCGGACCAAATTATTCGGATTGGATCCGAAATTTGGATCTTGTCCTTTCTACGGAGCACATCTCGTATGTGTTGTCCAAGGACAAGATAGCAAACCCTAAGACTGCAGAAGATAAATCTTTTAATGAGAACGTGGAAAGGAAATACCACGTCATCTGGGAGATTCAAAAGCGTGGTGATATCATCATCACAACGTGGCCTCTGCCGACAATGTTGTTGATCCTCTTACCGAAACTCTGACACAGAAGGTTTTCGACCAGCATGTAATGAGTATGGGTTTACGGATTGTACCTGAATGGTTCTGAGGGCTAGTGGGAGATTGTTGGACATGTGAGCCCCGGGCGAACCATTCTTACAATAAATGTTATTGTAATATATATGTTTATTAATAAAAATTATTGATGTTTAACTCCATATCTGAAATTAAATGAATGAATGCACTATAAGGTCCCTCTATACAATTATTGTTATGTACCATGGCCATCTTGATGATCATATAGCTGTTGATTTATTAAATAAATCATAGAGGCTAGTGTTTGGATGAATATCTAAAGAGTTAGATAGAGGACTCATCAAGCACCGTCAAATGATTATTAAGAGATGATCTCCAGGCTGAGTAGGAGATGGCAATCCTTTCTCACATAGGCTGATATCTGACCGAACTCTTGATGCAGGTCCTCTGCATGGGAATGGTGATTCGGAGGTGTCAGATTAGTTAGGTCAAAGGGATGACTTAACGAGATCGAGATAACCTAAGTGGTATGTTGAATGCTGTCACAACATAGGCACACATCCTCTGACTGGAGACAGATGTGTTACTATATGTCTGAGTGTGTACATTTGGCGGACCAATAGGTTGATGACCTAACCAAGGTCTATACACCGGCATGCAGGTGTGCATGTAAGGGCATAAAAGTAATATGATCTCTCAAAAGGATCATACAGGTTCACTTATGAACCGGAAGACATGAGCTCACTCATGAGGTATTGGTACCGATCAAATTCCATGCATGGTCATCGTGCTTTGGAAGAATGACAAGAATTTGAAGGTATGATATATGCTTTGGGAAAGCATATGATCGATACCGATTCCCAATGACCAAGATTTAGAAACTTGTTGATCAAACCCTAAAGAAGACAGTGCAAAAATTGGTCTACATCTTCAGGTCGATCATAGGTCTTCCAGTATGCAGGATGTACAGGTATTGGGAATACTGAGAGTGATGTGATCGTAAACGATTGGATAACCATGACGCTTCCATTGTGAGGGAGTGATGAAACAGGTTTGGATTTTAGTGGCTCCTCTCGGTAGACAAGCAATCTGATCTTTGTCCAAGTATTGGATATTGGTCTGAATAAGATTCAGATGCAATGAGAAGATTAGATTTGTGGTCTTTATTTAATCAAGCATTTGTGGAAGGTACGTAAGATCAGGATTTGAGATGAGATCTCAACATCCAAGTCACTATACGTGGAACAATACAATCGCGCTGTCCTTATCTCCAAGTATCTGCGAAGAAAGCACATTATTCTTGAAGGAGTTCAAGAATATTTCATTTGATGAATTATGTATCAAAGCAACAAGATGTTGATAATTAAATGAGATTTAATTATCAAGACTAATATGAATGGGATTTATATTATGAGAATGATTATCCAAGATAATTAAATGGGTTTTAATTATCAAGGAAATGCAGATGGTGGATAGTGCTATCCATAATATCTGTGTATATATTATAAATGTGATTTATAATATTTAGAGAGAGCAGCTTTGTAAATAGCATTTGCTAATTGTTAATGTGAATTGGATTCACATTAAGCAGTTAATCGGAAATGTAGTTTACAATTTAGTTTGGGTTGTGAATATGATTCAAATATTTTCAATGGCATGGTTGAAATATTCACTAATTAATTTGGAATTAATTTAGTGGATAATTTTGCAATAAATATACACTAATTAATTGGGAGTTAATTTAGTGGATAATATTGCAAAAGATAATGATATGAATTAAAAAGGAGGAGATAATCCACCAAATCATGAGGTGGCATCACCCATGACTTGGTCATGGGTGACTCCCCATGATTTTGGGTGGATTATTATCCTATTTTAATTATTATATCATTATCTTATGATTATAAATTTCATTGAATTAAATTATGTTGATGATAATTCAACATATATTTGATTTAATATAAATTAATAAATTGTTGTTTTTTGAACAACAATGATCACAGCCATTGATTTAATACACATATTAATCTAACCATTGATTTTGTGTATGCCATAGATTGTGATCCATGGACTCCCAAACTAGTATATAAAGAGGGCAACCCTAGCCCTTTGAGATATATTCATTCTAGACGCCTACTCTCTCTCTCATTCTCGCGATCTCTCTCTCTAAGGTGGACCTCCACCTTGTGTTTTGAGGGAATAACAATCGTCTCTACGTCGTTGTGTTGTCCCTTCGATTGCTCGTGTATCTCCATCATCAAATTTCGTTGGACGGAATCAGGAGATACAAGGACTGGATCTTCATCAAGGATTGCAGAAGGAACGTGTCTCATCATCGCGCCCGCAAGTGCCATCTTCGCAGATCGGACTTGAGTCAAGAGGATCTCTTACTATAGAGATCTCGTGATCGCAACCACGCTTCAAGAGATATTTCTTATACTTTTTGGTTTGATGAAACGATCAAAGAGATCTTCTTGTGATCATGTGGTTTCATCTCTTGATTTAATTTTTTTTAAAATTCCGTTGCACCCAGCGACTAGCGCGGCGAGTCGCCTGATCGCATGAGATGCGATCAACACACTTCAGTGATGCGCTTGAGGATTCCTCATATCATTCAGAGACCCAAGAAATCCTCCGAAGGGAGGAAGAATCGGAAACCATAGACCTTGAGGTTCCTCCTTCTGGTGTGTGGCGATGTGCTGATGATATCCATGGGATTTACATTATTGATACCGTAGAGCAGAGGGCAGACACCAAGACTAGACAGGACGGACCTGGTTTGACTACTTCCACTGATAAGTCTGTTCCTAGTCACTCAAATGAGATTGAGATTGAGGCCAATTTTGATCTTATTGCTTTTATTCAAAAATTCGAGCCTTTTGATAAAAAAGATGATCTGATTGAGATTCTTGAGGACGAACTAAATTAGACTACTTCCACTGATGACTTTGTCCCTTTTGGGTTTGACCTGGTCGAGACCTCACGGGATGACACTGACTTTACTTCTTTCACTGACGATGAGTTTGTTCTTTTTCACTTCGATATCGGCGAGACCCCCAAGGGAGAACCTAGCCATACTACTTCCATTGATCATTTCGTGCCTTTTCGATTTAACACCACTGAGGGCCTTTACCATGTCGACCCTGATTGGTTACTGTCATCTGAGGACCCCGATGTCGACCTGTACCGCATTAGATCTATTCCTCAGCGGTCCCGCAAGAAGGTTCGCTTTCAACCTTCTTAACCATTATATCCATTATGTTGTGTATTCTCTTTTGTGTACCTCCATCTCTCTCCCGTTTCGCTCAATCACCCATTCTCATGTGTGCCTTGCTTAGGACATACTTTGTCCTAAGTATGGGCGGTGAATGAGCCGAGTGTTCATTCGTTGTTCTGTTTCATTACTCATGTTGTTTCCTATACTTAGGGTGTCTTTTACCATAAATATAGAGGGAGTGATGTGTACATCCTTTTCTATCTTCTTCCATTTTCTGATCTCTTTTCTTCTTTTCCTTTTCTATATTCTTTATCTATCAGAAAGGTTTCGCCCCTTTTTGTCAGTCTTCTATACTTAGGGCATACTTTCTCCTAAGTATAGGGGGGTGTACACCCCAAGTTCTTCTATTCTTTGATCCTCTCCACTGCCTCCTCTTCTTGTCTATACTTAGGGATATCTTACCCTAAGTATAGCAGGAGACAGTCTGAGTTGACCCTCCCTACTTTGTGTATAGTCTGCTATAATTAGGATTATTTAATCCTTAGTATAGGGGGGTGAAGGATATGGAATTATCCTCAAGCGCATCACGGAAGCGTGATCGTCGTATCGGATACGACGAAGAACGACTAGTCGTACTAGTTGTTCGATGCAGCGGAATTTAAAAATTTATTCGATGAAACCACATGATCCGAGAACCATTCTCAGATCGTTTCATCTATAACCACAACAAGTATAATGCAATACCTCTTTAAGCGTGGTTGATCAAGTCTCTAAAGAAAGAGACCTCCTGTCTCAAGTCCGATCGTCGGCGAGACCGCTTGCGAGCGCGGGGATGAACCGCGTTGTCCTCGCAATCCAAGAAGATGATCCAAGCATGGTTGCTCCTGATCTCGTCGCACAAGATCAAACGTCTCCTTCGTGAGAGGAACTCTCCAAGAAGACGGAGAACCGAAGAACGTCGAAGCGGCGGCGCGGTGGCGAAGGCGACGACGGTTCTCTCCTCTAGGGTTTGGTGGTCGACCACCAATTAGAGGGAGAGAGGGCTGACGTGTGTAGAGAAGAAAGAGAGAGAGAGCTCCAATATTGCAAGTCCTTAGAGAGCATAGAATGCCTCTCTATTTATAGGGTTTTGGGATCCATGGATCTCAATCCATGGGACACATAAAATCAATGGATGAGATTGATTTGTGTCAATCCAATGGCCAAGATTGTTGTTGTCAAAAGCAACAAATTTAGGTTAAAATATATTTGAAAAAATCAAATATAATTTAGTCCTAAATCAACCCAACAAATAAGGAGAGAATGTGCATGGAGATTTCATCTCCATGCACCTTCCATGTTGGACGGCCACCCATTCCATATAGGAATGGTGTGCCGCCCACTATGGGAGTCCAAGGAGGCAATCTCATGGATTCCCATGAGATTGCATATCTCCTTGATTTTTCTCTCTTATTTATTTGCAACAAATTTGTTGGATTTTATTCTTCAAAAATAATTCACAATTATATTTGAGAATATTGCATTCTTGCCATGGAAAAAATTGCGAATCATATTCACAACCCAAAACAACATATAATTCATATTGTTAATTAATTACACAATGTGTATCCAATACACATAATAATTAATCAACACATATAAATTATAATTAGCTCTCTCTAATACATTATAAATCACATTTATAATATATTATGAATAATTGGATATTTCTATCCACATTATTCTTATCCACATTAATTAAATCACATTTAATTAAATTGGATAATTTCTTCACACATCAAGATGATTAAATCACATTTAATCATTATTTCTTCATTGCTTAGATCTTATGGAATTATTCTTGAACCCTTCAAGAATAATGCAATCTCTCCGCAGATACTTGGAGATAAGGACAGGGCGATTGTATTGTTCCACGTATAGTGACATGGATATTGAGATCATATCTCAAATCCAGATCGCGGGCCTCCCATAGATGCTTGATTAAATCAAGACCGTAAATCTAATCTTCTCATTGTATCTGAATCACATTCAGATCAATGTCCAATACTTGGACCAAGATCAGATCACTTCTCTACTGAGAGGAGTCACTAAAATCCAGACCCGTTTCATCACTCCCTAGGAATGGAAGCGTCATGGTTATACAACCGTTTATGATCAAATCACCCTCAGGTATTCCCAATACCTGTACATCCTGCATACTGGAAGACTCAGATTAAACCCGAAGTATCGGATCAACTTTATACTGTCTACTTCGTGGTTTTATCAGTAAGTTTCTCATTCGATCATTGGGAGTTGGTATCGATCATACACTTTCCAAAAGTGTATATCATACCTAGGTCTTGATCATATACTAAAAGTATATATCAAACCTACAAATTCAGTCAAGCTTCCAAAGCGAGACGACCATGCGCATGGAATTTGATTCTTCCCAATATCTCATGAGTGAGCTCATGTCTTCCGGTTCAGTAACTGAACCTGTATGATCCCTTTGAGAGATCGTATTACTCATATGCCCTTATATGCACACCAGCGTGCCGGTGTATAGACCTTGATTAGGTCATCAACCTATTGGTCTGCCAAATGTACATACTTGGACATATAGCAACACATCTGTTTCCGGTCAGAGGATGCGTGCCTATATCATGACAGCATATGATATAGGACTTTGGTTATCTCGATCTCGTTAAGTCAACTCTTTGACCTAACTAATCTGACACCTCCGAATCTCTATTCCTATGCAGAGGACCTGCATCAAGAGGTCGGTCAGATTTCAGCCTTCAGAGATAAGGATTGCCATCTCCTACTCAGGCTGGAGATCATCTCTTAACAATCATTTGACGGTGCTTGATGACTCCTCAATCTAACTCTTTAGATATTCATCCAAGCACCAGCCTCTATGATTCAATAGCTGAATCAACAGTTGTATGATTATTAAGATGGCCATGGTACATAACCCTAATTGTACTAAGGGACCTATTATACAAATTATTCATTCTTCATTTCAGATCAGGGAATGATATGTGCAATCACATTTATTGCATAATGGCTCGTCGTGGGCTCGCATTTCCAACAATCTCCCACTAGCCCAAAGAGCCATTAATGGGCTAATCATTTAAACTCACACTCATGTGACAATCATAGGCTATTTAGAAAATAGCTAGGTAAGCTGATCAGTCACTCTGTTCCCGCGAGACTACACCAAGTCCTTTTACGGCACTTGCATATCCCCAGTAACAGTGCTCGCATCCAATGCGAATGTTGCATCTTATGCAACTAATACTCAATCTTGTTAGTTATAGTGTCCTTGACACTACAACTTAACAATTATCATAACCAGTATTTCCATAATCCTTATCAGAATATCCTTATTCCTGGAGATCACTATCTCTTAAGTTATCCACAGTTAAGACCTTTTAGATCTCTATCTATAAAGTCTTAAGTTTTTGAAGATAAGACTTTGAGATCACTATCTCAAAA
The DNA here is from genome assembly GCA_037367405.1 of Ottelia alismoides. Lineage (NCBI taxonomy): Eukaryota > Viridiplantae > Streptophyta > Magnoliopsida > Alismatales > Hydrocharitaceae > Ottelia > Ottelia alismoides. Next base: position 732,848 of record JAZKJV010006837.1, read on the forward strand.
ATCTTGTCATCTATGAAGATTTTGTCATTACTGCAACCAAGTGTTTTATTTCCATAGTAGGATTAGCAACAGTTTACTACTCCCACTGCATGGCAACCATCTGGCTTTTGTGCACATCTAGCACACACTTGGCTTCTCAGAACTGATGCCCAAAGGCAAGTAGTTCTAGCATTCACTTCCTCAACTCTTTGAGGTGCTATCCCTTTAGATAGGTCAGTACCATATCTTAAGGGATGGAAGCCATTACTGGAATTTTCCATAAAATGGAATATGTCCAAGATGTACTATAAATGTCGCAGTCCCATTATCCTCTTCTCTTTGCTTCTGAACAACTTCAGAACTAAGATCTGAGAGGCATCTTTGAAATCATATTTCAAGTTATGGAACAACCAGATTATAAAACACTAATTATTATCCTTATATCATTTTTAAATGATTAGGATATCATCTACATTTAGCACGATGAACACAAAAGCACTCCCACTAAGCTTCATATGGTTCATCAAGATTCTATCTGAAATCATAACATTTATAATTTCATCAAATCTTATGATCCAACTTCAAGAAGCTTAATTGAGTCCATAGATGGATTCCTTAGCTTGCACACCTTGCTTTCCTCAACCATGAAGCCCTGGGGCTACTTCATAGGAATATCCTCAAAGAGGCATTCGTAGAGGAATGCAATATTGACTTACATCTTGAAGATGCAATAGTCAAGTTATGTAGCTAAGGTTAGCAATATTATGATGGCTTTAAGCATGGTCACCGAAGAGCAAGTCTCATTGCAAGCAATGTCTTCTCTTCCAGTGTGTAGCTTATGGCTACGAACCGTGCTTTGAAGATCTCTACCTTCTCATCAGGTTCCCTGTCTCTTGAAGATCCATTTACACCTTTACAGGTCTTACCCATATAGGTGGATCCTCGAGGGTCCATATACAACACTTGTATATGAAGTCTACATTAGACTTCTATTGCTATCCATCTATCCATGCTATGATCTTCAGAAGCTTCATCACATGAAGTTCGATCATTGTCAGATTTCTCTAACACATGGAATCCATCCTCAAACTTATTTGAAGAGGTATTAATGTTTCATCTTTAATTGTCCTTTTAGTTTCCAATTTCATGAGTCTCATTATAAATGAGTTCCTACACTTCATTTTCATCTTGATTCTCAAGAGTCTCAACCTCTAAGAATCACATTCTCGGAGATGAGATATTTTAAGAATCTCAAGGTCATAAAGTAGGTATCCAATACCATCCTTTATTTTCCTAATGAAGCAGCACTCTCAAGTGCTAGATTCCAATATACATGGAACCTTATTAAGGATATACATTGTAGTCTCTACTACACATATATACCTGGAAACTAAGGGATAATTATGCTAAAAATTCAACATTGATAAGATCATGTCACACATGATCTAATTGTATCTACCTATAACTCTTTTGAGTTAAGGTGTGTTAGGAGGTTTGAGATAGAAATGATATTCATATCTCCATAAGGTATTCTTCGAATTTATCTAGTAGGTACTTGCTACCTAGATTAGATCAAGTTCATTTTATCTTCCTTCAAACTTTGGTTCTAAACCAAAATTAATGAAATCTTTGAACATTTCAAAAGTTTCTTAGGTGAAGAGAAGAAATCTCATATCATACACAATCATCAATAGATATCACATATCCACGATGTTTATAATGATATAGATGATCCACATACATCAATATGTATGAGATCCTGAATACCTTGGCATCTTACACCATTCCCAAAGAAGGGTGTATTGGACATTTTACTTTGAATACAATATTCATAAGTATGTAAGTTTTGAAATTTTAGACATTCTAAAGTTTCATCTCTTACTAGTCTATTGATCAAATCAATAGACAAATGTCCAAGGCTTGACTCTAGATCATTGTCAAATGATCTTCATCCTCCTATTGATATTAAGGTTTAATTTCAGTATTTAGAAATGTTAATGAACCATTCATTAATTTTCTAATTTAGTGGAGTCCACTAGATTATTAGATTACTATCTGAAATATATCCATCATAACTCTTTATGATAGTTCTATCTCAGAATTCATGTTTATTTCCAATATTTAGAAACAAACAATGAGTGTATTCTTATATCTAGGTCATAGAGACATTCTCTAAGACTAAGGGCTCTCCCACTGAAATTAACAAGTCTATTAATCCAACAGAGATTGTTGCAACAATTGCATCAATATTCATGTGGACAACTATAAACCTTTAAGACCAAATTTTCCAGTCTTCTAAAACATATGCAACCCATTGCAAATGTCATCAGAAGATTGAGATACAATTATTTGACTTTATCTTGTTCAATAAGTAAGTCAATATCAATGATTTATGTAGATTATTCTGATGCTCCATCCGAGTCCTTTTCTAAGGATTCTAGACAGACTTGATAGTCATACTATCAACACATCAACTTATTGCAGTATTGGCACTCATCCAACTCTTTGGATGTCATATGGAAGTCACAGAAGTCCAGTCAACTCTTTGACTTTCCTTCTTTCTTGGGTCCAACCCATGCTTCCATTGCGCTCCCTTTATCTATAAGCAACCATTGCTTAAGACTAAGGATCTCTTACAATAAATTCAAAAAGAATTCAAAATAAGAGTACTTCAACATTTATTTATGCTTCATTAGATTCACACAATATGAATACTATGAAGCTTCATGAATGACTAGAGTATAGACAGTAGAGTAATGACACTCATCATCTACATCCATCTAAACTCATAAAACATAGGTTCAGGTAGGTACTCAAACAATTTGAATACATCATCTCTTTATAGAGCTACCATTCTACATGATGTAGAAAACCATGTCACTCATGATTAAATGTCAAGAGCACATATGTATGCCGGAAAATAATCATTGATTTTATAAGGATTATATGACAATTATGATCATCATCAACATGTCACTTCCAAAGTACATTTGATGATCCCAAGACTATAGAGACATACAAACCCTAGGGTTGTAGTCCTATCATCTATTTAATTGTCATTTCTCAATATTATGTGGAAATTTGCACATTGCAACCACATACATTATGTGTTCAATTGCAAGTACAATATCTGGATCATGAGTCCAATCCAAGATATTTCACTGGTTACTATTGAGTATTTCATTGAGTGCGTTTTAATGAAGGATTATCTGAAATAAGAAATTTGCATAGATATATGTATTTATATATACATATTTTACTTTGATTTAGGAATTTTTATATCAAAGTTGTCTTGCCATGTCAACATTGAAAGTTCATTCCCTTAATCACTTTCAATGTAAGAGATATACTTACCATTATATCTCAAGCAAGATCTGGGATCTCCTTCCTTATCTTTGTTGCATCCCAATAATATGAAAACCTACAACTCGGATAAAAAGAAGCGGGAACACATTCCGCCTTGCAAGTCCAACTTGCATCTCCCAATTCGGTCTTTAACACCCGGGCCCACCACCCCTAAGGCAATGTTGACCCGTCATTAATTGAACCAACCGTCAACAGGAATACAACTCGCTATGCGCAATCCAATATCGCCCCAATAATATGAGGACCCGATATTGGGGTCACTACGCATACGTCCTTACTCTTTCGAGAAGCGACGAGCCCGATCCAGATGCGCTTGCATACAGGAGCTGTCACTTCGGACAGGCGTCTCCCACATGCAATCCCTGGCGACGGAACCCTCCGCCTTGACGGGAGACCATGGATGTCACTTATGTGATCCTCCATATCATATTCAAATTTTAATTAATTATCGTGAATCATATTCACATAATTAATTCTTCCAAGGGAATTATTATCTCTAATCATATTAGAGTATTTCAATTGGACATAATCAATTTAATCATATTAAATTAATTATCAATCCAATTCAATCAATCAAACTTGATTATTTTACTTGAATATATATGGTAATATCTCAAAATACGTATTAATTCGAATTTTAATAATTAGAAAAATACATCTTAATCCCTCGGACATTATCCCGGCCCTACCCGCTGTCATGGCCAGTACCGACGAGAGTGGGACGGACCACATACGTTGCAACCCGCAACCCCAATGCTCTCCGACTAGGCACCATATCCGCCTCGGGAAAGGATAATGCCAAATTGATTAATTTGTACTTGAGATGATCATTGGTTCTTCAACCGAAATTGTACCATATAGTAATAATCAAAACATTTTTGATTATAAGGAAATTTGCTAGACAAATTCCCAAATCCTATTCAAGCATCAAGTTTGAAAGATTGTGGTTTCCAATTATGATTTAGATCACATCTTAATCAATTATTGGTTAAGGCAATGTCATTTAAGGGAATAATTATCATCAAATAATTCACAAATATTTATGCACAATTATTCTAGGAAATTAAACAATTTAATTTCACTAAATGATTAAATGACAATCACCAATCAAACATTAAGTTTGATGAATGTGTTTCCAATTAAGATTTAGATCAAATCTAATCAATTAATTGGATGAGGCCAAGTCAATTATGTAAATAATCATCTTCAAATATTTCACAAATATTTTTCATGATTATTTCACGAAATTAACAATTAATTTCACTAATTGACAATCACTTGGTTCTTGATTAGGACTGTAATTTCAGCAGTGACCCCTTCTTACTAAAATTAGCATTTTGCAATCATATTAAATCCAAATTAGACAAAATCAATTTTCATAGATTGCTAATTTGATTTAGGACAGAATCCAAGTGATGTTACACGCATTTCGAGGCAAGTCTAAACAGTAATTAACATTTTAATCACGTTCATATCTACAGTTCCCGCAACAGTGCATACATGTTCATTAAAACAACCATATCTAGAGCATACGAAATCCGATTTACGTAAACTCAGATCCTATGGTTTCCTTATTTAATGAAGAACAAAATCCAAGTATTAAATTTGTGTTTAAACAATTTAAGCAGTGCCGAATTTATTTACTAAACAGATCTGCGAAATCAAATGCGATAAAAATTTTCGCGACCTTAACGAACCCAAGTCGTCCTCGGTTTTTCGAATCATATTCGAAACCGTCGACCTAAGGCTCTGATACCACTTTAAGGATATGGAATTATCCTCAAGCGCATCATGGAAGCGTGATCGTCGTATCGGATACGACGAAGAACGACTAGTCGTACTAGTTGTTCGGTGCAGCGGAATTTAAAAATTTATTCGATGAAACCACATGATCCGAGAACCATTCTCAGATCGTTTCATCTATAACCACAACAAGTATAATGCAATACCTCTTTAAACGTGGTTGATCAAGTCTCTAAAGAAAGAGACCTCCTGTCTCAAGTCCGATCGTCGGCGAGACCGCTTGCGAGCGCGGGGATGAACCGCGTTGTCCTCGCAATCCAAGAAGATGATCCAAGCATGGTTGCTCCTGATCTCGTCGCACAAGATCAAACGTCTCCTTCGTGAGAGGAACTCTCCAAGAAGACGGAGAACCGAAGAACGTCGAAGCGGCGGCGCGGTGGCGAAGGCGACGACGGTTCTCTCCTCTAGGGTTTGGTGGTCGGCCACCAATTAGAGGGAGAGAGGGCTGACGTGTGTAGAGAAGAAAGAGAGAGAGAGCTCCAATATTGCAAGTCCTTAGAGAGCATAGAATGCCTCTCTATTTATAGGGTTTTGGGATCCATGGATCTCAATCCATGGGACACATAAAATCAATGGATGAGATTGATTTGTGTCAATCCAATGGCCAAGATTGTTGTTGTCAAAAGCAACAAATTTAGGTTAAAATATATTTGGAAAAATCAAATATAATTTAGTCCTAAATCAACCCAACAAATAAGGAGAGAATGTGCATGGAGATTTCATCTCCATGCACCTTCCATGTTGGACGGCCACCCATTCCATATAGGAATGGTGTGCCGCCCACTATGGGAGTCCAAGGAGGCAATCTCATGGATTCCCATGAGATTGCATATCTCCTTGATTTTTCTCTCTTATTTATTTGCAACAAATTTGTTGGATTTTATTCTTCAAAAATAATTCACAATTATATTTGAGAATATTGCATTCTTGCCATGGAAAAAATTGTGAATCATATTCACAACCCAAAACAACATATAATTCATATTGTTAATTAATTACACAATGTGTATCCAATACACATAATAATTAATCAACACATATAAATTATAATTAGCTCTCTCTAATACATTATAAATCACATTTATAATATATTATGAATAATTGGATATTTCTATCCACATTATTCTTATCCACATTAATTAAATCACATTTAATTAAATTGGATAATTTCTTCACACATCAAGATGATTAAATCACATTTAATCATTATTTCTTCATTGCTTAGATCTTATGGAATTATTCTTGAACCCTTCAAGAATAATGCAATCTCTCCGCAGATACTTGGAGATAAGGACAGGGCGATTGTATTGTTCCACGTATAGTGACATGGATATTGAGATCATATCTCAAATCCAGATCGCGGGCCTCCCATAGATGCTTGATTAAATAAAGACCGTAAATCTAATCTTCTCATTGTATCTGAATCACATTCAGATCAATGTCCAATACTTGGACCAAGATCAGATCACTTCTCTACTGAGAGGAGTCACTAAAATCCAGACCCGTTTCATCACTCCCTAGGAATGGAAGCGTCATGGTTATACAACCGTTTATGATCAAATCACCCTCAGGTATTCCCAATACCTGTACATCCTGCATACTGGAAGACTCAGATTAAACCCGAAGTATCGGATCAACTTTATACTGTCTACTTCGTGGTTTTATCAGTAAGTTTCTCATTCGATCATTGGGAGTTGGTATCGATCATACACTTTCCAAAAGTGTATATCATACCTAGGTCTTGATTATATACTAAAAGTATATATCAAACCTACAAATTCAGTCAAGCTTCCAAAGCGAGACGACCATGCGCATGGAATTTGATTCTTCCCAATATCTCATGAGTGAGCTCATGTCTTCCGGTTCAGTAACTGAACCTGTATGATCCCTTTGAGAGATCGTATTACTCATATGCCCTTATATGCACACCAGCGCGCCGGTGTATAGACCTTGATTAGGTCATCAACCTATTGGTCTGCCAAATGTACATACTTGGACATATAGCAACACATCTGTTTCCGGTCAGAGGATGCGTGCCTATATCATGACAGCATATGATATAGGACTTTGGTTATCTCGATCTCGTTAAGTCAACTCTTTGACCTAACTAATCTGACACCTTCGAATCTCTATTCCTATGCAGAGGACTTGCATCAAGAGGTCGGTCAGATATCAGCCTTCAGAGATAAGGATTGCCATCTCCTACTCAGGCTGGAGATCATCTCTTAACAATCATTTGACGGTGCTTGATGACTCCTCAATCTAACTCTTTAGATATTCATCCAAGCACCAGCCTCTATGATTCAATAGCTGAATCAACAGTTGTATGATTATTAAGATGGCCATGGTACATAACCCTAATTGTACTAAGGGACCTATTATACAAATTATTCATTCTTCATTTCAGATCAGGGAATGATATGTGCAATCACATTTATTGCATAATGGCTCGTCGTGGGCTCGCATTTCCAACAGGGGGATGGTCAACTTCTCATTCTTTCATTCCTTCATTCGTTCGTTGTTCTTTAGATTTTCCTAAACTCAATACGAGTTATGTCTTCTCTTTTTCTCTCTGATCTATAAGGACATAGCTCAATCTAAGTATAGGGGGGTCGTATAAACTACGTATATACTTTAGCCATAACTTGTACTTTCGTATTTTTACTAATAAATATGGTTAATTACACTTAATAAAATTCATTAAAAACCTTAATAAAAGATGTTTATTATTCCAATTCTTTTTGTACTTACTGATTATTAAATAAGGTGAAAATATTTTTTTGCAAAATGTTTCAAAAAATAGTTTGAAAATCATTGTGAAAAACCTTTTGAAAACTATTTGGAAAATGTTTTGCTACATGTTTTCATCCTTTATAAAAATATTTTGTTTGAAATTTTTATTTTCTTTGTGTGAAATAAAAATGTTTGAAAAATGATTTGCAAATGGTTTGAGAAAATGGTTGCAAAAATATTTTAAAATTCTATATATATTGTTTGGAAAACCTTTGCAAAATGATTTTCAAATGTGTGTATTGTTTGTAAAAATTGTTTGTAAAAATTAGTTTGGATTATAGTTTTCAAAAATTGTTTGAAAAACCTTTGTCAAATAAGTTTTGAGGAATACATACATCTCACCTAAAATTCTTTATACATATCTATAATATTGACCACTTACCCTTGTAAATTCTTAAAAAATCCACTTCTTATATATATAACATGCACCCCTGTGTAAAAATTTGTAGCTAGTTTTTAGCCAAATCTTTTATTTTTCAAAAATCCTAGAAACATTTGCAAAATTAAAACACCAAAAACATTTGAAAAACCCTTTTGAAAAACCAATAAAAATGCATATACATCATCTTTTCAAAAACCCATAAAAAGTTCAAAATCTTTGAAAATTGCATCACAAAAATATTTTCTACATAATCATGGCATTCGCATTTTTCGGATTGAGTTTGATAGTTGAACAAGTCTAAGTAAAATCCGAAGATTGGAGCTTGGTTGGACTTAAAATCTTTCCAACTAACGGAAACCTTATAGGAACTGGAATTGAGGTACTTCAGGTCTAGTTTACTTAACTCTTTGAGGATCACGAGACTTAGTTCAATGGATTCTTGACTGCCTAAGTAGAGTATTTTGGAGCACACACACACAACTCTTGTTGATAATGACCTAACTTGGACACCTGCACCTTTCACTTGGCTTAACTCAGTTGAAGTGGTAAGGAGGTTGGATTTGCCGGTATGAGATGCACAGGTGGAAACACTTGTCCTCCTCTAGGGAGGGAAGTGCACCCCAACCCATCCGGTGATGATAAGTTTTGAGGACAGGAGAGTGTGGGTTGCAATAAAGCTTCAAAAGAGGGATATTCTACTAGCTCAATAGGAAAAACTCCTTATGTAAATGTTGTTGTATATAATATTTAAAAAAAACGAAAAGCAAGAACTCCAAAAAAGTGGACAGGCCTATACAAAATAAAAATGCATGCCCAAGGGTACATATGTGTATAGTTAATAAGAAAGCTTGAGCTTCAAAGTCAAATCAGGTGAGCCTGCAGCTGGATGACTTGACTACACTGGTCTTGCATCCTAGGATAGGTAGCTACACTGGCTACCGTCCATTCTTCTCTTCACCCCCTCCTCTTGAGTTGGTTGCCACATGAACTTAGAAGGGAATACCCTGCTCCTCGAGGAATGAGTTGTTGGATTGGGGAATCATTGAGTTGTCATATTCGAGAAGTCAGCCTCTTTGTCATTTCAGTTGGGGATAGCCACCATCACTTACACCGTTCGAGCCAGATTCATAGTCATAAGGGGTTTGCGTATGAGTTGAAATATTCTGACATGGCTATTGAGGAGACTTGAGTAGAGTTTTAGGATTCTTGAAGGTTGTTGGATTTCAAATCTGGTTCTCATTAAGGCTCCGCCCATAGTAAAATTCCAAAGGTCCGACTTAAGCTTCAAACTTTGATTTTGTGAAGACAAGTTTGATAATTAAATTCGATCCATCTTTCTTCTTTTTCTTTTCTTTGTTCTTCTTTTTCTGCACTTATTGCATAAGTGTTTGCTAGGGACTAGCAAAGGCAAGTATAGGGGGATGATGAACCTCCATTTCATCATCTTTATTCTATCATTTTGGCCACAAAAACCCTAGTAAATGCATGTAAATACCTTTAATTCATGCATTTTAGCATTCATGCTTGTGTGTGTAAATATTGTATAAAATACGGTTTTTAAAGCCAAAATTATAGAATAAAGAAAAAAAGAAAAAATAATAAAATACTGTAATAATTAATATGACCCAAAACCGTGAGACCTAGGCATCTAGATGAATAGGTCGACAAGGAATAAAGTAGGGGGAGATAAGGGCCAAAATACAATAAAAATCCATTTTAATTGTTTCATTCTTTATTCATTTTGAGACCTATTTTTAGTTCCACTTTTATACTTCAAATAAAGAAACTTTGAACATGAAAATTGTAGAAATAAAATAAAGAAAAATATAAAATTGATTTCACTCAAAAATAATGCACAGACAAAAAGTTATACTCTGAATAAGATTCCAGAATCTCAACTTACCAGACATGTATCTCTCAAATAAAAACTCGAAACACATCAAAATCACCTTTAATTGTATATAATTTTCAATAAGCTATTTAATGAAGGTGGTTTCATATTGTTTGGAGTTACGGTTTGAAAGTTGAGTTTTGGACCCCTATTGTATACTCGTACAGATTAAAATACTCATTTTATTTATTATTCTTTATTTTGGTAACTTTATTTTTTTTATAATTTTGCAAATATTATTTATAATATATGTGTATATTAAAACAGGACTAAAAATACAAATAAAACATAAAAATAAAATACTTATATACAACACCTAGAAGAAATACCTATAACTATACGTTTGTAAGTAATACACCTATTTATTTACGTATACGAAACACATCAGAAAAATAAAATAAAAATAAATCAATGCATAAAAATAAGTTATAAATTTATAAAATGATTAACAAAAAAATAAATGTACAAAATAAAAATAAATTATTAAAATATATATAAGAATATACTTGTATATAAGCTACAGAAGGAAACTCATAATTTTTATACCTCAAAAAAATAAATAAAATCATCATAAAATAATCTATAAAAAATAAATATTTTTTATTTAATAACCTAAAATTAACAAAATTGTTTAATATCTTTAAATGAATTTACAAAGTTTTTCCCAAAGTTTTTTCTGGTTGGTCCGCGTGAACGAACCATATTCTTTCTTTGGTTGACCTCGGTCAACTCTTCTGATCGACGTCTGGCTTTTTGTCAGAACTGCATTTTCCTTGACATTCTCCCATTTTGGAGGCCACGCCTTGCGTATTCTCGTGATACACCCTTCTCGATTTTTCTTCCCCTTGGATCGAGGATTCACACCTGAGGTTCTCCTGGGGTTGTGGATCATTGATGAATCTGTGATTCATCACTTCAAAAGTCAAAAATAGAGCCTTGTTTCCGAGTAAATAGAGGCATATTTCCCTTTATAATGCATAAATAGCATTCATTCATACAAACATAATACATTCATTTTAGCAGTCCATTTGCATTCAAATAAGAAGCCAAAATCCCTTGTAAAATATCCACTCACTAAAATAACCTCTTCCTTATAATATGTACTCCTTAGTTGAAAATATAGGGAAGAATGCCAAAAATCCCCTTTGTAAAATAGCCAATAAAGCCTGAGAACCCCTGTACACTAAAATGCACATAAAGCCCTCATACAAACTCCGAATTAGGTCTACTTACTCTTAGAATACTACACATTAAAAGACCTTTAAAATAAGACTAATTTCATTGAATTTGGAGCTTGTATGGGAAAGTTGGGTTTTCGGAGCCACTTTGTATACTACATAGGTGTATAATTGTATCTTTGTATTTATGTATCATATTTGACCTCATCTCCGTCTTTGGTCAACATGAAACTTGTAGATCTCATCGAGATCTACAACTTTCATGTTTTGAGTTTTTCCAAATTCGGCCCCCTCTTCTCTTTACACGTGTATCTTCTTCCAGCCACTCACAGCAGGCCACGTGGCGCCCTCTGGTTGCGCCACGCGGCCCGCTCCCCTTGCCTCATCCGCCTCATCTTCCAGCCGTCAGATCTCCTCCTGAGATCCAACGACTCCAGGTATTCCACGCACGCCCTTTGTCTGGGCCGTCAGATCATCTCATGCCTTCAATCCGCACCATCCGCTCGCGCCTCTTCCAGAGCTCGCCACGTGGCGGCAGATGAACCATCTGATCGAGCCCATCACAGCCGCTCCTCCGTTGGCGTTCCTCGTCCCTTCGATCCTCTCCATCTCCTCATCCAAGCCGTTCGCCCGCGCTTCGCCCAGCGCCCTCCACGTGGCGCGATCACGGCCCATCATCTATACGCCTTGATGTAATCATACACGTCCCATACCGCTTCGATCATCACCGTTGGATCACCAGATCCAATGATGGAGCTCCGTCGTCTACCTCCGGACGCCACTCGCCCACGATCTCTCCCCTTGCGAAACAAGCCGCCCCCTTCCTATTCTTGGCATCACCTCATCCACCCTCTCCGACCACCAACACCACTACGATGGAGAGCACTCCTCCCTCACCCTCGCCAGCTCCCTCACTTCCCACGACTCCCACCAGAGTCGCCCCACGTCGACCACAAACCTCACCTCGTCACCAGCCAACCCACCAACTCCATCCTATAAATACGCCACCACCGGCCAACTTCAGCCCCATCCGCCACTCCAGAGAGCTTCCCTGAGCTCCGAGCTTTCGATTGTTGACAATAATTCGACGATTTCGTGAGCGACGAAGGGCTTCTTCTCCGGCGAGATCCACGGCACCTCCGCCGTGTCGCAGCCGCTCCTCCGCGACGCTGCACGAGCTCGGGACACCACCGGTCCCTTGAGCGACGATCCTGGAACTCGAGACCGAGCTCCAATCCCCAGGTGAACCCTCCAGTCCCCCTCCGATCTTTTTCTTAATTTTTCTTTATCTTCTCCGATTTTATTCGCCGCCACCGGTCACCCTCTCGCTTCCTTTCCATCTCGTCGAGCTTCGCGTCGAAGCTTTCATCTTCGCGATACCTTTTACGACCTCCGACGATGCACCTCGCAATACCCCGATCACCAGCTCCGCCATTTGGTCGGAGCTCCATCTCCAGACGCCCTCCGTCACCCTTAGGCCTCTCCGATCACCGTAACCTCTCCACAAACACACGCACGAGCTTCGGCTCTATATTTAACACTTGCAGGTACCCCGCGTCTCATTGAACGGAAGCTCGCCGGAGTCATCTTCGAGCTTCGTCGCCAGCAACCTCCGACGGCCCTCTCTCACTCCTGAGGTCACCAGGAGCTTCGTCGACCATCCGCGCATCTTCCGAGATACCTCCGACTCGCCATCGACCTTCACCGACGACGGGAGGGAAGGGCAGAGCAAAGACAGCAACGTCGGATCCCCGCCTTCTCCTCCGCAGGAGGCGGAGGGCCGTCGAGGAAGAAGCCCCAGAGGCCGCTCGATCATCTCGATCGAACGATTTGCAGTCAGCCACGTCGCCCGCCCACCGGAGCTGCCAACGACCGTAGGATCATCATTGATCCCACGCTCAGGAGAACGCCACGTCATCATCTTCAGCCTCCATCGACCACCGTTAGATCTATCCAGATCTGACGGATTCTGATCTCGCCACGCATCATCACCGCCATCCTTTGGATTGATCTTGATCCAAAGGCCCGCAGCCAGCCATGTCGACGAAGACCGAGCCTTGCCCCCAACCCTAGGCTCGGACGACCCGAGGCTACACCGAGCCTCAATCCAGACCTCCACCGTCGCCCGAGCCTCGGCCCGAGCCTCCGCAGCCATCCGAGCCTAGGCCGCCCACGTGAGGAGCACGTGCGGCCTGGGAAAATTACACAGAGGCCCCTGGAGCTTTCCATATTTGCAAAAAGGTCCCTGTGAAGCTGAGCCCACGTGAGGAGCACGTGCCCTGTGGAGAAATTGCACTTGAGTCCCCAGCATTATAGGTAATTGCATTTTAGTCCCTGTCTGCATATTTGCTTATTGTATTTTTTATTTTCCTGTATTGCATTTATACCCTTGTGTTTGCACGCATCCCTAGGTCGCATATTACATCATTTGTCAAATCTAAAAATTGCATTTTGTTGAGAAACTTGTCCTCTGTCTATTGATCCACGTGTCACTTTTTTGTAATTTCAGTAGAATTATTAATGAATTGATTGGTGCATTTTTGACATATTTTGCCTAGTGACACCTTTTGATTTGTAGTTAATTCTCTGTGCTTCCAAAAATCATCAAAAAATCACAGTAGCTTAAGGACAATATTCTTAACATACCATAAAAATTTCATGTCATTTGCACGCATATCGAGGCCTAGATAAATCGTTGAGTGATTTTCTTATTTTAATTTTAATTAATTCATTTCACATTGAAATTCGGATCTGTTAATTTTCCTGGATCCCTTATCATCAGTGCCATCTAGGATAATTTTATTTCTCGAAAAAATTGTGATTTGTTATTTATTAATAATTAAATAGTGAAAATCACCCTGTCTGCATATTTAATTTCCAGAAAATCCATTTAGTGTCTAAAAAATCCAAAAGAATTAGGGTAACTCATTTTCATCATAATTGATCATCTGGCCAATTTTTTGGGAATTGTTGGATTTCATTTGATATCTTAACTGAAGTAATTGTTATATTGGCCTGCATTTTTGCATGAGAAAATAATAAAACCAAAAAAAAAATATTCTCCCTGGAAATCTCACACTTGGATTTTGCTAAAATTTGACCCAAGGAGACAGCTGCATCCCTGAGTTCGACGTTGGACTTCACCAAGTAAAAAACAATCGCCGCTTGAAATTAACTTAACATTAATTGAGAAGTGTTTTTGACTAGCCTCTCGTATCCGACTGCAACGAACGATTAACATTAATTTGTTGCTCGAATTAACATAGGGTGCGGGACGATTATCAAAATGGCGCCGTTGCCGGGGAGGCACGACTTAGGTTAATTTTTGGTGAAATTTTGAGTGCTTGATTTTCTTTCCCCGGGTAGTCTGACCCCCGGTTTTTCTTGTGAATATTTCTCCGCCTTTTAAATTTTTGTATTTTTGTGTCGTTCTTTATCTGACCTCAACCTGTTTTTGTGCGAGGGACACCGGAGTCGAAGACGCTTCGAGGAACACGCATTCGAATTAGTTAGAGTGATTTGAGAGAACCTGTAATTCATTTATTTCCACATTTTTCGCATTTTTCCAGCGGTTCCCGTTCGGGTTCTCGCGTGTGTAAAAATAGTGGAATCGTGTCCCCGTGTGCTGTGTGGTTGAATTGTAACTTAGCTTGCACTAGCGGCTCCTCAAGCCAATCTAGGAATTGCTTGTGCTCGTAATCATTAGGACCACACAAATCACTTAAAAGACGCACTTAGACCGCAGTACTTAGCCAAATTAAACTGTTCTTCACGCTAATAGAACTGCCTGTCTAGGAGCGGCTTTCATCGCCTGCATTTGCATTTAGATAAAATTTCAATTCTGTTCTGCATCCTGCATAAAAGCGAAGGGATCACTGTAAGTCTCCTGAACTCAGCATAACATCATTGTTTTATCGTGCATCGGCTTTTTCTCGATTTCTCCCTCTGATTTTCACATTTAATTAAACGGAAATTGGGACTGTCCGATAGACGTGCTGTGTGGTGGACTTAATCAGTGATAACTTAACTTAAAATCGGGACTGCTAAACAGTATTGACCAAAAAAGAGAATAAAATTTGAAAATTGTTTGCGGGAGATTAATCCCCGACCCTGTTTTCAGGCTGAGTGAGGGTACTTGAGTGTGTGTGAACACCTTAAGGCAGAGCCCAAATCCCCGCCTTCCATATCAGGAGCCAACTGATCTTAGCAAATATCACGAATGGGATACTTTTAAGCTAATTGACAAGTACCAAGTAGCCTCCGCCTTCGCGGGTAGATAGGGGCGAACCAGCGGTACTCTGCGACAAGGCCTAGCTTTGTCAGCCTCCGCCTGCTTGCAGGTAGATAGGGGCACGTCATTGAGTCCCCACTCCGGATAGGAGCGCAGAAAGGGAGGATCGGCGGTATCTTAGGCGACAGGATAAACAGGGAAGACGCGTCCGGCTCTAAGCCGACTTCCCTATAGGCTGCGTAATCCTTGCTATCTTGTTTGAAAAATCACACTTAAAAATTACAAGATTAATCGAACTCGATTCCGAGTCCTTCACCGTGTTGAGTGTGAACTCAGGGTTTTGGATTGTTTTTGCTTGCTTCAGGTAGGAGTAAAACCCTATCTTCTTCTCGCCACATCAAGATGAGTAACTGGGGAGATCTCGACGCATTATTCACCGATCTCTCTATGAGTCCCCCAAGCGACTCGTCTTCATCGGTCCAAGCGCACCTTGGACCAACCATTACTCATGACCCTCTTGAGTCTTGGTTCCCTCATACTCAGGGTGGTAACTCTCAAACCAACCCTTTCATCTCCTCCGAGATTATCGAGGAAGATCATCTCCTCGGTAATCCTTTCCTTGATTTATCCTCTGACATCGACCTTACTTTCCCCCCAGGACTAGAGGACGAGATGCCGCCAAAAGTACCACCGGATGAGGAACAAATAAAATAGATTCTTGCTCGCCTCGCTGAAGCCGAACAGAAGAATGCAGATCTCACGGCGCGGATGGGACAGATCATAGTAGCAGAAGGAATCGACCGACCAATGGTCGATACCTATAACCCGGCGGAGAACGAGATTCAGAACTGGTTGGCACCTGCAGTTCCCGCCCAGGCATTTGAGCTGAAGCCCCACTTCCTTAGTCTGCTTCCGAAGTTCAACGGAAACCTAAATGAAGAACCATACACTTTCCTCCGTGACTTCGAGTTGGTGTGCAACAATCTTAGCCATCCCAATGTTGGCCAAGATTATATTCGGCTGAAGGCCACCCCTTTTGCCTTAGGTGATAAGGCTGCTCATTGGTTGAAAAACTTAGGGGTGGTATGCAATACCTGGATGCAGTTCAAAGACCTATTCTTGAAAAAGTTCTACCCTCTAAGTAGGACAAACCAGATGAGAACGAAGATCGCCAGCTTCGCCCAAGGACCTAGTGAACCTTTCCATGATGCTTGGGATAGGTTCAATGATTTAGTACAGAAATGCCCCTGCCACGGCATTTCAAAGGCGATCTTAGTCCAGACCTTGATCTGTGGTCTAACCCCAGAGATGCAGGGGTTAGTCAGTGCCGCCTGTGGAGGAAGCTATCTGAACAAAAACGAGCACGCCGTATGGAAGATCCTAGAGCAGATGGCGGAAGTCGGCAGGTCGCAGGCCACCAGGGCCTATCAGTTGTCTCCTTCAATCCTATCCATAGTCTGCTGGAAATAAATCTATTATATCCTATGCAATTAATTTCCTTTTGCCACCTACTCCTCCTCTAATGCAGTTTCTCTTGTCGAAAGCCGAAACATCCTCAACGGTCCCTCGTACAAAAATCGAAGCAGAAAAATGTCAGAAAATAGTTGTCGATGATAGAGATAAAAATATATACACAAACATGAAAAGACTACTAAACCGTGCTCTCTAGCAATGGCGCCATTCTGGTGAGTGGTTGGGTGCTCAAGGTTAAGTGATATCAAAGGTCATTGCAACCTCAATCTCCCTATCGGACTCAACAAGAAGAATAAAGATCACAATTAAGACAAACACATGCACAAAATCCAATGTACGCAGTCTTCTCTATTTATTTAATCTAGTATAGCGACCAAGGTCGAACACAAGGAGCACAGAAATGTATGAAGTAGTCGAGATCAAAACACTACATACAATTTTTTATTTAATTTTGTGATTTTTTTAGAATAAGTCAAAAACAAGTTCTAACAATTTTTATTAGGCCTAAAAATACTCCAAAATCAGAAATAAAAATATTTTTATATTTTTCAAATATACAAGTATTTTTGGTGATTTTATGGTATTTTTCATATTTTTATATGATTGTAGAAAAATGAAACACACACAAAGCAAGAAGAGAATGTATAACTTGGACTAAAGGCAAATCTAAAATATAAAAAATGCCAAAACGTCCTTGTTGTGATTTTTATGAAAAAGACAATAAAAATACCTAACTACAACAACTGATATCCCATTTTTTATATTTTTGTGAATTTTTAATGATTTTTATGAGATTTTAATCTTTTGTGATTTTTAGGGTTTTTTATAAAAGATAAATACTACAAAAAATATATTATAATGAAAACACACTAAAATAAATACACCGAAATTTTTATAGAAATTTTGAGACTATTTTTGTATTTTTTTGGTATTTTATAAAATAGACAGATACATTTTTAAGGGTTTTTTTTAGAAAATATCAACAAAATTAAATCGAGTCACAAAATTACCAAAAAATATTACACGTTAGCAGGAGCTAAGGATAAATTTTGTAGAATTGTTGGAGTCAATTTAATAATTATTTGATTAAAAACAAGAGACACATGTTGTAGGAACCTATTTGCAATTATTCGAAAGTTCTTGAGGCAAACAATAATGCATACAGAAAGTTCAGGACCACTACTGAAAAAAGTCCACAAAATAAACTCACATGCTCAAATCACCACGTGCAGGGGCATAAGTGAAAATATCTGAAATATTCTATTCAAACATTAACCATCACAAAGTGCAGGACATAGTATGCAAATAACCCACAAAAGCACGTGAGCGTGCACGTGTGTTAAGAGTCGAAGGACTAAAATGCAAAGACCGGAAACCTAAGGGGCTAATCAGCAAAAAGTTTGAACTACAACTTTCTTTAATAGACTAGGAAACAAAACATAAAAACTATAGGGAAAATAGTGCAATATACCCTCGCAGGGCACTTGCAAAGCGTGTGGGGGACGCGTGGCATCCTTAGGTGGAAGCGGGGACGTGGGTGTGGATTTTTGTTGTGTCAGATCTGACGTCCCAGAGAATGTCAGCTACATGGGGCTCAGATGCGTCTGGGCGCCAGATCCAACGGTCCAAAGGCTGCTCCGATTGGTGGCTCTGATCAGATCTGGCAGAAGTGGGTTGATCCAATGATAGAGAGCATGCCTTGAAGAACAAGACCCCGACGAGATCCATCAGAGTCTCAGATGGGATCCCTCGACTCCGATGATCGATCAGAAGGGTCCGACAAGGTTGTGGAAGGCTCTAACATCGAATGAACGGGTTTGGTGGAGAAGCTACCGGCCGGATGTGTGTGGCGGTGGAGATGGACCTGGAGCAGCTTCGGCGGACCCTCTGAAGGTGTGAACTGGGACCCTCGAAAGGTCGTGAAAATAGGAATTTACATAATACTTACAAATTCAATTAAAATTAATAAATGATTTTAAATTAAAAAGTTTTCAAAATAAGAAATGTTTGTTATTCTTCAAGGAATTTTTCTGTGATTTTAATTATTTTTATGAAAAATAGTTAAGGTATATATAGTATATAATAATAGTATATACAGGTATAATATAGCTATGTATTTTGTACAATTATTTTTATTTTGTTATTTTTACATAAAAATCCTAATTTTGCATTTTATTTATTGAGAAGATATTTTTAGGAGTCTAAAATATTTTTTATTTTATTCTTATTAGTTATGTGCAGGTATATAATAAATAAAGAATGGTGTATGTATACATGTATTTTGTACAAGTGAGAGATGATTTTATTTTAATTTTTATTTTATTTTTCCAATTGTTATTTCCTTTTCATCTTTCTTTTAGGAAATTATACAAGGAGGTGAAGAGAATATCCTATTTTTATTTTACCAAGAATAATTATTTACATATATAAATGATATATACAATATAGAGTAGGGCCTATCTCCCTCTTTTTATTTTGTTTGGCGATCATGTCAAGGCCTGACCTTCTCTTGGGGTTCAGGTCACTCTATATATATCAGCGTTCTTGTACATCCTATCCTTTCTCCGCGACTCTAGTAACCCATCCTCACCTCATCGAATCACTATCTTGGACTATACTTAGGATGACCAGATCCTAAGTATAGGGGGGATGAGTCACCTGAGTCGGTTCACTGTACATTCTCCAGATCACATTGGTCCTCATACTCACTTTCGTCCTATACTTAGGCTGACCTGAGCCTAAGTATAGGGGGGACCGATACCCGCATTATATATTCATCCACTTCTCTTCTTGACCTCGTCCGCCCCACTTTTTGACTTTCTTCTACACTTAGGCTGCCAGAGCCTAAGTATAGGGGGGTCGGTCGATTTCTATATATTTTTTTCCATTCTTTCTAGCTCTCCTACGCTTAGCACGAGCTATGTCTTTTTCCTCGCTCTTCGTGCTCTGAGGACATAGCACACGCTAAGTATAGGGGAGCGTGTATATATTACATATATACTTTACCCATAGCTCGTACTTTCGCGTATTTTTGTACATATTTTACAATAATTACGGGTGGGTAAAAATTGAAAAAAAATGAAAATAAAAATTAGGCTTCTTATTTACTCTTGCATATCATCTCTGCATCTGAAAAGAAAAGAAAGAGTCTTGCATTTACATTCATCTTCATAGCATGACATCTGCATCTCATCTCCATACTTTGCATATGCAAAGTGAAAAGCTAGTGGGTTCTGAAACAAGTTATGAGTAGATATTGAGGATGGACTTAATTTGACCTTAATCCACCTAATTTCAGAGGAACCTTATAGGAACTGGAGTTAAGATTTCTCAGGTCAGGTGACTTAATTCTTTGAGTCCGCAAGTCTATGTTCACATGTCATCTTGATTAGTCTAATTAGAATATCTCGTGCAAACGCATGATTCTTATAGACAGTGACCTACTTGGACAAGCACAATGACGTAGCTCTTCATTAATGAGGTGGTGAGGAGGTAGAATCCTTTAGCTTGGAGTAGCACACGGGTGGAAACATCCGTCCTCCTCTAGGGAGGGTAGTGCGTCTCAACCTAGTCTGGTAGTGTTGAAGTCTAAGGACGGGATGCAGTGGGTTGCAATAATGCTTCAAAAGAGGGATAATCTACTGGCTCAAGAGGAAAAACTCCTGATGTACATGCTGCACCTTGTATGATAAAAAAATTGCAAAAACTCCAAAAAAATCAGACAGGTCCAAGTGAAAATAAAATACCTGTTAGAGTCTGTATATTAGCAAAGAAATGCAGCTGGATGACTTGGCTACACTGGTCAGGCATCCCGGGATAGGTAGCTACACTGGATACCGTTCATTCTTTTCTCTACCCCTCCTCTTGAGTTGGTCATTCTTGAACTTAGAAGGGAATACCCCGCTCCTCGAGAAAAGAGTTACTGGACCGGGTTATTGAGTTACCTTGTTAGAGGAGGCTGGTTCCGAGTCATTTCTGATGTGAAGAGTAACATTTCACTTACACAGTACAAGTAAGAATCATAGTCATCAGAAATTTGCGTTTGAGGATTTGTTATGACCTGACTGTTGAGGCGTCTTGAATAGAAGACTTGTGGAACTTGAAGTCTGTTAGGTCTTAAGTTCAGGTCCAAATAAGGTTCCGCCACACAATTAATCTAAAGGTCGAGTCAAGCTCCATTTTTAACTTTTGTTCATGACCTTGGTATGGAACCCAAAATCATTTCGCTCTTGCATTTCATTTAGTTGTTCGGGGACGAGCAAGGTTTAAGTATAGGGGGTTGATGAATCTGTGATTCATCACTCTAAAAGTTAAAAATAGATCCTTGTTCCCGAGTAAATAGAGGCATATTTCCCTTTATAATGCATAAATAGCATTCATACATGCATTCATAATACATGCATTTTAGCACTCCATTTGTTTTAAATCAGAAGCCAAAATCACTTGTAAAATATCCATTCATCAAAATAAGCTCTCCCTTATACTATGTACACCTTAATTAATAATATAAGGAAGAAAGCCAGGAATCCCCTTTGTAAAAGCACCAATAAAGCCCTAAAGTCTTTGGACCATAAAATGACCATAGATCCCTCATACCAACTCCAAAATAGGTCTACTCACTTTTAGAATAATACAAATCCAAAGACCTTTAAAATGAGACTAATTTCATCCAATTTGGAGTTTATATGAAAAAGATGGGTTTTTGGGCCTCTATGTACACTATGTATATTGTATATCTATATATTTGTATTTTTTGTATCATAGTTGACCTCATCTCCATCTTTGGTCAACATGAAACTTGTAGATCTCATCAAGATCTACAACTTTCATGTTTTGAGTTTTTCCAAATTCGGCCTCCTCTTCTCTCTACACTTATTTTTTCTCACAACCAATCATAGCTGGCCATGTGGCGCCCTCTGGTCGCGCCACGCGGCCCGCTCCCCTTGCCCTAGCTGCCGCGCCTCTCAGCCGTTGGATATACTTCTTGATCCAACGGTCAGTTGCGCTCCACATACACCTTTATCCACCATCGTTGGATCCCATCCCGCCTCAGATCTGCACCGTCCACTAGCGCTTTGATTCCAACCGCCCGCTCGAAACCCTAATCTAGTCTCCGCCGCTCGTAAGCGCCCTCTCCTCCACGCGATGCGTGGCGCCTTCAGTACCCTTAGATCGCGTATCCTTGACTTGATCTCAGCCACCTGCTCGCGCTGCGTTCCCATCGCACCACGTGGCGCCATTACGTCCCTCAGATCACCTCTCCCCAGAGATAATCCAACCGCTCCATCCCGCCTTCTTCTCAGTCGTTGGATCACAGGATCCAACGGTGAGGACTTCGTCTCCTACCTCTGGCACCCCTCTCACCCATGATCTCCGCCTTGCGCGATGGGTTGCCCCTTCCTATTCTCAGCCGAAACTCAGCCACCCTCGCCGACCACCAACGCTCCCACGATCACCCCACTCTTCCCTCATCCTCGCTGAAGGATATGGAATTATCCTCAAGCGCATCACGGAAGCGTGATCGTCGTATCGGATACGACGAAGAACGACTAGTCGTACTAGTTGTTCGGTGCAGCGGAATTTAAAAATTTTATTCGATGAAACCACATGATCCGAGAACCATTCTCAGATCGTTTCATCTATAACCACAACAAGTATAATGCAATACGTCTTGAAGCGTGGTTGATCAAGTCTCTAAAGGAAGAGACCTCCTGTCTCAAGTCCGATCGTCGACGAGACCGCTTGCGAGCGCGGGGATGAACCGCGTTGTCCTCGCAATCCAAGAAGATGATCCAAGCGTGGTTGCTCCTGATCTTGTCGCACGAGATCAAACGTCTCCTTCGTGAGAGGAACTCTCCAAGAAGACGAAGAACCGAAGAACGTCGAAGCGGCGGCGCGGTGGCGAAGGCGACGACGGTTCTCTCCTCTAGGGTTTGGTGGTCGGCCACCAATATTAGAGGGAGAAAGGGATGTCAAGTATGGAGAAGAAAGGAAGAGAGAGAGCCTCCAATATTCATGTGTAAAGAGAGAGCATGGTTTCATTTAAAGTTCAAGTTTGAAAATTATCTATCCAACGGAGTGATTTCATTAAAATCGGAGTTCATTTGCAAAAGTTGGATTTTGGGACCTACATGTACATTGTATATTATGTATATATTCATTCTTTCTTCATTTTTTATTTAATCTTTCCTAATTACTAAAAATACAAAAAATTTATTGTATTTTGATTATAGTATTTTATTATATTTTTGGGTAAATATCTAAGACAAAAAAATTATATATTAGAAAAGCTAACAAAAAATGTACATGTATGTATTCCCTTGTAAATTCTCCACTATTTTCCCTTCCTTATTTTTTGTTGTATTTAATGTAGGCTACTTTATTTTACTTTATTTTTTTTAATTTTCATTCTCTATAATAACCACCAATTCAACTCCATTATTCCACCATTTTTCCAACTTCCCATTCATCTCCATTAATAATACAATCTCCCATTCAACTCCACCACCTTAATAACTTCTCATGTCTTCTCTTTATATACATTCCATCCTCCTCAATTTGCACTTGATCCATCTTTATGTGAGGAGAGCCTAGTTCCCAGAGTTGAATCGGTGACAGGGACGCAACTGTGGTCGAGCGACGACAACCCTCTCTTCGGTGAGATCCGTTGGTTTTTCTGCCAACATCGCAGCCACATCTGTGCGTTGCTCGAGCTCATCGTTCGCCGGCGATTCGAGCGAAGATCTTGCTTTCGTGAGCACATCATAGGCAATCGTCTCCATCGTAGGTAATTTTCCCTTCATTTTGTCATCGTGTTATTTTCTCAATTTTTTTAAGCACATCTCATTACCATCCACTTACTCCCGTTTGTTTATTCCACATCATCTTCACCACCATCATCATAATATTTTTCCCAGCATTTGCATTTCTTATTTAAAATTTAAAAAAAATAAAAAATCTAAAATAAAAAATGGTATTATTACAATAGTAAAAAAATAAAAAAATTAACAAAAAATAAAAAAAACACGGGGCAGTAGCCAGCGGCCACTGTCGTCGCCCCCTCCCCACCGCCGCCGCGGCCGCGTGCGGCACAACCGCCAGCACGGGCCGCCTAGCCCACCGCATGGCCACCTGCGCTCCTTACCCCGTGCCGCCGGCCCTCGAGCTCCTCCAGCGGCGCAATCCCTCCTCCGCCCGCGCGGGAGACCCGCGCCGCCCCTAGCTTTGTGGCGCATGGCCACGCCCCCCCCCCCCCCCCCGTCACCACTGCCTTCAGCCGGCTGCGCCGCAACCTCCTCGCCATCGCCGCACGCGGGAGACGCCACCGACCCTCGCCGCCGTCGATGCCATCTTGCCCCCTTGTTGAGTTCCACCCTAGCCGCTCAGAGGAAGAAGAAGGTCATTTCCATTATTTTTTTGTAAATATTAAAAATTTTCTTTATAGTTTTTGTAATTGCAGTTTAGTCCATGTGCATAAGTTTGAGTTATCTTTTCAGTTTCTGTTTTGCACAAACAACCTTGTGTTCATGCGATTTGGACATTATTTTTGCATCTTTTTATTCAATGAAAAATGTCATTGTGTTGACAACTAATTGTCTACAGTCTGAATATTTATTTATATTTTTGTAAGTTGTGGGTAATTAATTAAAATTATTTAATTTAAATTCTGTATATTTTACCCATTCTGTTCTATTAAATTTATATCGGACTCATTGTTACTCTAAAAATTCTACAAAAAACTAGATTTGATGACTGGAAACGTGATTGAGATACTAACCAAATTTCATCCAAAGTGGAGTTGTCTTGTGACTGAAATAAATCATAGAGTGAAAGTAGTATTTGATTTTTAATTAAATTCACGTACATCATTTTTGCGAAATTTCAAGTCTTCTGGATTCTATATGAAAATACCTTTTCGGGATAATTCACATTCTGATTAATTTGACATTGTGGATTTATTAGAAATTAATTACTCTCTGTCACTCTGTTTCCACTAAAAAATCCATAAAAATTCATATTTTATCAAAAAATTCCAAAATATTACTGTAGTCTTATTTATCATGTTTTTATTCCAGTAAATTTTTCATAATTTTTGCTTACTGTTTGTGTGAAAAATTGCGAAAATATCCATAAAAAGTGTGCATTTTTAGTTGTTGCATTTAATTCTTAAAAATACAAAAAATATGTCTTGCATTCATCACTGGATTAGGATTCTAGGAAAAATATAACTTGGCTAAATTGGACTTATTTTCTAGTCAAATTAATTTGGCTAAATTGTACGATTTCTTAGTAGCTTAATCAAGCCGTATCTTGTATTTGTCATTCATTTTGCATTAAAAAAATCTAAAAAAATACGCATTGAAAATCCAGACCTAAGTTTTCAAATTAACCCCAAGTTGTTCCTTTGCCTCCCTGTATTCGACCCCGGACTTGCCCGGGATATAACTTAAGCTGAGACACTCTTCACGGAGATCTTCTCTCGGTTCTGACTAAATCGCTAAGTACACATACTACAACGTGCCCAAATAAATCATTGTATTTAACGACTCGTCAGCCACTGGTCGGCGTAGCTCTTCTGACGGCTTTGCATGGTCAGCATTCTCTTCTTGGTCGTCTCTACTACTCTAGAGGTCTCTTTAATGATTTGCGGGGTAAACAGGGGGTTGTCACGCACTTGGTGCCAACACTAGAAAGTAGTGCCTCGTCTCCCGTACAAGGCCTCAAAAGGTGTCATGCCTATGCTAGTGTGGTAGCTGTTGTTGTAAGTAAACTCAACCAGTGGGAGGTGATTCTTCCAGGATCCCTTCCATTCAACTGCAAAAGACCGTAGCAATCCTCCAAGGTTTGGATGGTCCTCTCAGATTGCTCATCTGTTTGTGGATGATAACTTGGTCCTCAAAGCTCTCATGAGTTCTCCCTAATAGTTTGAAGTAAAGCGTGAACCTTTGTTTGACACTACCTCTTTTTGGTATCCCATGCAACCGAATAACATGATGGGCGTATAATTTGGCTAGCTGTACTCGTGTATATGTCAGTTGATTGGAACGAAATGGGCGGGCTTCGTCAACCGGTCAACGATCACCCATGTCTGCTGGGGGTGTACAACAATGATGTGACAAAATCCATGGATATATCCTCACATTTCCACAATGGGATGGGAAGAGGCTGTAGTAGATCGGGAGGTCTCTGTGCTCTACCTTCACCATATGGCAAGTAAGGCATCAGCTAACATGTTCGGCTATATCCTTCTTCATGCCCTCCCACCAAAAGTATTGGATGAGGTCTTGGTACATCTTGGTGCCTCTTGGATGTATAGAAAGTCTTGAATTGTGCGTCTCATCCAAGATATCTCTCCTCAGCTCCTCGTCCTCTAGGACACACACGGTCCCCATTCCATACGAGGATTCAGACTTGAAATCCGTTGAATTCATCATTCAAGCACCTGTGGTACAGCTCCTAGATCCTTGGATTTGTCTGTTGGCCCTGAACAATCCTGTCCCACAAGCTGCTATACTTGTCTGGCACTGCCATTGCATCGGATGTGCCCTCAAACGGACGTCACTCACTAAGTGTAGTGAGCACATCCCAAGTCTATAACCAGGCTGCCGAACCCTCACTGTATGATCGCCTACTTAAGGCTTCTGCTACCATATTCCCCTTACCATGATGGTAGGAGATGGTACAATCATAATCTCTTAGCAGTTTCATCCACCACCTTTGCTTCATATTCATTTCCTTCTGATCAAAAATGTATTTGAGGCTCTTGTGATCTGTGAAAATCTCAAATGTCACCCCATACAAATAGTGACGTCATATCTTTAATGCAAAGACTACGACCTCCAACTCCAAGTTATGAGTGGGGTACTTGCGTTCATGATTCTTCAGCAGTCGTGATGCATACGCCTCAATCTGTCCACGCTACATCAACACTGCACCCAAGACTTCCTTGGAAGCATCTGTATATACAGTGAAGTCCAAGTTACCATAAGGAAGGATGAGGATAGGTGCAGAAGTCAATCGCTCTTTGAGCGTTCGAAAGCTCAACTCGCATTTGTCACTCCAGACAAATGGCACATCCTTCTGCATCAACTGGGTGAGGGGTAGAGCCAACTGAGAGAATCCTCTAACAAACCTCTTGTAGAGCCCGACGAGGCCAAGGAAGCTGTGAATCTCTGTAACCGTCTTGGACCACTCCCAAGATACCACTGCCTTTATCTTGGCGGGGTCAACTGACACCCCCGCCCTGAAATCACTTATGAATCTGCGATACATCATCTTTATTCATTTATTTTAGCTTAAAATCCCTTATAAAACACTTGCATATAACACTAACTCCATATTCTTACTAACTTGCATCTGTAAATATTGTACACTTCTTACTAATTTTAACCTAAAATAAATAAATAAAGAAAGAAAGGAAAAATAAAGAAAAGAAAATAATAAAAAAAGAGGAAGACTGTATACAGGCTGACCCGAACCCCGAGAGAAGGTCAAGACTTGACCTGATCGATCAGGAATAAAGTAGGGGGAGACAAGGGTCCTTAAGCAGAAAATCAAAAAAAATGTGTGTTGTTGTAAATACTTCACTTATTTTGTGTATATCTGTATAAAACTAACACTAATTTATTTGTGCATTAATTGACCTCAAATCGAATAACTTTCAATACCAAAGCTGTAAATAAAAATGTGTCCTAATTAATAAAAATGATTGCACAATTAAATCATGTACAGAATAAAAGTAGTCGTACTTGGAAAAAGCCACTAAGCACTAATTGAAAGATTAATTCGGCTCCATATGAACTAAAATTGAACCAATATCACTTCCATTGGATTCTAAATTAAATTATCTTCAAAATGGTTGTGATTTCATAATTGTTGGAGTTACGGTTGAAAAGTCGGTTTTCTGGGGTGGTTTGTGCAATTTCCCATGTATTTTGTGCATATTGTATTTGTATATATTTGTAAATTATTCTTACCAATTATTTAAAATAAAAATAAAAAAGTTAAAAATTAAAAAAAGAAGCTAATTTCCTTATTTACCCTTGTATATAATGTCATATATGTATATAGTATATGTATATAGTTGCTATTTTTAATTAACTATCATAAAAAATAAAAAATAACATTTTCAAATAAATAAAGTAACGAAAACTCAAAAAAATAGATAATTTGTAAATAGTTTTATCTATTTATCTTTAGCTCATTTCAATTTTTCATCTATATTATCTCTTTACCCAAAAAATTTAAAAAAATTTAAATTTCATCTCCATCTTTTCTATTTATATGGTTCCTTCTCCCTCATTCCAACTTGATCAATCTTTAGAGAGAGGAGCCCGATCTCCGAGAAAAAAATTTTGTCGAGAAAGTTGCCTAGTCTCCAAGCCGTCCGGTGACAGCGAGTCGGCCTTGTCGAGGCGCTCACGATTCCTTTTCTGCTCCTAAGGTGAGATCTACATTTTTCTTCGTACTTTTACCTTAGTTTAATCATAATTTAGTTCATCGCATTTTTTTATCATCATTTTTATTTCTCTAGATATTAAAAAAATCCATCTCGATTTGATCTGCCACCGACTCGATTTTTCATCTCACATTTTCGATCTCAACGCGTTCTATTTCTATCGTCCACGATCTCTCAACTCCGGTCGCGTACGGTGGCCGGAGATCGGATTCGAATTCCTCATCTCCGTCGAATCTCCGTTCATTTTTTCGATTCGTAAATAAATAAATAAATAAAATTTCATCATCCTCTAACGTTTGTTTAGAGGGTCATATAAAAAAATAAAAAAAAATCTTTATCCTCACATTTTCTTATTTTTCGAATTTACAAAAAAATAAAAAAAGTTTTTTTATTCATTGTTTACATTGAAAAAAATACAAAAACAAAAAAATAAAAAAAATAAAAAAACGGTAGGGGACGGCCGCCCTCCAGGCGCCACCACCCCCCCCCCCCCCCCGTCATCCTCCTGGCCTCGCCGCTCTCCTACAGCGGCGCCGCCTTCGACCGTTACGTCAGCCACCAGCAATGCAGCCGCCATCTCATCCGCAACCGCCATCGGCCGTGCAACCGCCCCGTCAGGCCTGCTCAGCCTCGCGCATGCCCGATAAGCCCACCAGACGCGGCGGCGCAATAGCCAGTCCTGACGCCCGGCGCCGCCCGACCTCCCGATGCCACTGCTCCACCCCTCCGCGTCAAGCTCTACAACGCCGCACGAGCCCCTCCCTTCCGTGATCGGTCGTGCGTCGCTGGCCCTCCGCAGCGCCGCCCTCCGCGCGGGCACCCTTCTCACTGCCGGGAGCCCGCGCCTCTCTCCTCCATCGACGCTCGTTGCCGATCAGCCTCAAACGCGCACACCAAACGCCCCCCGCCGCCATCCTCCGCCTCCCGCATACCGGCGGCGGCGGCCTTTCTTTCCCTTGTGCGTGAGAAGGAAGAAAACAAAACCTCCCTAGGTTTTGTTAAAAAAATTGGAGAAATTACATTCACGCCCCTGAACATTTAAGAAATTACAGAAGGACCCTTGGCTTAAATTGGAAAACATTAGAACGCCCCCAGACGATCACGAAAATTGAAAACGAGTCCTTGCCAGAGCCTCAAGCACATGACTTGCACATGATATGTGGTAAAATTGTGCCCTCTCTCCTGTGCTTAATTTTTATTATTTATTTCGACAAAAACAAAACTTATTTACATTTTAGTCCCTGAACTGCAGAATAATAAATAGCTTGCTCTCTTTGAATGAAATATATGTTATTTATGATCCAAAAAATTTGCAAAAATTGTGCTATGCCCCTGATGTGATTATCTTCTTAGTATAAAATTTTCATTGAATTTGGTCTTCAATTATTATTAATAGAAAATAAAAAACATGTCATTTTTCCTTGTTTGAAATTCCAAAATTCATAAAAATTCAAATACTATTCCAAAAATTCCAAGAAAAATTAGAGTAGTTGTATTTTATTGTCTTTTAATTTCTGACCAATTTTCACGCATTAAATATTTATAAAATCCAAAAAAAATTAAAAAAATCTTCTAAAAATCATAAAAATTCTACAAAAATCCAAAAATTGTGATCTCAGTTGCTGTTTGTAAATATTTGCATGAAGTTTGTCATAAAAATAATTGTTTGGAGTTTTGGGCATTTAAAAATAACTCCAGGCTGTGCTCATTTTCTTATTTTCTCACTGTTTGATTTTTAGAAAAAAATACAAAAACATCTGAAAATTCCACAAAAATTCTCAAAAACATTTCAAAACTTTTAAAACCTAAAAATATTTTTTCTGGATTTTTTTAGCATTGTTTATTAATTGAAAAATTACAAAAAGAGTTGGTATGCGTATTTTTGACCTTGTGTATATTGTTCGCTTTTGAAAATAAAAAAATGCAAAATCAATAAAAATTTGAAAATTAGAAAAATAAAAAAAAGATAAAAAAATCACAAAAACCCAGGATAGTTGTCCTTTGCGATTCTTATTTTCTCTTGATTGATTTTCGATTAATTGAATAACCTCGGGAATTGTAGCCTCCCTGAGTTCGACCCTGTCCATTATACTGGTTAATAAGTAGAAAAATTTAAAAAAAAATATTTTTTGTTGTCATGGGATTTTGGGGAACAAAAGCAACGACCACTTTTACCAATCAATTTCCAACCCACAAAAAATCCGAACAACAAAATGGCGCCATTGCCGGGGAGGCACGACGAGGGTAGTTAGGTTTCTCTTTTGACCTGCTATTCTTGGTTGTAAATATCTGTGCATAATTTGCCACATTATTCCATTGTTGATATCCACTGCATTTATTTCATCATTTTCTCATATTTGATAATTGTGTTTCTTACATTCTATTTTCTTTTTCTTGTGAGGGCCCATGGAGCGAAGGAGGCGATCCTAAGAGAGTCGAAGCACCCAAGCGACGTGGAGGCGGCTTGATTCTTCACCAAGCCGTAGGATAGCGTGAGAAGATAAGAAGAAGAAGAGAAGGAGATGAAAAAAAGAAAAAGAAGAGAGAGAGAGAGAGAGATTTTCTAGCATTTGAACTCTGTAAACGGATATTCATTTGTTGCGGGGTCTATTTCGCCAAGTGCCGGTGCACTTGGGGGACCTCACCGGTTTTGTTTTCATCGCCTTTATTTTTCTTTGTTTTCCGTGGATTTCGAGAGCCACCTATTGATTGTTTTAATTAATTTGCTTGAGCAAGGTAATTAATTAAATCCAAACACCCTAAACAAGAATTTCTGTGCCCATAGAGTAAAGCGTAATTTGAACTTAGTCAAATTAATTGTTCTTGTCTGTTAATAGAAGTTATCATCTAGGACGATTCACATGCATTTGCATATCGGTTAGTTTATTTTCTTTATTTAAATTCTGTACGGATTACTAGCATGTAGAGTGCTGGTGATAAAGTACGCATCTCTAACCCCTGCATGCATCATCATTTTTAATCGGGGATTGGCATTTCTGATCTCCTTCCCTGTTTTCACTCACATAAGTTAAAAAGGAAATTGGACACTTGGTTAGGCGATTCTTTGAAAATATTTAACCAAGTGATAACTGCCTAAAATTTGGGACTGCTAAAGAAAACTCAACCCTAGAAAAACACAAGGAAAAATCATTGTTTTGGGGAGAGTAACCCCCCTCATTGTATTTGTTTTAACTTGCTCGCGTACACACTAAGATTAGTGCCCAAATCCCATAATTCAACCTAAGTGTTTGTACAACTTTGTGATTATCACCTAACTCTAAAACAGACAAGATTAAGAGACCGAACCTTCACGGTCTTCACTTTGCGTTGGGTTGGTGAATTGGGGTTTGTATTATATTTGATTGCTTGTGTGCATACTAGATCCTTCTGTGCATTTGCGCCTTTTTCTCCATATCTTTTGACTTGACCCTCGTGCTCTCTCATCTTTGTTCCGACGATGGACGACTGGAGTTATTTTAGCCCAATCTTCGCAGATACCTCGTACTCTCCAGACATCCACCTTCCCTTTTCCAGGAGGATCTTCCTCCTGATGTTTGTGCATATCCGCCTAACCCATTATTTCAGGAGTCGGAGGACTTTGATTTTCACCCACCCTCATTCAACACACCCGATCCTATGATTTTGGAGTCACCTTTCATGATTTCCACATTTAAGACATTAAATCAGATGATGGAGCATATGAATTCGAGGATTTCCAATCTATTTAATATAAATGAGAGCCAGAACGTTGCTCCACTATTTGAGGATATTGATTCATTTAAGGATAATCATGAGAGCTTGAAATCATCCAAAATACAAAAAAATAAAAAATTTTCAAAAATCCAAAAAGAATTCGGGAGACACGTTGCTGATTCATTTTGTGAGGAGAGGACCCAAATAGCCGATCAATTACCCACACATCCATGTCCCAATCTTGACCCCGAGGATACCACTGTACAGACTGCTCTTGACAACCCTCGTGTAAATGTTGATTCCGACCTCCTCTCTTGTATGGATGAGGTCCAAAAATTTAAAAAATGTTGACTAAACCCGAAGTGGTGGCCACCCTTCATGAGATCATTAAAGCTCCACTTCAACAGGCCATGACAGATTTATCTACTCCTCAACACAAGAAGATAAAGCGAAGGAGAAGATCTGAGCGTCACATCTTGACCATGGCCACTGCCTATGCCATCTCTCATCGTTCGTATTTTAAGAAAGGGAACACGACCACACCTCTTGTGAGTTGCTCCATATCTAACTATTCTTGTGATAACACTCTCCTTGATGGCGGTTCGTCAATTAATGTAATACTCTTCTCTATGGCACATTCTCTTCATCTTGAGCCTCTGAAGAAAACCAGGATGATAGTTCATTTTGCTGATGGATCTATCAAGAGGCCGAAGGGTATTCTAGAAAACGATCTCATTCTCATTCAAGGCATGAATTTTACTTCGGATTTTGTTGTAATGCCCATGGAGACCTCCAACCCTGTGGAGCACCCTCCAATCATCTTGGGATGGCCTTTCCTCACCTCTGCGGGAGCCGTTATTGATCATGGTTCAGGAGAGATTCGCTTCCGTTCTGATGTTGGGAGCGATGTGTTAATCACTACCGTCCAGAGACCCGCACCCCATAAGAGCCCGCTCGTTTTAATCCCAAGGACTTTGACCATGATGATACTACCAGAGATTTTTGCTATATGATGGATGATACTGAGACCCGATAATTCCTCTTCAAGGAGGACTCAGAAAGCATAAACCTTGGAGTTCCCTCTTCTGGTATGTAGCGATGCATTGATGACATTCGCGGGATTTAAACGATAGACACCCTAGAGCGGAAGGCAGACTCTGAGACTAGACAAGACAGAAATGATTTGACTACTTTCACCGATAAGTCCGTTCCTATTCACCTTGATTCAGATGAGACCGATCATGCCAAATTTGATTTCATTGCTTTTATAAAAGAATTTGGGCCTTTTGATAAAGATGATGATCCGGTAGAGGCTCGCCAGGCTGAAATTGATCCTACTTTTTCTGATAATGATTTCAAGCCATTTTACTTTGATGTTTGCGAGACTTCCCAGGCAGGACATGACCACGCTACTTCCAATAACCGGTTTAGGCATGTACAATCTGAAACCGCTGAGGATACATTCTTGGTCAATCCTACTCAGTTCATATCTAATGATAATCCTAATATCGACCTACACCTTGTCAAATCCATACCTCAGCGGTCCCGCAAGAATGTTCGTTTTCCACCTTCTTAACCTTTGTACATCCACTCCTCTTGTATATCCTTTCGTTTCACTCTTTATTCTCCCGTTTTATCATTCACCCCTTTTTCGTGTGTGTATATATGCTATACTTAGGATGTGCTTTATCCTAAGTATAGGGGGTGAAGGATTGGTGTTGTTCATATTCGTCCTGTTTATCACCCTTGTTATTGTTGCCTATACTTAGAGATACTCTACCCTAAGTATGGAGGGGGTGTGTTGTTCATATCGCGTCCTTGAGAGTCTGTACATTCTCTTCATCGGTTTTCCCCTTTGTACATTCTACTATACTTACCATTACTTGATCCTAAGTATAGGGGGCATCACCAACTTCTCGTCTTTTTATCTTTTCTTTGAGTTGTTATAGCATAGGAGTCTTTTCACCTTTCTATGCTTAGCACGAGTTATGTCTTCCTTTGTCGCTCTCTGATCACTAGGAGGACATAGTTCGTGCTAAGTATAGGGGGGTGTCGTATATATTGTATATATACTTTAGACATAACTCGTACTTTTAAATACTTTTATTTGGGGGGTTGTGTATAATTTTGTAAAATCCACGTATGCAAAAAAAACAACAAAAATAACAAAAAAACAAAAACAAAAAAACAAAAAATATATCATAAAACAAAAAAACAAAAACAAAACAAAAAAACAAAAACAAAAAAAGAGTCTTGTATATACTTGTATATATTTTACTAACCCTTTTTCCTTAAAAAAATAACTACAAAACCAAAAGTCTATAAAAATTTGCAAAAAAACCTTTCTTTCACATTTGCATTTTTCCTCCAAAAATCCATAAAAAGTTCAAAATTAGAAAATTGCTTTAAAAAAATGTTCTTTTCACATGTGCATCGTTCCTCTTAAAAAAACTCTCTGCATTGTTCATATGTTGCATTTGCATGTGCATTTTTCAGGATAGTATTGATATTTAAACTATGTTTGGAATAAAATTGAAGAATGGAGCTTAGTTGGACCTTAATCCACCTAATTCTCAGAGGAACTTCATCGAGAAATAGGATTTTAGAAGCTTCAGGTCTTTGACTTAATTTTTTGAGTTGCACATGACAATGTGCAGCGTTTGACTCTTAGTGTCTAACCTGGTCTCTTCATTCTGGGTACAACTCTAGAATAGGGAATTAATTTGTACTCTTACACTATGCACTTAGCTCAACTCAGACGGGATGTTGGAATACTGTGTGAGTTTCTTTTCTGGTAGCGTGGAAATCTAAAGACCGGAGTACGGGTTGAAATAAAGCTTCGGAAAAGGAATGGACAGCTGGGTACAATTTTTTCTAAGACCCCAAAACATGTACGGAAAAAAAAGATTCTATATCCGTAGGGGCACAACAAGATCCAAGCAGTACCACCAAAAATCCAAATACAAAGAAGCCACTACTAAATAAATATCTGACCAAAAAGGTCCAAGCTTCAAGAAAACCTACAGATCTTGGTGGAGACTCGGCTACACTGGCCAGCTTCACAAGGAGAGGTGACTACACTGGTCACCCTCCAGTTCTTTTCTCCTTCTTCTAACTTCTCCCCCATTTCGATTGTGAACACAACACGACATACCTTAGAAGGAAATACCTGACTCCCCGAGGACGAGTTATTGGAGAGGAGATTTGTATGGTAGTCCAACATTCTGGATGAGAAGACCTAAAACCTTTCACACACATGAGTCGATTGTTCAATGTTCATAGGGTATACTTTAGGAAGAGGATTGATCTAAGATGACTTCTGAGCCGAAACTGTGACAATGATATGTAGAACTTGAAGGTTGTCGATTTTAAAATTCTAAGTCTCACAGAAGTTCCGAAACACTAATAATCCAAAGGTCCGACAGAGCTCCAAACTACAATTTTATGAAGATAAGTTTAGTACTCGATATTGTCCTATTTCTTTATTTTCCCTTTCTTTTTTCTTTTTTCACTTATTTTTTCAAATAAGTTTTTGATAAGGGACTAGCAAAGATAAAGCATAGGGGGATGAGGAATCTGCGATTCGTCATCTTTATTCATTTATTTTAGCTTAAAATCCCTTATAAAACACCCGCATATAACACTAACTCCATATTTTTACTAACTTGCACATGTAAATATTGTACACTTCTTACTAATTTTAACCTAAAATAAATAAATAAATAAATAAAGGGAAAATAAAGAAAAGAAAATAAAAAAAGAGGAAGACTGTATACATGCTGACCCGAACCCCGAGAGAAGGTCAAGACTTGACCTGATCGACCATGAATAAAGTAGGGGGAGATAAGGGTCCTTAAGCAGAAAATCAAAAAAATGTGTCTGTGTTGTTGTAAATACTTCTCACTTATTTTGCGTATATCTGTATAAAACTAACATTAATTTATTTGTGCATTAATTGACCTCAAATCGAATAACTTTCAAAACCAAAGTTGTAAATAAAAATGTGTCCTAATTAATAAAAATGATTGCACAATTAAATCATGTACAGAATAAAAGTAGCCGCACTTAGAAAAAACCACTAAGCACTAATTGAAAGATCAATTCCGGCTCCATATGAACTAAAATTGAACCAATATCACTTCCATTGGATTCTAAATTAAATTATCTTCAAAATGGCTGTGATTTCATAATTTTTGAAATTACGGTTGAAAAGTCGGTTAGCTGGGGTGGTTATTGCAATTTTCCCATGTATTTTGTGCACATTGTATTTGTATATATTTGTAAATTATTTTTACCAATTATTTAAAATAAAAATAAAAAATGTTAAAAAATTAAAACAAAAAAGAAGCTAATTTCCTTATTTAGCCTTGTATATAATGTCATATATGTATATAGTATATGTATATAGTTGCTATTTTTAATTAACCATCATAAAAAAATAAAAAAAACATTTTTAATTCAAAAAAATTAAGTGACGAAAATTAAAAAAAAAGACAATTTGTAAATAGTTTTATCTATTTATCTTTAGCTCATTTCAATTTTTCATCTATCTTATCTCTTTATCCAAAAATTAAAAAAAAATCAAATTTCATCTCCATCTTTTCTATTTATATGGCTACTTCTCCCTCATTTCAACTTGATCAATCTTTAGAGAGAGGAGCCCGATCTCCGAGAAAAAAATTCGTCGAGAAAGTTGCCTAGTCTCCAAGCCGTCCGGTGACAGCGAGTCGGCCTTGTCGAGGCGATCACGGTCCCTTTTCCGCTCCTAAGGCGAGATCCACATTTTTCCTCGTACTTTTACCTTAGTTTAATCGTAGTTTAGTTCATCGCATTTTTTTATCGTCATTTTTATTTCTCTAGATCTTAAAAAAATCCATCTCGATTTGATCCGCCACCGACTCGATTTTTCCCCTCATATTTTCGATCTCAACGTGTTCTATTTCTATCATCCACGATCTCTCAACTCCGGCCGCGTACGGTGGCCGGAGATCGGATTCGAATCCCTCATCTCCGTCGAATTTCCGTTCATTTTTCTGATTTGTAAATAAATAAAAAAATTCATCGTCCTCTAACATTTGTTTTGCAGGTCATAAAAAAATAAAAAAATTCTTTATCCTATTTTTTTCTTATTGTTCGGATTTACAAAAAAATTTAAAAAAGTTTTTTATTCACTGTTTACATTAAAAAAATACAAAAACAAAAAGAATAAAAAAATAAAAAAAGGTAGGGGACGACCGCCCTCCAAGGGCCGCCACACCCCCCAGCAATGCCTTCTTGATCCTCCTCCTGGCCTCGTCGCTCTCCTCTAGCGGCGTCGCCTTCAACCCTCGCGTCAGCCACCAGCAACGCAGCCGCCATCTCATCTGTTGCCGCCATCGGCCGTTCAACCGCCCCGTCAGGCCTGCGTAGTCCCGCACGTGCCCGATCAGCCCACCAGACGCGGCGGCGCAACCGCTAGTCCTGACGCCCGTGCCTGGCGGCGCCGCCCGACCTCCCCACGCCACTACTCCTCCCCTCCGCGTCATGCTCTGCAACGCCGCACGAGCCCCTCCCTTCCGCGACCGGCCGTGCGCCGCTGCCTCTCTACGGCGCCGCCCTCCGCGCGGGTACCCTCTGCCACCGGCGAGAGCCCGCGCCTCTCTCCTCCATCGACGCTCATCATCGACCAGCCTCAGACGTGTACACCAAATGCCCCGCGCCGCCATCCTCCGCCTCCCGTGCACCGACAGCGGCGGCCTCTCTTTCCCTTGTGCGTGAGAAGGAACAAAATAAAACCTCCCTAGGGTTTTGTTAAAAAAAATTAGGAGAAATTACGTTCACGCCCCCAAACATTTAAGAAATTACAGAAGGGCCCTTGGCTTAAATTGGAAACATCAGAACGCCCCCAGACGATCACGAAAATTGCAAACGAGTCCCTGACAAAGCCTCAAGCACATGACTTGCACATGATATGTGGTAAAATTGCACCCTCTCTCCTGTGCTTTATTTTTATTATTTATTTGGGCAAAAACAAAACTTATTTACATTTTGGTCCCTGAACTGCAGAACAATAATTAGCCTGCTCTTTTTGAATGAAATATATGTTATTTGTGATCCAAAAAATTTGCAAAAATTGTGCTATTCCCCTGATGTGATTGTCTTCTTAGAATAAAATTTTCATTTTATTTTTGTCTTCACTTATTGTTATTAGAAAATCAAAAACATGCCATTTTTCCTTGTTTGAAATTCCAAAATTCATAAAAATTCAAATATTATTCCAAAAATTCCAAAAAATTAGAGTAGTTGTATTTCATTGTCTTTTAATTTCTGACCAATTTTTACACATTAAATATTTATAAAAACCAAAAAAATTGAAAAATATCAAAAATCTTCTTAAAATCATAAAAATTCTACAAAAATCCAAAAATTGTGAGCTCAGTTCCTGTTTGTAGATATTTGCCTGTAGTTTGTTATAAAAATAATTCTCAATAGTTTTGGGCATTTAAAATATTTTTAAGTTGCAAATTACTCCAGGCTCTGCTCATTTTCTTATTTTCTCACTGTTTGATTTTTAGAAAAAATAGAAAAACATCTGAAAATTCCACCAAAATTATTAAAAAAATTCAAAACTGTTAAAACCCAAAAATATTTTTTCTGGATTTTTCTGTGCATTGTTTATTAATTGAAAAATTACAAAAAGAGTTGGTGTGCGTATTTTTGACCTTGTGCATATTGTTCGCTTTTGAAAATTTAAAAAAATTACAAAATCAAAATCACTAAAAATTTGAAAATCAGAAAATTTAAAAAAAATAAAAAGAGAAAAAATCACAAAAACCAAGGATAGTTGTCCTTTGAGATTCTTATTTTCTCTTGATTGATTTTCGATTAATTAAATAACCCTCGGGAATTGTAGCCTCTCTGAGTTCGACCATGTCCGCTATACAGGTTAATAAGTAGCAAAATTAAAAAAATTGTTTTTTGTTGTCACGAGATTTTGGGGAACAAAAGCAACGACCACTTTTACCAATCAATTTCCAACCCCCAAAAAATTCGAACAACAATCACGTAGCCAAGAAATGCTACCTCAGAAATCCAAAACTCATACTTGTTGTATTTAGCATACAACTGGTGCTCCCGAAGCGTCTCTAGTACGGTATGAAGATGAGACTCGTGCTCGTATTCACCACGAGTGTAGACTATAACATCATCAATGAACACGATCACAAATCTGTCCAAATGCAGACGGAAGATTCGGTTCATCAAATCCATGTTTACATCAGGTGCATTCGTGAGTCTAGACAGCATCACTGAGACTCATAGTGGCCATATTTAGTGCAGAATGCAAACTTCATTACATCGGCCTCCTTGATCCTCAATTGATGGTATCCCGACCGCAGGTCAATCTTAGAGAACGTTGTTGCTCACTGCAACTGGTTAAATAGATCATCTATCCTAGAAAGTGGGTAATTGTTGTTGATCGTTCTCTTGTTCAACTGCATGTAGTCTATGCATAGCCTTAGGGATCCATCCTTCTTCACAAAAAGGACCCATGCTCCCCATGGGATGTGCTGGGGTGGATGAATTCAGTTTCCAATAGCTCCTACAACTACACCTTGAGCTCCTTGAGCTCAACAGATGCAAACCTATATGGAGGGATGGATATCGGTTGTGTATCTGGCAGTATCATGATCTCAAGCTCTATATCTCTCACTGATGGTATCTTAGGTAAGTCATTTGGAAACACATCTGGAAACTTACGCGCAATTCTAACATCCTCTAATATCTAGTCCTCTGCCTTTAAGCATACTACGTAGGCAATAGCCTATACAACCCTGGTAAAGACATAAGTGCGTCCTCATGGAGGAGATGCACTCAATCCCACCATCATATGTGCTTCTTGACTCAAGAGAGGCATAAGAGACATATGGACATGGATGTAAGCATGTTA
This sequence comes from Ottelia alismoides, assembly GCA_037367405.1. Lineage (NCBI taxonomy): Eukaryota > Viridiplantae > Streptophyta > Magnoliopsida > Alismatales > Hydrocharitaceae > Ottelia > Ottelia alismoides. Next base: position 773,022 of record JAZKJV010006837.1, read on the forward strand.
TTCTCCTGTGGACTCGTGTTGGGTTAGAAGACTTCGAATAATATCCAATATTCGAATACCAATGAGGAATGATATTCTCCTGTGGACTCGTACTCTGTTACCTAGCTGTGATGCCCGTCCCCTTCTAGGATCCAGGTACCCAACAAACCAATCCACGCACACACATTCCACATTCGAATATTTGACATTCATAAAGCAGGAAAAAATATCAACATGCATAGGAATTTAATTTTTTTGCTTGCATTGCATTCAACTTGTTCACAATAATCTGTATTTCCATTCACTCATTCTATACACTAATTCCATTACATTCCATTGTCCATTTTCATGTCCACAAAAATATACATGTAAGCACAAATATAGATGTCCGCAATTATACATTACATGCCATGTCTCTAAAAAAGAAACTAAGTACTGAGAACAGTAAAATATCTACCGACTACTGGGCCAGAAAAGGGTGAGCACAAAAGATAGTGCCTCCAACTAGTCACTGTTGTGAACCTGCGGATCCACACATAGGTACGTTATGAGCAAAGTTGCTCAATACAATTTAAAAAACTATACAAAAAGAAATATAGGATATAATTTAAATGTATGCAAAAGAGAAAGAAATTGGGTAACTTGATCTCACAAAAATTTACATTCTAGTTATTATTATTAGATATGGATATGAGTAGCCAAGATTCGTGGATAGTCTGTGGTCTAGGTCTATGTGAGACCTCCCACTATGACTAAGGTAAAAAGAACGTCTTAGTGTTGGGATGCCTCCGTAGGCATGCGGTGGGGTGCAATGCATCTTAACTAAGTTCCCAACACTTCCACTTAGCCCCACTTCCCAATGATACTTCTGATTCATAATTTTGATTCCAACACGTGAATATTCGTAACTAGCCCAAGCCTCCTTATGCACATGAGATTCGCATCACATACCCAACTTCATTAACCACATTTCCTGGAACTCCCCTCTTAGTGCTCCCACTCGAAATACCGACCAATGTGGCCTACACTGGCTTGTACACGAGTGTTAAATCTAAGTGACAAGTGAAACACTAGCCGACCAATCATGACTAATTAGCCCGCGCTCGAGCACTGGGCTAAAGCATGCAAGTGCCAAGGCCAACACCATCAGATTAGCACCTCGATGTACCAAGCAACATGTCCCCCAACCATCACAGCTACAATAGCAATTGGGATCGCGGTCATCTAGGCTTCTACCTGGGGCCCCAAGGGTGCATGCCCCTCCCTTGGTAGCAACTACTCCATCTACCCATCCATAACTAATTCTTATCCTCAGTGCGACACTACATTCATGGATTCTATATGATTGACGATCATATGCACAACACATATATCATAGTGTTGTTTCACACACATACACACATACACACATACACACATCCACACACACACGCACGCACGCACGCACACACGCACGCACGCACACACAGACACGTGCACACGCTCACACACACGCGCACACACGCACGCACACGCGCACGCGCATGCCCACGCGCACGCGCGCACGCGCACGCACGCACGCGCGCGCGCACGCATACATACATCCATCCATCCATGTATGCATGCATGCATGCATGCATGCATGCATACATGCATACATGCATTATTCCAACCAAAAGACAAGTCAAGGCCATAATATATATTTGAGAGATGCAAGAGCTGAGGATATCTTGTGGTGTGTTTTCTTGCTATATATGCCTTTTACTGGCTAAACTTTTACTTCATTTGGATAAGGTCATAAACGACATCTCTGGTCTGCAAGCAATCTCGATTAGGTCACATGCATTCACAGGCACAGAGGGAAGATACTTTACCAGGAACTTGAAAGCTTCGCATCATAAAGTGCAAACTCATGCCCCAATGCTCTACAGCACGGAGATCATGCTTTACACACTTGGATGTCCATTTAAGTGCAGATCTGGTTGAGAGAGCTGGACAAGTTTGCCTGATTCTTGGATCCAGACACCCCCCCCCCCCTTTTGTCATATCATTTTTTCCAATCCCACACATCCAGGAACGCCTATCCAATAAGTCCACTTTTGAATTTGAATTTGAATGTAATTGCAAGTAGGGGTCCCTTAATTTAATTTCTAGCTAATTATTTGCTATATGATGATATCGACTCTAAACTAAATTGGAACTTATTTCCTTGTACACACAAGGTTTATTTAACTATGAAGCAACAAAATCTATTCTCAAGCACATGAGCCACACAATTCTTCAAGTATTGAATTCACTGTAAATACATCAAGCCGCAATTTAGGGGAGCTACACACGTTATTAATGGGCCCACTTCAGATCTACAACCTCCAAGAAGTGCTGATTTACATCAACATCAATTAATTTAGCTACAGTAGTAGCACCCTCAGGGGATCAACATCCCAATTTCATAGCAGCACTCTCAGTGTATCAGTTTCTGCTTGACTAAGTGAACTGTGAGGAGTAGGAGGTCCTTAGGACTCGTATATTTTTAGGCTGAATGAGAGAACATCTTAAATGGGTTGATTAAATTCAGGGTCAGTCTATAAACTTTTGCTATATCTGTACAGGTCGTGGTTTATAATGGGCTATTTTTTTGTGTACTTGTGTACTTTGAATCGTCTCCACAACTAGGACGACTCATGGGTATTCATCTGTTCAGTGTGTGAATGTATGTAGGAGGTGTACCCACCAACAGATTGGATCAGGACGGCTGGAATTGACCCAATTTTCGTTCTCAGTTGGAGCTTAGAATTATTCGACAGAGCATCCAATGCAGGAGGAAGTTATGATGAACGGAAATGGCTCCTTTGTTAGCTAGATATTAATTATATGATTCTGACATTGGACATTAATCACTCCTTCAATGATTTACAATGCAAAAGCCGAAGTAATTATTCCCACAACATCGAGTAGTTGTATTATAACTCCCTGAAGGATTCAGATAACTCAAGAAAAAATACCTATATATAGGTTCTACAACTGCCAAGCATATAGGTTCGAGAAAGTGCGTGGAATCCGTAGCAAGAGGGTAAAGAAGTATCGTACCTCAAGAAAAATCGAAACCTAGGTTTCTCCTCCTGTGGAGAATGATACGCTCGACGACGAGAACCGCACATGTGATGACTTGGACCTTACCTTCGCGCTTTTGGCTTCGGATCGTCGATCCGAGGTGTTCCGACGATGCTCTGGCGAGGGACAAGAGAGGAGGAAGGGAGGAGAAGAGCTAGAACTCGAGTTTGGGCGGATAGGAAGAAGATGGTTGATTTGGGGGTCTTTTTATTTGGGTCAAAAATTCGGATCCAGATTTGACCCGGACCCTGACTCGCTAAAATAGCTGCAACTCAGGCTCCCGAACTCGGATTTTCGCGTTCTTACACTCTTTGGAAAGATCTCTACAAGACTACGCAATGGACTCCTTATTTGAATTTTTCGCTCAAGACAAGTACAGGTTTTCCAATTAATCCCAGACTCAGTCAAGATTTGCATTTTAGTGCATGTTCGGTTTTCGGGGTTTTCACAATCTTCTCATACAGAGTTGTGTTACTCATTCCTTTTAGGGCGATGTTGTTCTAACGACATGTTATCTCTTCAATCGCATGTCATCGTCTGTCTTAGGTGAGAATATCCCTTTCTCTGTGGCTTTCCCTGAAAAGGAATTGTTCTCACTTTCTCCTCGTGTGTTTGGCTCGGTTGCCTTCGTCCACCAGCTATCTCCAGGCATTGACAAGCTCTCTCCTAGAGTTATCAAATGTGTTTTTGTCATGTACTCCAATACACAAAAATGGTATCGATGTATAATTTGATGCACAAGAAATATTATGTTAGTTCCGATGTCACCTTTTTTGAGTATGTTATGTACTTCTGTCCTACAGGTGATAGGTGATGCCTTCGGACACTGATGAAGCCATATGCATGCCACCACCTCCACCACCCCCAACACAACCATCTTTGGTACCATCACAACCACTACCATCCCTACTACACCGTCCCCACATCCTACTGTAGTTCCTGTTCCACCATTGCCACACCACTATACCCGTCGGCCTGCTTCTACTCATGGTCATCACTCATCATCTAGCTCGCATGAGGTATGTCCTAAGAATATAATTTCTAATGATGGATCTAATGGTTTACTTGAGCAGGCTTCGTTACTGGAGACGGATGAGGAGGCTCCTGATTTGGATCTACCTATTGCACTTTGGAAATAGAAGCGTAGTTGTACGTCATATCCTATAGCATATGTGGTTTCTTTTGATTGCTTATCTGGTGAATTCAGGAATTTTGCTATTGCACTATCTGTTGTGGACATTCCACGGAATTACCAAGATTCTTTGAGGGACAATGGATGGCGATTAGCTATGGAGGAAGAGATGGCTTCTCTTCAGTTGAAAGGAACCTAGAGCCTTGTTCCTGCTCCTACCGGTGTGTCTGCAGCTAGCTGCAAATGGGTGTTCACAGTTAAGCAAAATGCAGATGGTAGCATCGACAGATACAAGGCATGTCTGGTTGTACGAGGGTTTACACAGACATATGGGGTGGATTATCTTGACACATTCTCACATGTTGCTCGTCATTCCACCTTACGGGTCCTTCTATATATTGCAGTTATTCGAGATTGGCCACTATTTCAGTTAGATGTCAAGAATGCATTCTTATATGGTGATCAATTTCATAGAAGCACTCTCAGTGTATCAGTTTCTGCTTGACTAAGTGAACTGTGAGGAGTAGGAGGTACTTAGGACTCGTATCTTTTTAGGCTGAATGAGAGAACATCTTAAATGGGTTTGATTAAATGCCAGGGACAATAGATTGAAATTTTTTCTATCTCTGTACATGTCGTGGTTTATAATTGGCTATTTTTTTGTGTACTTGTGTACCTTGAATCGTCTCCACAAGTAGGATGACTCATGGGTATCTGTTCAGCGTGTGATAGGAGGTGTACCCACTAACAGATTGGATCAAGACTGCTGGAATTGAACAATTTTTTGTTCTTAGTTGGATCTTAGAATTATTCGACAGAGCATCCAATCCAGGAGGGGAGTTATGATGAATGGAAGTGGCACCTTTGTTAGCTAGATATTAATCATATGATTCTAACACTAGACATTAATCACTTCTTCAATGATTTACAATGCAAAATCTGAAGTGCTTATGCCCACAGCATCGACTAGTTGTATTACAACTCCCCGAAGGATTCAGATAACTCAAGAAAAAAAATACCTATATATAGGTTCTACAACCACCCAAGCATATAGGTTCGAGAAAGTGCGTGGAATCCGTAGCAAGTGGGTAAAGGAGTATCGTACCTCAAGAAAAATCTAAACCTAGGTTTCTCCTCCCGTGGAGAACGACATGCTCGACGATGAGAATCGCACATGTGATGACTTGGACCTTCCCTACACGATTTTGGCATCGGATTGTCGATCCGAGGTGTTCTGACGATGCTCCAATGAGGGAGAAGAGGGGAGGAAGGGAGGAGAAGAGCTAGAACTCGAGTTTGGGGGGATTGGAAGAAGATGGTTGATTTGGGGGTCTTTTTATTTGGGTCAAAAATTGGGATCCAGATTTGACCCGGACCATGACTAGAGTTATAATAGCCGTAACTCGGGCTCGCAAACTCGGATTTTCACTTTCTTAGACTCGTTGGAAAGATCTTGATGAGACTACGCGATGGACTCCATATTTGATTTTTTGCTCATTGGACAAGTACATATTTTCCAATTAATCCCAGACTCAGTCAAGATTTACGTTTTAGTGGGTGTTCGGTTTTTGGGTTGTCAAATGTGTTTTTGTCAGGTACTCCATGACACAAAAATTGTATAGGTGTTATGATCCGATGCACAGGAAATATTATGTTAGTGCCGATGCCACTTTTTTAAGTATATTATGTACTTCTCTCCTACATGTGATAGGTTGATGCCTTCGGACATTAATGAAGCCATATGCATGCCACCACCTCTACCACCCCCACGACAACCATCTCCGGTACCACCACCACCACCAACCCTACTACATCGTCCCTATATCCTACTACAATTCATGTTCCACCATTGCCACACCATTATACCCGTCGGCCTACTTCTACTCATGGACATCACTCATCATCTAGCTCACATGAGGTATGTAATGAGAATATAATTTCTAATGATGGATCTAATGGTTTGCTTGAGCAGGCTTCATTACAGGAGACAAATGAGGAGGCTTTTGATTTGGATCTACCTATTGCACTTCGTAAATAGAAGCGTAGTTGTACGTCATATCCTATAGCATCTGTGTTTCTTTTGATCGCTTATTTGGTGAATTCAGGAATTTTGCTATTGCACTATCTATTGTGGACATTCCACGAAATTACCAAGATACTTTGAGGGACAATCGATGGCGATTAGCTATGGAGGAAGAGATGACTACTTTTCAGTCGAGAGGCACCTAGTGCTGAGCGTCTCATCGTAGACGATACCTTCTCTCTGTGTCTAGCCTTTGGCGATGAGCCGTGTTTTGAAAGTCTCTACTTTCCCATCAGGTCCCCTCTTTCTCTTGAAGATCCATTTACACCTGATGAGTTTTACCCCTTTAGGTGGATCCTCTAGGGTCTACACACCATTCTTATGCATGGAGTCAATTTTTGACTTCATTGCTAGAATCCATCTATCCATGTCATGATCCGCAAGTGCTTCATCAAATGAAGCGGGATCATTGTCAGTTTCACCTGACACATGGAATCCATACCTTTTCGATGATGCAACCACGCTCAAACTCCTTCGAAGAGGTATGGGTATTTCATCTTTATTTATCGCTTCAATTTTTGGTTCAGGGAGCTCAGAGTCCTCAGGGGATTCAATGAGTTCCTGTACTTCATTTTTGTCTAGGCCTTTAAGGAAGTCATCCTCCAGAAATTTCACATCTCTAGAGATGAAAACCTTTTGGGTCTCAGAGTCTTGAAGCTGGTATCCAATACCATCTTTAACATACCCAATGAAGTAACATTCATGAGAGCGAGATTCAAGCTTACTTGCGTCCAAATTCTTCGCATGGACCAAGCAATCCCTAACCCTCATGTGTTTCACACTAGGTTTGGTTCTATATTAGTGCTCGTGAGGAATATTAGGTACAGATTTGCTAGGAATTTTATTTAGGATATATATTGCAGTATCTACTACATATCCCCAGAAACTAAGAGGTAAATGTTCTTTGTTCATCATTGATCGGACCATATCCATGTTAGTCCTGTTGCTTCTTTCAGCAAAACCATTAAGTTGATGGGTTCCAGGAGGAGTAAGATTGGAGACAATTCCATTCTCCTTAAGGTATTCCTTGAATTCATTGATTGTTAAGTGATGATCTCCAGTCTGAGTAGGAGATGGCAATCCTTTCTCATATGGCTGATATCTGACCGACCTCTTGATGCAGGTCCTCTGCATGGGAATAGTGATTCAGAGGTGTCAGATTAGTTGAGTCAATGGGTTGACTTAACGAGATCGAGATAACCAAAGATCTATATTGAATGCTGTCACAACATAGGCATGCATCCTCTGACCAGAGACAAATGTGTTGCTATATGTCTGAGTGTGTACATTTGGCAGACCAATAGGTTGATGGCCTAACCATGGTCTATACACCGGCGAGCTGGTGTGCGTGTAAGGACATATGAGTAATACGATCTCTCAAAGGGATCATACATGTTCACTTGTGAATCGGGAGACATGAGCTCACTCATGAGGTATTGGGACTGATCAAATTCCATGCATGGTCTTCATTCTTTGGAAGCATGACATGAATTTGAAGGTAAGATATATGCTTTGGGAAAGCATATGATCTATACCAATTCCCAATGACCAAGATTGAGAAACTTAATAATCAAACCCTGAAGATGACAATGTAAAAGTGATCTATATCTTCAGGATGATCATAGGTTTTCCAGTATGTAGGATGTACATGTATTGGAAATACCTGAGGGTGATGTGATCATAAACGATTGTATAACCATGACGCTTCCATTCCGAGGGAGTGATGAAACATGTTCGGATTTTAGTGACTCCTCTCAATAGAGAAGTGACATAATCTTAGTCCATGTATTGGACATTGATCTGAATGAGATTCAGATGCAATGAGAAGATTAGGTCTATGGTCTTGATTTGATCAAGCATCTGTGGAAGGTCCATGAGATCTGGATTTGAGATGTAATCTCAACATCCAAGTCACTATATGTGGAACAATACAATCGCCCTATCCTTATCTCCAAGTATCCGAGGAGAAATCGCATTATTCTTGAAAGGGTTCAAGAATAATTCCATAAATCTAAGCATTGAAGAATTAATGATTAAATGTGATTTAATCATCTTGACGTGTGTGGAGATTATCCAATATAATTAAATGTGATTTAATTATTGTGGATAAGAATAATGTGGATACAAATATCCAATTATTCATAATATATTATAAATGTGATTTATAATGTATTAGAGAGAGCTAATTATAATTTATATTTGTTGATTAATTATTAATATGTGTTGGATACACATTGTGTAATATTTGAAAATGTAAATTATATTTTGTTTTGGGTTGTGAATATGATTCACAAATTTCCAATGGTAAGATTGCAATATTCTCAAAATTAATTGTGAATTATTTTTGAAGAATAAATCACAACAAAAGTTGCTAGAAATTATGGGAGAAATTCATGGAGATATGCAATCTCGTGAGATTGCATGAGATTGCCTCCACCATGAGGACATGGTGGACGGCCACCAATTCCCACAAGGAAATTGGTAGTCGTCCCCACACTTCCTTATGGGGAGAGATCTCCATGCTAATCTCTCCTTAATTGCTTGATCTAATTCAGGATTGAAATATATTTGACATGTCAAATATATTTGATTTAAATTAGATTATTATTTGTTGGTTTTTACCAACAACAATCTTGATCATTGGATCGAACATAATCAATCTCATCTATTGATTTTATATGTTCCATGGATTCAGATCCATGGATCCCAAAATCCTATAAATAGAGAGGCATACCATGCTCTCTAAGGCTATGCTTTTTGGAAGCACATCTCTCTCTCTCATTCCACTCTCTCTCTCTCTCTCTTGATGGTCGTCCACCAAACCCTAGAGGAGAAAGCCATCGACGCCTTCACCACCGTGCTCCCGCTTCGACGTTCTTCCGTTCTCCGTCTTCTTGGAGTGCTACGCTCACGAAGAAAACGTTCGATCTCGTACGACGAGATCAGGAGTTCATCATGCTTGGATTATCTTGTTGGATTGCGAGGATCACGCGGTTCATCCCCGCACTCGCAAGCATTTTCTCCGACAATCGGACTTGAGACAGGATGTCTCTTTTCATCGAGACCCGATCAACCACGCTTTAAGAGGTATTCGTTTATACTTGATGTGGTTCTAGATGAAATGATCCGAGAATTATTCTCGGATCATGTGGTTTCATCGCATGAAAATTTTTCAAATTCCGTTGCATAGAACAACTAGTGCGACTAGTCGTTCTACGTCGTATTCGATACGATGATCACGCTTCCGTGATTCACTTGAGGATGATACCATATCCTTCACAGAGAATTCAACAGTAATGACCCAAGCCCGAGTCTACCCACAGCAGAAGGCCCCCCCAAGGGGCAGGTTCATATCATAGGATCGCACGCATCGAAACCGGTCCCCACACTCCGTCAGCAGCAACAGCTCAGGCCGAATCTGCCGCAGCCGACATGGGGATCATCAGCGAGAAGTTGGACCGCATCGAGATCCTCGAGAAAAAGCAGAGCCAGCGGCTGGCCTAGATGGACCAGTTGACGACGACCATGAGTGACCTGAAGACACATATCTTGTGTATTCAGGAGGCACGGACGTCCATGCAACCCCCTAGATCACGTGCTGATGCCAGCAGTAGCAGCTCCACCCAATCCTCTACCACACACCGCCAGGTTCACCATATACAAGCAGAGCTGGTCTAGCAGCTACCGTACTATCCATCGTCGCCACTATCTCAGGACACTCAGATGGTGGTTTACCAACCGGATCAGCCACTGGCCGTTCTCCCTCCATCACCCTTTGAGCAGGAGCCATTGATGGAAGTCAACGGGATATGGTACAACTGGTACCCACAGTAGGCCGGAATTCGTCGTGATCATCCTGGGTTCCATTGGACCACCGGAGGCACTTCCTCCCAACAACAACCTCCCGCTCAGGGTGGTCAGAACAACCAGCAGCAGCAGCCCTACCACTCCCACCAGCAGTATCAGTAGGGTCCCCGTCCTTCTTATCAGGGACGACAATGGAGGCAGCGTCAGCAACCTTACTAGACATACTCCTAGCCTCCCCCTCACTATTCACAGCAGCAACATCCTCATTCCCAGCATGGGAACACTTCTGCTTCTCTGGCATCTGCCTCGGAGAACCCAGCTCTTGACGACCTCGCCCTCTTGCTCTCTGAACAGCATGCATCCTTCCAGCGAGAGATGGATGAGTTCTGGCAGGAGATGATGGACATCATCAAGGGCAAAGCAGCCGTACCAGCCTAGATTGAGCCTAACCCGAATAGCTTGAAATGGAAATCTGAGCAGGTATAGTTTACAGAGGATACCACTCCTAGTGGCTCTTTGAATGACATGTCTTATTCTATGTTTGATGCTGATTTTGTGACTACTAGGAGCAGTAGGATGCCAGCCGGTGGTGCCTCGTCTGAGCAACAAATACATGAGGAACCTTGAGCGCCAGATGAGGAGAGAAGCGGTGTTGGTGCCGCTAATTACGTTGATGACGGTGGTGCTGAAGCCACCAAGGATAGAGATCCAAAGAACGAAACTGAGGCTGTCATGACTCCAGACGCAGGCGGTGGTACTGAGGCCACTATTTTATTTGATGTTGGTCCAGATGCAGACGGTGGTGTTGATGCCACCATTTTTTATGCTGAGCCAGAGCACGGTGCTGATGCCGCGAAGTCAGATGTTGTGGGTGGTAATGATGCCACCACTTCCACTCATGATGTATTTCCCTCTGTTGTTTCACCACCTTTTGTATCTCAGGACTGTGGTAACAAGAAAAAGACCAAAAAAATGAATAAAGTAAAGGTTTCTTCATCTTCTCAGAGTCCATATATGTTGCATGATGATCTTGTTATGGACTCCATTACTTCACAGGCACAAGAACCTCTTCCTAGCCCTCCATCTGAGGAGGGCCCAGCCACCCCCTTCCCTCAAGCACTCCACTTAGTGAAGGGGAATAAAAAAGAAAATCCAAAAAGACACAACAGTTAGAGTTCATCCAACAGATGATTGACAGATTTCAGATTCAACTGACTCTACATGAGGCACTTGAGCACATCTCACTCTTCCAGAAGAACTTGAGAGAGAAGACTACCGTACGTAGGAAGAGAAGGAACCACAAAGGAGATATCCATGTGCTCACCCGTTCCACATGCTTTGCCATTCAGAACCGATTGCCAGCCAAGAGGCCTGATACAAGAGCTCCCTATGTCAGAAGCGAGATTCAAGAGCAACGGTTCGATCGTACTTTATTAGACAAAGACTCTTCTATCAACCTCCTTCCGACAGCCTTACTCGACCGATTCGAGTTTGGCCCTCTTCATCGGAGCAGGACAGTCCTTCAGTTTGTTGATCGATCGAGTAAGAGGCTGAAGGGGTTGTTGAGAGACGTGGTCGTTACCATACAGGGCCTGAAATTCCCCGTGGACTTTGTTGTACTGGACATGGAAATCCCTGAGTCGGTAACAGATACCCCCATCATACTTGGACGTCCATTCTTGGCCACTACTAAGGCGGTGACCGACCATGATTGGGAAGGTGTACTTTCACGTAGAGGGCGAAAGTATACAAATAGAGATGATCGACGAGACCAAAGACAAGAGATTTAGCCTGCTCAGAGCAGTTCAGTGACATAGAGCAGATGACAGAGGCTGAGTAAGACGTCCACCAGGAGTGCGACTTTGTGACGACAGACATTGAAGCCATTTGGACAGATCCTATAGCACAAGCCCTAGCCTTACCCGCAGATTCAACATATTTACATCTTATGGCAGTTGAGAGCTTGGAGAGCACACCCCTGGCCAAGGACACATAAGAGGCAGACAGTTGCGGGATGAGTGACGAACCAGAGATTCATTCACGTTCCTCAGATTCAGATCCCTTAGATTCAGACATCGATTGGGATGATTTTGATGATTATTTGCCATGTCTGATTCCTTCTGAGCCGACAACTAGGACGGAGGGTGAGCCAGCACAGTTCACAGATATTCCGGTAGGGTTCCCTCCGTCGGATTTTCATGCACAGCGAGAGTTCTCACATGCACATTCCGGTAGCTTTCACTCAGACATATTAGAAGCCAGATTTTCTAACTCCCAGTTGTCCAGAACTGAAGCCTTTGCCGCAGTCGTTGAAGTACAGATTCCTTGCGGGTGAGCCAGATATGCACCCAGTCATTATCTTAGCAGATTTGACTGGAGAGCAAGAATCTTGTTTGATGGAGATTCTTGAAAGAAATTGCAAGGCGATTGGATGGAGTATAGCTGATCTCTAGGGTATTAGTCCGGCTATGTGTTCCCACCATATTTACCTCGAAGAGGACGCTAAGCCCTCGTGTGAGTTCCAGCGACGGCTGAACCCGAATCTTCGAGATGTGATCATGAAAGAAATATCTAAATGGTGGAGCGCTGATTTTATCTACCCCATTGATGAATATGCGATTCGTCATCTTTATTCATTTATTTTAGCTTAAAATCCCTTATAAAACACTTGCATATAACATTAACTCCATATTCTTACTAACTTGCATCTGTAAATATTGTACACTTCTTACTAATTTTAACCTAAAATAAATAAATAAATAAAGGAAAAATAAAGAAAAGAAAATAAAAAAAGAAGAAAGACTGTATACAGGCTGACCCGAACCCCGAGAGAAGGTCAAGACTTGACCTGATCGAAAAGAAATAAAGTAGGGGGAGATAAGGGTCCTTAAGCAGAAAATAAAAAAAATGTGTGTGTTGTTGTAAATACTTCTCACTTATTTTGTGTATATCTGTATAAAACTAACACTAATTTATCTGTGTATTAATTGACCTCAAATCAAATTACTTTCAAAACCAAAGTTGTAAATAAAAATGTGTCCTATCAATAAAACTAATTGCACAATTAAATCATGTACAGAACAAAAGTAGCCACACTTGGAAAAAGCCACCAAGCACTAATTGAAAAATCAATTCCTACTCCATATGAACTCAAATTAAACCAATCTCACTTCCATTGGATTCTAAATTAAATTATCTTCAAAATGGTTGTGATTTTATAATTTTTGGAGTTACGGTTGAAAATTCGATTTTATGGGGTGGTTTGTGCAATTTTCACATGTATTTTGTGCATATTGTATTTGTATATACTTGTAAATATTTTTACCAATAAAAATAAAAATAAAAATAAATAAAAAAATTCTTAAAATAAAAAAGGCTAATTTCCTCATTTACCCTTGTATATAATGTCATATATGTATATAGTATATGTATATAGTTGCTATTTTTAATTAACCATAATAAAAAAATAAAAAAATAACATTTTTTTAATTCAAATAAACAAAAATGACGAAAATTCAAAAAATTAGATAATTTTGTAAATAGCTTTATCTATTTATCTTTATCTCATTTTAATTTTTGAATCCATCTTATCTCTTCCACAAAAAAAAATCAAAAATTCATTTCAATTTTCGACTGAGATTATAGAATCGCCTTGCACCATTTTCGCGTGCTCTACTCTTAACCATTCTTCCACTTCTTAGGTCTAATTCTCAGGGCCGAACCTCGCGGCCCTTATATACTAGGAGTCGAGCTTGCTCTATAAAAGGTCAGATCTCTCATCTCCTTATCCAAAAAAAAATTCAAAAATCAAATTTCATTCCATCTTTTCTATTTATATGGCTCATTCTCCCTCATTCCAACTAGATCAATCTTTAGAGAGAGGAGCCCGATCACCGAGAGAAAATTTCGTCGAGAATTGTGCCTAGCCTCCAAGCCGTCCGGTGACAGCGAGTCGGCCTTGTCGAGGCAATCACGGTCCTTTTCTGCTCCTAAGGTGAGATCCACATTTTTCTTCCTTTTATCTAGTTTAATCGTAGTTTAGATCGTCGTTTTTTTTATTTTTTTTATCGTCATTTTTATTTCTCTAGATTAAAAAAAATATTCATCACAATTTTGATCCGCTCCGACTCGAGTTTTTCATCCCATCTTCTCGATCTCTCCGCCTTCTATTTCTATCGTCCACAATCTCTCAACTCCGTTCGCGTACGGTGGCCGGAGATCGGATTCGAATCCCTTATCTCCTTCGAATCTCGTTCATTTTTCTGATTTATAAATAAATAAAAAAAAATTATTTCTTTTTGTTCTCTAACGTTTGTTTTGCAGGATCATATAAAATTAGAAAAAAATTCTTTATCCTTTTTATTTCCTTTTTTTCGTATTTACATAAAAAATATATAAAAAAAGATTTTTTATTTCCTGTTTACATAACAAAATAAAATTACAAAAAAACGCCACAGGCAGCGGGGTCGCCACTCCCCGTCGCCAACAAATCGTCGCCGGCGCCTTCTCTACCTCCACCGCCACGAGGCGGCGCCGACCCCAGCGCTGCGGTCCTCCCTCCAGAGTCCCGAGCACCCAGGGTCGCAACTTCCTCCGCCTTTGGCCACCTGCAAACGTACGAAGCCCGACCCCCTCCAGCACCTCAAACCCGCGCGGCGCCCCGCCGTGAGCTCCGCTTGAAGATCGTTGCCGCCAGCTGCGCCAGCCACATCCAAGAGGCCCCCGCGGTGACTGTCGATTCTCCACTGCGCCCCCATGGCCGGGTCGCCTCCTTCCAGCGGCAACCCTCGCCTGCCCTCCTGCCATGCGGAGCTGCCCCGCGCGCCTCGCCGCACTTGCGTGCGTCGTCACACCGCCTGGCGCCCGCGGGCGACCTTCGATCCCGCGCCCGCGCCCCTTCCGCGCCGCCAGCCACCGCCGAAGAAGAAGAAGAGAAGGGGCGGCGGCGGGCATCCTCTATTCCCTGTTGGTTTTCACGAACGAAGAGAACCCTTCCTTCTAGGGTTTTGATTGATTATTTTATTGGGAAAATTACGTTAAAGCATACAAAGGTTTCAGGAATTACAGAGAAGCTCCAGCCTACAAGCAAATCACGTGCCCAGCACATGCTTATTGGGTAAATTGCAAGTTTTTCTCTGCATTTAATTCTGTTATCTTTTCAAACAATAACTTTGCGAAATTACATTTTAGTCCCTGTTTTGAGACATTGCATGATTCTTTTATTGAAACAAATATTTTTATTCGCCCAAAATTTTGCAAAAATTATGCTATGTTTCTGATGTGCATATCCATTTAGCATAAAATTTTCATTGCATTTTGCCTTCATTTGAATTATTCTTGAACTGGGATACTGAGATCGTATCTCAAATCCAGATCTCGGGACCTCTCATAGATGTTTGATTAAATCAAAACCGTAAATCTAATATTCTCATTGCATCTGAATCGTTTCCAGATCAATGCCCAACATTTGGACTAAGATTAGATTACTTCTCTACTGAGAGGAGTCACTAAAATCCAAACTTGTTTCATCACTCCTTCGGAATGGAAGCATCATGGTTATACAATTGTTTATTATTACATCACCCTTGAGTACCCCTAATACTCGTACATCCTGCATACTGGAAGATCTAGAATAATCCCGAAGTTTTAGATCTCTTTTAGGCTGTCTTCTTTAGGGTTTTATCATTAAGTTTCTCATTCGATCATTGGGAGTTGGTACCGATCATGTGCTTTCCAAAAAAATATATAACATACCTATAAATTTGTCATGCTTCCAAGCAACATGGCCATGCATGGAATTTGATCGATTCCAATACCTCATGAGTGAGCTCATGTCTTCCAGTTCAGAGTTGAACTTGTATGATCCCTTTGAGAGATTGCGTTACTCATATGGACTCATATGTACACCAGTTCGCTGATGTATAGACCTTGATATCATCAACCTTTCGGTCTACCAAATATACATACTCAAATATATAGTAACACATCTGTATCTGGTCAGAGCATGCATGCTTATATAGTGATAACATACAACATAGGTCTTGGTTATCTCGATCTCCTTAAGTTAGCTCTTTGACCTAACTTATCTGACACCTCCAAATATATATTCCTATGCAGAGAACATGCATAAATAGGTCAGTCAGATATCAACCTTTAGAGAAGGATTGCTATCTCCTTCTTAGGTTGGAGATCATCTCTTAAAAATCATTTGAAGATGCTTGATGAGTCCTCAATCTAACTCAATAGATATCATCCAAGCACCATCCTCTATGATTCAACCATTGAATCAACAGATGTATGATCATAAAGATGACCATTGTACATAATCCTAATTGTACTAAGGGACCTATTATGCAAATTACAATAAGTTGTTCTTCATTTCAAATCAATGAGTGAATTGCAATAACATTCATTGCATAATGGCTCGTCGTGGGCTCACATGTCCAACACTTGGAGCTTGCCCTTCATGACAGGAAGTGGGGACTCCTGATTGGCGGTATGAAGGAATGGCAGAGGAGGTAATTTAGTCATGGTCGGAGCTATCTTCTGGTGGTTCTACTCCCAGCCTCCTCGGGCAAGTGAGCTTATTTCTTTGCTTTTTCGATCCATAGAAGTAGCAGAAGCATAGCTTTGCATTTCATTTCATTTAATCTATTTTAACGTAAAATCCAAGATCGTAGTTTATCTGTAATACGCGTTTTGTACACTATGCTTTTGAAAGTTAGCAAGTGTTATTTCAAGGAAATATTGAATTGATAGTATTTGACACAGTCAATAGATTCGCTTTGATGCAACAGTTTCATTGAAACTTGTTTTGTAAAAATCAGAGACCATCTTGAATAATTATGACTTTTAAAGGGTTCTTTGGATTGTGTAGCACATCAAAACATAGTACCACATCTAGAAATCAGGAATTTTGGTAGTAACTTATAAGTAGTAGAAGACACTACTAGCATAGGGCCCATAATGTTATAGATTTATACCCATTAGCCATAATCACATCATTAAGACTAATTAAGCATGATTAGTGCTAATTACCCGTTATTAGTGATAATTAAGTGTCATTGGCAAAAGTAGGACACATGGAGAGGAAATCATGGGACACGTGTCGTTATATAGTCAGGACAAGTGTCAAAAACTCAATAGCGCCATGTGTCGTCATCCTAAGACTAACACGTGTCATGGTGTAGCCTCTTTCTTGGGCAACAAGTTATCTCGTAGATAAGCCAAACCTCTTGCTTGGGCAACAAGTTTTCTCATGAATAAGACATGTGGCATGTTAAATGGTTGGCAAGTGTTGCCATGTGTCGTCATAAATGGAAGAGAGGCAACATGTGGCTTAGAGGCTCCCTTACATGTTGACACATGTCACACATGTAAAGGGGGTGGAGGCCTATATATACCCAAGACCTCCCCATTCCATTTCACTCATTCCACGACCCTCTCACCACCCTAGAACCCCAAGGCCGTCGCGATTGCTGGAAGAGCACGATAGGAGTACGACGAAGCTCTGTCGGTGACCAAGAGCGCATTAAAAGCCGTAACGAAGTTCTGTCCGCATCAAGCCGTAGTACTCAAAGCTAAGACGGCAATAGAGGGGGGATTCACTAAAGAAGGCGATCTCGACTCGAGTTAGATATCGATCAGGTGAGGGATTCTCAAGCGCTATTTTAAAGCACTAGTCTTTAGCTTTTATGCATGGTTTTGAATAGCAAGTATGAAATCGTGTTTTCTAAAGCTTTTACGCATGAATTACATGTACTATACAGTTGATACGAAATCAGGGCTTTAGAACATATTTCAGACGTCGTTGCAGGTGTTTTATCATGATAGCACGTTGTTTAAGCATTTCGTTCTTTGTGGAACACGAATCATAAGTTTCACTACTTAGATTTAAGCTTTTTATATAAGAAATATGTTTTGTGCAGTTACTATGCAATATGAATCTGATTTCAAGTTCTTAATAGTTCTAGTTGTCAGAGTATGCATGCTACGTCAAGATTGTTTTTTGTTCATGATTTAGCTGTTATGAGCATGAATTAGCAAGAGTACGGTTTATTAGTGACAAGAAAAGAATCAGAATCAGAAGATAAGCACCACAGTAGCTCTTTTATACAAATCATGAACTAGCCATTAGATATGGTGATGTCATTAGATATGACCCTGAAACCGCCATTATATATGGCAAACCATTAGATATGGTATCAAGAGGACTTTGGGTCCGCATTCTGTATTCATATAGGCTTTGGGCCGTATGCAGGGTGTTTTTGGTCTTTGGGACCGTCTGCGCGTATGCCTTAGCTTTGTTTCAACGTTCATGAGTTAATAAATTAGCCACAGTGGTGATTAGTACAAACAGCTTGATAGTGATGATTATGTTTCAGTTTATCTGCTTTCGAAGTGATTTCAGTGTTCAATTGCAAAACTAGCATGTCTTATATGTAATTTCTGTCATAAAGTCTCTTTCAAGCTATTTCACAATATTCAGCATAAACTTTTGTCGTGATGCTCATATTTCAGATTTTAGCTATATGTAAAAAGCTTGAGATCCTTTCACTGGGTCTAAGCTCATAAATGGGTTTAAACTTATCCCGCTATATTATATTATGTACAGATCGGACGAATCACGACTAGCAGGGGAAAGGATCGCTTATACACTAGGAGGAGGTGGCTTTTGGTTTTTGTGGTTGTTTGTTTTTTTTGTACTATCTGTTGTTTTGTAAGGAGTTGTAATAGATAGAACTTGTGTAAGACACTTCTTTGAAATGTAAACTTGAAATACTTATGTTTGATGAGATTGCCAAATGTGTACTTGAGGATAATGAAGTTGAAAGATCTTTGTCGCGACACGTTCCGGTTAGCGGGACGGGTCGTGACAACTTGTGCTATCAGAGAAAAGGTTTTAGGATCTTGAGCAAGAATTATATTAGGAGTTGACCTATAAGTATTGGAAGATAATTTAGTTATTGATATTATAGTCTTGAGGATGTCTAGAATCATTGTTGGAGGATTTTGTTGATGAAGGATCTAACTGAAGTTTTATTTTTATAGGAAACAATGGCAGCAGAGCAGCCATCTATGACCACACAAGGCCCTAGTCACGAGAATGATAACAATAACAACGTGTACGACATGTTGACCTTGATAGCTCAAACACTAGGAGGCATGGCTTCCCACTCAGTTAAAAGACATGAATTTGAGCACCAGTTACCATTTGAACATATAAAGAAGCTGGGAGGAGAACCATTTGTAGGAGACACTGATCCAAAGAAGGCCAGGGAATGGTTCAAGAATATGGAGAAAATATTTGCTCTAATGGACTATACGGATGAACAAAAGTTGAAATATACCATATTTCTTCTGAAAGATAGTGCTGATGATTGGTGGACATCAGTGAAAATGAAATATCACATTACATGGGAGATCTTTGAGAAAGAGTTCAATGAAAAATACTACCCAAGGGTTTATCAGGAGGAGAAACGTAGGGAATTTCTATTTCTTACTCAGGAGAGCAATATGCTTGATGAATACGAGAAGACATTCACCGAACTTTCAAAGTTTACTGCTTCTCTGGTTGCAACAGAGGAAGAAAAGTGTAGATGTCTCGAAGATGGTATGCATATTGATTTAAAGGAAATGGTATCGGCCACGGGATATACTGATTATGCAAAATTAGTGGAGGCTGCTCGTAGGGCTGAACGAGTTGTGATAGAAAGAAGAAAATGTAATGATCACGGAAAGAAAAGGTTTGCAGATAGACCTCAGTGGAGGGGAACCATGAACAAAGAACCGAGAATAGTTAGGAATTCAAGACAAGATAATAGGTCAGCTCTTAGAGTACAAGGAAATCAAACAAATAGATTTACAGTTGGGACTTCTAAAAACAGAACACTTTCTTTTCCACAATGTACAAACTGTGGAAAGTTTCACCCGGGAAGTTGCCGCAAGGGGACCGCTGGGTGTTATCAATGTGGCGAGATAGGCCACATACGTCAGAATTGTCCAGTACTTGTCCAAGGCCGTCGGGTTATGGGAAGACCCGCACCAAATGAAAATCATGATATCATTATACGTCGTCCTCCACCTACAAGGGCACAAAATAAAAGAAATATACAGAAGAGATCAAACCAGAGAGAGGGAAAAGCTTTTGCTATGACCTTAGAGGAGGCCATATCTGCAGACGATGTTGTCTCAGGTACCACTATTATTTTTGGTAAAAGTGCATATACTCTTATTGATTCTGGTGCAAGTCATTCTTTTATTTCACAAAGATTCTCCATATATGCTGATAAAGTAAAAAGTACTCTCAAGCATGCTTTAGCAATTTCTTTGCCTAAGGGAGAACCAGAAATTATTAGGGATGTCCTCCGAAATTGTTTGGTGAAGATAGGAGAAAATTATATTCAAGTAGACCTGATTCCTATGGAGATAAGGGAATTTGATGCTATCATAGGAATGGATTGCTTAAGTACATATCATGCTCTCCTAGACTGTCATAAGAAGCATGTTACTTTTAAAAAACCAGGTGATGTCGAATTCACCTTTTATGGAGAAAGAAGGATATATCCTACCCATGTCATCTCATGTCTCTTAGCCCATAAGTTGATAAGGAAGGGATGTTCCTCTTATGTTGCTTATGTGTTTAATACTAAGGCAGAAGAAATCAGTTTAGAAAATATTTCTGTGGTGAAAAAGTTTCCAGAAGTGTTTCCATATGAACTGCCAGGAGTTCCTCCCGATAGGGAAATTGAATTCACTATTAACCTCATTCTGGGTACCAATCCAATTGCCTTAGCTCCTTACAGAATGGCCCCAGCTGAACTTAAAGAACTCAAAACCCAATTGCAGGAGTTGACAGATAAGGGATTTATACAATCCAGTATGTCTCCTTGGGGTGCCCCTGTTTTATTTGTCAAGAAGAAAGATGGTTCCATGAGACTTTGTATAGATTACAGGAGACTAAACAGAGTGACTGTCCGCAATAACTATCCTTTGCCCAGAATAGATGACTTATTTGACCAATTGCAAGGGGCCTCTGTATTTTCCAAGATTGATTTGAGATCTGGCTATCATCAGTTAAAGATTAGAGAAGATGTCCCTAAAACTGCATTCCGAACCTGATATGGACATTACGAATTTCTAAATGCCTTTTGGATTGACAAATTCCCCTGTTGCCTTTATGGACTTGATGAATAGGGTTTTCCGTCCATATTTGGACAAGTTCGTGATCGTATTTATTGATGATATTCTAGTATATTCTAAAACAGAGGAAGAACATAGAGAACACTTGAGAATTGTGCTTCAAACTCTGAAGGAACACCGATTATATGCAAAGTTTGATAAATGTGAGTTTTGGTTGAAGAAGGTTGCATTTCTAGGCCATGTCGTATCTGGAGAAGGAATAGCGGTAGATCGATCAAAGATAGAAGCAGTTCTTAGATGGGAACGACCGCTAAATGCATCAGAAATCCGAAGTTTCCTTGGATTAGCTGGGTAATATCGAAGATTTGTAGAAAACTTCTCTAGAATTGCCGCACCATTGACAAGGTTAACTAGGAAGAATGTTAAGTATAGTCGGGACGAAGAATGCGAGAAATGTTTTAAGGAATTCAAGAGTCGTCTCACCTCAGCACCTATACTTAGCCTTCCTTCAGGGAAGGGTAATTATATAATCTATAGCGATGCCTCAAGACAAGGGTTGGGATGCGTCTTAATGCAGAATGATAAAGTGATTGCTTATGCTTCTAGACAGCTAAAACAACATGAGTTAAATTACCCAACTCATGACCTTGAGTTAGCTGCTATAATATTTGCCTTAAAGATCTGGAGACACTACCTATATGGAGAAACTTGTCGAATCTTTACGGATCATAAGAGTTTGAAATATATTTTCTCTCAGAAAGAGTTGAATTTAAGGCAAAGAAGATGGTTAAAACTAATCAAAGATTATGATTGTTCCATAGAATATCACCCGGGGAAAGCCAATGTCGTAGCTGATGCTCTCAGTCGAAAGTCTAAGGCTCAGCTATCTCACTTAAAAGGAGAATATTATCAGTTGAAAGAGTTACGTACAAAGTTAACCATAAATAGATCAGGAGCCTTATTAATATCCTTACAAGTAAGACCCATATTATATGATAAAATTAAGGAGGCATAATTCCATGATTCTGAAATCATTAAAATGGTTGAGAAGATTAAGGGAGGTGATGAAGCCGGATATACAATAGATGGTCAAGGGGTCTTATTCTTTAAAGGAAGACTGTGTGTTCCGAGGAGTTCTGATATAAAGATTGAGATTCTGGAAGAGGCACATAACTTCATGTATACAATGCATCTAGGAAGTATTAAGATGTATAGAACACTTAAGAGCTACTATTGGTGGTCTGGCATGAAGAGAGAGATTGCAGAGTATGTTTCTAGATGTCCTATATGCCAACAAACTAAACCGAAGCGTTTGAGACCTGCGGGGACTTTACAGCCAATTCCAATACCAGAATGGATTGTTACAGGATTTCCAAAGACCCGTCGAGGTCACGATGCAATATGGGTCATAGTAGACAGATTAACTAAATCTGCACATTTCTTAGCCATTAACATGACATACAGTCTAGACCCCTTGGGAAAGATCTTTCTTAATGAGATAGTTAGCCGTCATGGAACTCTTGTGTCAATTGTATCTGATAGAGATCCACGATTCACTTCCAAGCTTTGGCCAAGCTTACATAAAGCTATGAGAACAAAGTTAGCATTTAGTACAGCCTTTCATCCTCAAACAGATGGCCAGTCAGAACGGACTATCCAGACTCTAGAAGACATGCTTAGAGCGTGTGCACTGATCTTTAAAGAAAGCCGGGATGAACATCTCTCACTTTTAGAGTTTGCATACAATAACAGCTATCATGCTAGTATTGGGATGGCACCATATGAAGCCTTATATGGTAGACCCTGTAGAACACCTATCTGTTGGAGTGAGGTTGGAGAACGAAAATTGGTTCAACCTAAATTAATACAAAGCACAATAGAAAAAGTTGACGAAATCAAGAAATGCTTGAAGGCAGCGCAAAGCAGACAGAAAAGTTATGCAGATAAGCGAAGGAGAGACTTAGAATTTCAAGTAGGAGACCATGTGTTTCTAAAAGTATCTCCATGGAAAGGCCTAATCCGATTCCGGAAGAAAGAGAAACTAAGCACACGATACATTGGCCCTTACGAGATCACATAGAGAATTGGAAGTGTGGCCTATCGTCTTTGACTTCCATCTGAACTAGCAAGGATACATGATGTCTTTCATGTCTCCACACTTCGGAAGTATATTCCAGATCCAACCCATACGATACAACCTCAAGATATTCAATTGAAGGAAGATCTATCATGCGAAGAGGTTCCTGTAGAAATTCTAAATTATAAAGTAAAAGAGCTTCATACAAAGAAGACTCCGTTAGTTAAAGTTTTATGGAGGAGTCACGCAATAGAAGAAGCCACATGGGAACGAGAGGAAGAAAAGGGATCTCAATATCCTCACTTATTTTCAAGCTAGCAAAGGTAATTAAATTTCGAGGACGAAATTTATTGCAAGTAGGGGAGAATTGTAATACGCGTTTTGTACACTATGCTTTTGAAAGTTAGCAAGTGTTATTTCAAGGAAATATTGAATTGATAGTGTTGGACACAGTCAATAGATTCGCTTTGATGCAACAGTTTCATTGAAACTTGTTTTGTAAAAATCAGAGACCATCTTGAATAATTATGACTTTTAAAGGGTTCTTTGGATTGTGTAGCACATCAAAACATAGTACCACATCTAGAAATCTGGAATTTTGGTAGTAACTTATAAGTAGTAGAAGCCACTACTAGCATAGGGCCCATAATGTTATAGATTTATACCCATTAGCCATAATCACATCATTAAGACTAATTAAGCATGATTAGTGCTAATTACCCGTTATTAGTGACAATTAAGTGTCATTAGCAAAAGTAGGACACGGAGAGGAAATCATGGGACATGTGTCGTTATATAGTCAGGACAAGTGTCAAAAACTCAATAGCACCATGTGTCGTCATCCTAAGACTAACACGTGTCATGGTGTAGCCTCTTGCTTGGGCAACAAGTTATCTCGCGGATAAATCAAACCTCTTGCTTGGGCAACAAGTTTTCTCATGAATAAGACATGTGGCATGTTAAATGATTGGCAAGTGTTGCCATGTGTCGTCATACATGGAAGAGAGGCAACATATGGCTTAGAGGCTCCCTTACATGTTGACACATGTCACACATATAAAGGGGGTGGAGGCCTATATATACCCAAGACCTCCCCATTCCATTTCACTCATTCCACGCCCCTCTCACCACCCTAGAGCCCCAAGGCCATCGCGGTTGCTGGAAGAGCACGATAGGAGTACGGCGAAGCTCTGTCGGTGACCAAGAGCGCATTTAAAGCCGTAACGAAGTTCTGTCCGCATCAAGCCGTAGTACTCAAAGCTAAGACGGCTATAGAGGGGGGGATTCACTAAAGAAGGCGATCTCGACTCGAGTTAGATATCGATCAGGTGAGGGATTCTCAAGCGCTATTTTAAAGCACTAGTCTTTAGCTTTTATGTATGGTTTTGAATAGCAAGTATGAAATCGTGTTTTCTAAAGCTTTTATGGCATGAATTACAAGTACTATACAGTTCATACGAAATCAGGGCTTTAGAACGTATTTTAGACGTTGTTGTAGGTGTTTTATCATGATAGCACGTTGTTTAAGCATTTCGTTCTTTGTGGAACACGAATCATAAGTTTCACTACTTAGATTTAAGCTTTTTATATAAGAAATATGTTTTGTGCAGTTACTATGCAATATGAATCGGATTTCAAGTTCTTAATAGTTCTAGTTGTCAGAGTATGCATGTTATGTCAAGATTGTTTTTTGTTCATGATTTAGCTGTTATGAGCTTGAATTACCAAGAGTACGGTTTATTAGTGACAAGAAAAGAATCATAATCAGAAGATAAGCACCACAGTAGCTCTTTTATACAAATCATGAACTAGCCATTAGATATGGTGATGTCATTAGATATGACCCTAAAACCGCCATTATATATGGCAAACCATTAGATATGGTATCAAGAGGACTTTGGATCCGCATTCTGTATTCATATAGGCTTTGGGCCGTATGCAGGGTGTTTTTGGTCTTTGGGACCGTCTGCGCGTATGCCTTAGCTTTGTTTCAACGTTCATGAGTCAATAAATTAGCCACAGTGGTGATTAATACAAACAGCTTGATAGTGATGATTATGTTTCAGCTTATCTGCTTTCGAAGTGATTTCAGCGTTCAATTGCAAAACTAGCATGTCTTATATGTAATTTCTGTCATAAAGTCTCTTTCAAGCTATTTCACAATATTCAGCATAAACTTTTGTCGTGATGCTCATATTTCAGATTTTAGCTATATGTAAAAAGCTTGAGATCCTTTCACTGGGTCTAAGCTCATAAATGGGTTTAGACTCATCCCGCTATATTATATCATGTACAGATCAGACGAATCACGACTAGTAGGGGAAAGGATCGCTTATACACTATGAGGAGGTGGCTTTTGATTTTTGTCGTTGTTTGTTTTTTTTTGTACTATATGTTGTTTTGTAAGGAGTTGTAATAGATAGAACTTATGTAAGACACTTCTTTGAAATGTAAACTTGAAATACTTATGTTTGATGAGATTGCCACATGTGTACTTGAGGATAATGAAGTTGAAAGATCTTTGTCGCGACACGTTCCAGTTAGCGGGACGGGTTGTGACATTATCGGAGCTTGTTCCCATTGTTCTCGATCATTGACCGCCCCATTGACCATCTCCACACTTCGCCTGTTTATCTTATGTCACCCTGATCCATTATCCACCCCTAATTTTCGATAGATCAAGGAGATCAAATCTCCTTCTTCACTCATCACTGGAGCATCTTCATCCCTCCATTCCAGACACTATTTTTGTCCATCTATGTTCGAGGAGCTTCACCCTTGAGCACTGAAGTTTTGGTGCAGGCATATACGCGAAAGGACTTCATCTGGGAGTCAAATCAACTCGGCTTGCAGCTTAAGGTGCCCGAGTCTTCTTCGACCTTCCATGCCTCCTTTGAGGAGGTCTGGACCTTTTTGAAGTATCCACAAGCTACGGAACACTTAGAGGATTGTGTAGACCATCAGGGAAGGAACCAATCTGAAGCGAGCAGGAGGCTCGATCGAAGTTCAACTCCATGTTGTTCTTCCCTGTTCTCATAGAGGATCTCGACACCATTGGATCGAGCCCTCGCTCTAGATTGCACAACCACCATCTAATTCAGCTATAGAGAGCCATTGGATCTAAGGGATGGATTTAATCTCCACCCTCCATCACTGCCACGTGTTTAAGTGAATTCACCTCCACTGCCTGCCAACACACATGTAGGGATATTTTGCAACTTAAACCCCTCTGCTTTTGCATTTATTATTTAATCTAGAAGTATTCATCAAATGTTGTAATATTTACATTAAGACCATGAGCTTTTTTGATATTTGCACTTTAATCTTATGTGCCCGTACGAGGGAGGGTCAGGAAGCATGGACCCCCTCTGGGTATTGTTGTATTATTTGGTCCAAAAACTTTGGACATTAGTTCCATATATTTTGGTAAATTTGCATGGTTGGTCCTGTTGTTCTGGTTATTTGCATTTATACACCTACCAATGTGGATTATATTTTAAATGTGAAAATATTGCACGTAAGTCCACTGGATTTTGCTTAGGTGTTATTAAATGCTCTGAAAGTTTGTAGAAATTGCAACTAGATCCCTGTATTGTAGATTTAATTTCGTATCTATAATTTAATTATTAAAAGTAACGTTTTACATCTAAAAATCATAGAAAAATCATCTTAAGTGCATGGAAGCCTATAATATCACATATATTTGTTACAAGTCAATTACAATTATTTTCCTATTTAAAAAAAATCAAAATAATGCATCTTCTACAGTTTTGCATTTTAACATTTATAAAAATTACAAAATATTTTGAAAATTTCTAAAAAAAATACCTAATGTCTATTTTGTTTTCTTTTACTTCCTGACCAAATATCAATTAAAACTCCTAAAAATCACAAAACTCATAAAAGCTTATAAAAATTATAAAAATGCATAGAAAAATCACAAATATGTTTTAAGTCTCTGAATTATCTTTATAATATCTAGTATCTAGGAAAATGAAAATTAGTCTCAATCTAATTTGATAGATATTTAATATGCTTATTTTAAGTTCTCGGATTTACTATTTTGTTTATTTTGGTGTATCTCCTTATTTAAAAATATACAAAATTCTCAAAATTTACTTAAAAATCACCAAAAATAGAGAAAAATCCCAAAAGATTTTATTTTAATTTTTAAGTTTATTTTATATATTAAAATTTCAAAAAAGGGGATTGTTCCTTTATTTTATATATTTTCTATATACATATATACTTAGATATTGCTATTTAATTTCAAAAACAAACTTAAAAGTTGCAAAATTTAAAATATATAAATTAAAAACACACAAAAATAGTTAAAAATTAAAAGTACAAAAAATCCTAAGATGTCTATTCGTTGTTATTGCTCTACCTTGTGTGCTCCTTTATGGTTCGACCCTTACTACTTGTCATCTATACACATTTATGTAGGGTATAATAAATTTTACATGACTTCATTATATTGTTAGGTCATTATTAATTATTGATTGACATGCTTGCATTGAGTAATGAAAGCCGAGAGAGGCATCCATAGAACGATTGTCGGATTCGAATTATCAGACACTATACACCCTCCAAGACGTTAGGTACTTCGCTTAAGCGCTTCATCAAATGGAACCATTGCCGAGGAGCATAGGTTTATAGAGCATAGAGTAGACATTTGGCCTATTTTACCATTGTTCACTTTATTGTTTATTTTTCTTTTATTCTATTTTTATGTGAGAATATTTTGGCCATCTTCTTGTTTGAATTTGTTGTGAGGGCTCCTATTGAGGGAGGATTTCCTTGGAGATTCTACACACACAAAAGCCACAAAGACCGGTGGTTCTTTGTCCACCGGTAGAGGAAAGTAGTAGAGGACACAAGAAGTTACCTTAGTATAGATTTATATTAATTTTGTGTGAGATATATTTATTAATTAAATTTTTAATAATGCATGATACTAACTTGAACACTTAGACTCTCAAAAGTCCATTTTATTAGGTGCTTGTTCACCTGGGGGACTTGGTCGATTTTCCGTGATTTCATCTTCTTCTAATTTTATTTCTCCCTATTTTCCACTTCATTTTACTTGGTTTCCGTGATTTTAGTTTTCCGCCTAATTTTTTATATGTCTTCGTTAATTGAACCCTTAGACATTAGGAGTGTATGCTCGATTAAATCTATATGTCCAAAGCCCTAATTGAATCATGTTCCTATAGTCTCTGATACGCTTGGACAAGGATCGAATTGAACAATTTCTTCACGCTAATAGAAGCTCATATTTAGGGTGATTTCACCGATTTGCATACTGCATGTAGTGTAACTTTAAATTCTTATTTGCGTCCTACATGGAGAGAGCTGTGAAGCGCTGTGAGTTTTATTGAGCATACACCATTCATCATGACGATGAATTTTCTGGCATCGTAATACTTGCATTGCTTTTCTGCCTTCTCCCTCTATTTATGCTTACCTAAGTTTAAAGAAAATAAAAATAGGTGAATATTCGTAAAAATACTAAAAAAAGTGAAACCCAAAAATTAAAAAATAGACTGCTAAGAAAACCTTGGCCTAATTTAAAATGATTGTTTAAATTTCATTGTTTTGGGTTCATAACACCCTTATTGTATTCATGTACCTTCCAGACTAAGAGAGGCATGATCCTTAAGGAATAGAGCCCAAATTCTAGCCTAGGTATTGTCTTGTCTGTCACTTGGATTCACGAAGTATTGATGCTTCTATTGTACATAGGTGAATAGGGCTTTGTCTGCTTGCATACCTAGTCTGAAGTATTGAGCTTAGGCCATCCTTTCACGGGGGGTCTATCTCATCATTCTACGTCCTAGTAGGCTCGTGTCTTCTTACAGACTTATTTCTGAGGTATTGATGTTGCCTATCAGCTTCCTCCTCTACTTCTTTGGTCAAGTAGTGGTCCACATCCCATAACCATGACCTTTTAAAAGTTCAGGCTAGCGGTTACATAGTTAGTGGAAAGTATACGATGATTGTCAAGTAAGTCTTCACTTGCCCATAGGATTGGCCATTAAGGACTATATTGATAAAATTGTTTGATACAACCAATAAAATTGAAAAGATAGTCGCTGAACTCTTATGGTTCATTGTGTTGAGTTGGTGAATCTATCTTTATTTTGAGGTTTGGTTGATTAGTGTAAAGAAAGTCAAGATCAAAAACATCGCGCCTTTGCGCCTTTCTATTTGACACCTCTTTTCTGACTTCTATTTCTTCCTTGCTCATCTTGAGCATTCTCTTCTCAATCCCTCTCAAATTCTTCATAAACTTCATCTAATCATCATAACTTCTATTGTCTCCTAAGATGTTGAAACCTGGATGCCTTTGTTCGGATTTTGCAAATACCAATATCGATTCTCAGATGCTGACATCTTTAATAATAAGGGGTGATCTTCAAGAATTGAGTTTTGACTTTAGGGACGTCTCTTTAGACTCCCTGATTTTTGCACAGTTCAAAGGTCAAGATGACTCTTGTCCTAATCTTTCTCCCTTCACCACTTTCCTTTCAAGATGACCATAGATAGACTCATCTCGAACATGCTCCTTCGTTTTTGGAGGATTGATCAGGTTCTATTTCCCAATGTAAATCTACATCCGATCAGGATCCCGAGTTGCACTTCGATTTTGAGATGGCTCTACAGAGATGTGAGAAAGGGCCGAGTTCAGATGAGACACAAGATCAGAATGAGATCAACATACAATTACTTACATCGATTCAAGCCCTTCAGCAACAGTTGGTAGACCAAGCTATTGCCTAATGAATATCCTTTTCATCACCTTTATTCTATCATTTTGGCCTTAAAACCATGGCTAATACATGTAAATAACATTAATTTGTGCATGTAAGCATTCATTATTTATTGTATTAATTGTATATAAAATAAGGGTTTTAATGCCAAAATTATAGAATAAAGAGAAGAAAAAAAAGAATAAAATATCAAAGATATTTTATGACCCGAAACCACAAGACCAAGTCAAGAATTGAGTTGGATGATAAAGAATAAAGTAGGGGGAGATAAGGGTCAAAAATATAATTCTCTTATTCATTACTTATGCATTGGACACTTATTTTATTCTTTATTATTTATTCATCAAATGTAGAAACCTTGTACATAAAAGTTCTAGATAATAATGTAAATAAAAATACAAAATTGAGCTTGTACAAAAATAATATATACTTTTCATTTTATACACAAAATAAAAAGCCAAAAACCCAACTTCATAGACCCATATCATTCAAATAAAAACTCAAAACATATCAAAATAACCTCTAATTGTATATAACTTTTCACAAGCTACTTAATGGAGGTGGTTTAATATTTTTTTTGGAGTTACTGTGTGAAAGTTAGGTTTTGGGCCCTCATTGTATATTATTCCTGATTAAAATATTCATCCTTCAATATTTTTACAAATTTATAGTTTTATAATTTTGTAATAATTATTTATAACATGTGTGCATATTAAAATTAAAATAAAACTAAAAAAATGCAAAATAAAATAAGTCTATATAACCACATAGACAAAATACCAATGTTATAACTTATATAAATAAAAATGGACTTCATTCTTTTATTCATTATTCGTTTATTTTTAAATAATATTGTAAATAATATCTATATTCTTAAAAAATATAAATACAAAATAAAACCCAATAAAATATGTTAAATAAAAAGGTGTATATAAAACATAGGTAAAATACCTATAACTATACCTACATAATATACATATCTATTTATTTAAGTGTACAAATAACATCGTAAAAATAAAATAAAAATATATTTCTACACCTAAGAATAATGCCTGGTCAAGTGAGTGAGGGAGAGCCTTTTCTGGCCTATGATATTAGAGGTGTAAGTTGTAAATATATAAAATACAAGAATAAAATTCAAAAATAAAATATATAAAATAAAAATGTATAAAATATAAGTGAATATACATATAAATACATTGTAAAAAATTAACTACTAATAAATAAAACCAAAAAATAAATAAAAATCATAATATAATACTAAATAAAATAATAAAAAAAATATTTTATACTTGAAAAATAATAAAATCATTTATTATTTTTAATTAATTCTTCTTTAATAAAGCAACTATTTTGTCCTTTTATGTGCTGAGTTGGACCAATCAGGGGATCCCATCTATTGACTCTTGGTCAACAGTCCCCCCCGGCTCTGATAAGACGCGACTTGTATTTTCTCGCATTTTTTGCCTTTTTTCCATGTCACCTCATCCATCCATCACGATCACTTTCTTCAGCAAAAATTATCATGGGTCATTGTACATACACGCCATCTCATTTGATCCTTTGTACATAGCTCGATTCGTCTCTAATGGTCGAATAATAAGGGTGTTCACCATGTATCATAAATAAAGACCTCTTCTACTCCTCGTAATTTTGGCAATTTCCCAAGCCCTACATCTCCCGCCTTCGGCTAAGCAAGTCTCTAGGTGACAGCTGGTGCATCCCTGAAGGTTGTGGATGCTCGCGGAGGAGGGAGGTGCGCCAAGGCCGCCGTCACCGGCGACCTCTGCTCCCTGCCCTCGTGGCAGGTATGAGCTGCACACTTTTATTTCTTTAGCTTAGGATTAACATTAAGTTTCATTTCTAGCATTTATTTTACATTTTAGTTAGCTAATTAGGTTAGTTTAGGTTTAAATTAGTTCGCCTGAGCTTTAGAGCTCCGGCCGTGTTTCCACTATCATAAACCTTGTCTCCGACCCACACTTTCACCCTCATCTTCTTCCTGCTCGTTTCTACTTCACCCCATGCTCTTCATTTCACCCGGATCCCTACTGGATCCGAAGATCAGGGTCTCCACCATCGCCGTCGTCGCGGAGACCTCCGCCCGCTCCACTTGCCATCCACCTATGCCTAGTAAGGTCCCCAGATCACCTTGTGCTTTCATGAACCCTTCTTGTAGGTGCTAGAGGCCAAAGGACCCCCAAAGGATTAGGATTTTGCAAAGAGGAGGTACATGGAGCTGCATTTCGTTTCGGAGCTCAGTCACCATCAACGTGGAGAGCCGCCCGGGTGTGTAGAGCTCATCGCCATTGTAGAACACCGCCTGTGGCTGGAGGAATCGGCAATCGAAGCTCGGAGGCAGGGATGTTCTTCCATGTTCTTCAAGCGAAGCAGTAGCCGTTGGATTCTTCAGCCGCTCTAGATCAATCGAAGACAGTTGGATCATGCCATGCTTCAGCTGCTGGATCTCTATATGCGATCTAATCTTCACCGTCGATCCACGAATCAGTACCAGTCGTTACGTTGCCGCCACGTGTATAAGTGAGATCCTCTCCCTCGTCCGATAGCGCGCCTATTTGGGGTAATTTTCACACCTATTGCACATATTTGTATTTATTATTTATCCCAGTAAATAAAGAGTAACGTTTTAAATAATTGGGAATTGTACATTGGGCCCCTATAGTTATTTGTTATTACACTTGGGTCCTTCCCAAGCGTATTACGTATAGTCCCACGTGATGGTGAAATTGCATGTCTGCCATGGCATTTTTGTATATTATCAAATAGTCTAATACAATGAAATGAACATTGTTTATTTTTGGTAAAAATACATCTGTGCCCCTGGTGTTTGTTTTATTTACGATTATGTCCCTGTTAGGACATATATTTGTGTGCTCTTTATCTACTTAATAAATCTATCTATGGTATTCCTAAAAATCCACAAAAAAATGATTAATGCTCCATGTCATGTACTTTCACACAATTATTTTTATTTGGCATTTTTTTGCATTTAATCCATTTATTAAAAATATAACAGAGCCTTTTTATTCTTCGCTTAACTTAGAAAATACAAAAAAACACCCCTAAAATTCCAAAATAATTATATATAGTATATTTATCAAAATTTAATTGCATACGAAAAATCACTAAAAATTGAAAAACAAAAAGCTTAAAAATCGAAAATCCCAAAAATCTTTTATAGAAACATAAAAAATCCTTTAAAAATCTAAAAATATGTTTTATCTTTTTATAATTTTATTTATATGAATAATTATATATTAAAATTAATTTGGGTACTTTGGAATTTATTTGATATTTTTAAAACCCAAATCAATGTTTGATTATTAATTAATCCCTTATTTGCGATATGTTTTGACTTTAAAAATACATAAAAATTAGCAAAAATTCCAAAAAAATTAACAAAAAATTAGAAAAAATAGAAATCACAAAAATATTAAATTTACTGTATTGACTATTTTTACATAGTTATATGTATATAGTATCCATATATACCTTATGTTGTATATATACACATATATGTATACATATATATTATTTATTTAAATGAAAAAGAAATATTAAAAATTGGAAATAAAAAAATACAAAAATATGAAATAAAAATAAAAAAGTATACGAAATTAAAAACCCACAAAACAATAACATGGGCAAACAAAATTTTGAGCATTGTCTTTTGCCTCCTTCTACCGTTTGCTCCTTGTGTTCAACCTATACACGTACTTAAGCCTATACACATTTGCTTCAGAGTTATAATTAATTTTCACTGCACATTTTTTATATTTAATTGCTTGATTCTTGTTGTGGGTTAATTGTTGATTAATTGAGGATTACTAAGCGGTCAACACATCGATTGCGGCCTCTCCTTGTGAGACCGTACGACCCTATGATTATCCTCGATTATCAAATGGCGCCTTTGCTGGGGAGCAACTCCGTTTAGTTGGAGATTATTTTGTTTTATCTATCATCTCTTGTTTATTTATTTATTTATCCATTTATATATTTATTTATTTATGTTATTCATTCTTATTTGATATAATTTGAACTGTCTTGACACTCCTTTACGTTTGAATTTGTTGCGAGGGACTACTACATGAGGGAGGACCTCCTAGGAGGACCGATGCACCCAAGCAAGGCGGATCCAGCTTTTAAACCTAGCTGGTAGGAGAGAGCATCAAAGGAAAAATAGAGGAGAATTTTTACAGAGTAGTCCATTATTTTTACATTATTGTTATTATGCATATTCATGTGTGGGAAAGTAATAATTTGGAATCTCACAGGTACAACGACTTCGCGAGGTCCACTGCTCGAGGGATTGTTCCCTTGCTGGCCTAATCAGTTTTCATATTTCTCTCTCCTTATTGTAACTTGTTTTCCATTTTTGTTTTCTTGTTTTGTGTGAATGAGCCCTAGCCTAGGAATTGCTTGCTCGATAGATTAAGGTCTAAAGACCCTAATATATATTGCATATACCTATAGACTCTCTTTTGGACTTAGTCAAATAATAAATGTTGATTATTTAGATTCGAACCCGCGCACCGTGAGAGACATCATACAGCGCTAGCAGGACCCCTTGTGGCGGGCACCGAAATGTCTCTAAGACCGGACCTTAGGGTTTGTCTCTGAGTAATTAACATATTGTGCTTCACGATAATAACAGTTACTACCCTAGGGCGATTTCATCGCCTTGCATCTCATATAGCATAGGTTTTCAATTATGTTATGCATCCCACATGGAGAGAGCTGGGAAGCATTGTAAGTCTTCTAACTTTGCATGCATCATTGATTTCTAACTTGCATGGCTTTTTTTATCTTCTCCCTCTGATTTTGACCACTTAGGATGTTAAATGGAATTGGAAAACCGTTAGGCACATGCATTAAAAAATAACCAAAAAGTGACAACCTAAATAAAATTGCGACTGCTAACTCTACTGGATTTTGAAATAAGAATGTAATGGATTCATTGCTTTGGGGAGAGCAATCCCCTCCTTGTTTGGGCATTTTATTCGTACGTATACACTAAGGATTAGTGCCCAAATCTCAAGCCTGTCTTCGATGTGTACAACTTTTAGATGATCACCCAACTCTAAAAGCAACAAGATAAAAAGATCACATCTCGGTCTTCACTTTGTTGAGTAGGTGAACTAGGGGGTTTGCTTTGTGCATTGATTGTGACTTTGAGTCCATTAGCATTTTCATCTCTCTTTAGGTTGTCGGTCCCATATGTGTGCGTATTTTAATCATTGGGTCCTTCTATCTCCTTTGTCCATATCCTTCTCCTCATTCGCATCGAATCGTGATTGGGTCTTGCGCTTCACCTTCGTAGCCGGATTTTACAGCTTTTCTCCTTGCCCATATCACCCACATCTAGTCCGATTCGAGGAGACCCTCTCCTTGAACCACAATTTTGACGGTGTCCACCTCCATCTCTCCTGCCCTCCGCATGTCCCCTGTATCATCTCTTCTTCTACCCGGGATTGTTGTGCTTGTAGGAAGAGCCCTCATCGAGGTTATACGACTTCCATGGATTATTGGAGTAAGTCGAGCATGTTTTGAGGATGCTGAGATTGGATATACTACTCTCGGTGGATTTTACTTTGATATGTGCATAGAGCTTTTTGAGGATTTTTTATGATTCCACGATTACTAGGTATGATTATTTATTGAGGATTTTTTATCACACATACCATATTGAGGATGTGATGCATTATGATGATTTGATGATATATGACTGATCGATCTATTTTGCGGTTCCTTCTATCTTGATTTAGAGATTTGATTGATTATTTTGATTTGGACTTCCGAGCCACGGTATGTGGAACCCTTATGATTGCTATCATCTCCCAGACTGATACATCCTCGATCTCCTGACTCGTCCATTTACCTATAGCACTTCGAGGATTCATGATGATATTTTGTGCCATCTCAGCTAATTAGATTGACTTGGGGAACACATTGTGAATGATCTGATTATTTGTTATCCCTCGCAGGATCTTATGCCCTCCTGAGGATTGATTCACTGATTTTGAGGACCCGAGATTTGATGTTAGCAATCCCATGATTCGATTGACTTAGCTTGCATTACTCCCTGAGGACTATCTGCAGGAGGATGAAACACATTCTCTAATCTCGGTTCCCTCACTATTGGTGCTACCTATCTGTTGGAGCACAGAACCGAGTTGTTTGATTTGGTTGTTTAGCCTCCCTGCTGATTGCGTGCCCGATCTGTAGGTGTACGAGGTCAATTTCCCCTACTCCTTCGAGTCTTCTCTCCTTGACGGTCCTCGCAAGGATGAGTTCCACATTTCTGATTATTCTTACTTAGTTCATAGTGCTCTCCGAGGGTTATCTACGAGAGAATATGACACCTTTCTAGATCCTTCGGTCTCTTCTGCTGGTATCTGATCTGTCGCCTACCGAGACTTTTTGACTGACTCCTGTGAGTCTTCTCTCCTTGACAACCCTTGCAAGGATGAGATAAGATCGGACTATTCACTACATAGCTTGCATTATTCCCCAAGGACTATTTGCGAGAAAATGCAACATTTTCTTTACGCTCGGTTCCCCCTGCTGATTGTACTTCCGATCTGGCAGAGCACAGAACCGAGTCGTCGGTTATATCTTCATGTACCCACTGCCTTCTTGCATATCCGATATGCTGGATCTTGGGACCTATCTAACTAGACTCCTTTAACTCCACTCGCCTTGACGGTTCTCACAAGGATGAGCCATATTCCTCTGACTATTCTCTGTTTAGTTGGCAGTATGTTCCCCGAGGGTTGTCTGCAAGACGCTGCCACATTTTCTTGACATGACGGTCTCTTCTACTGGTAGTCAATCTGTCACCTACCGAGATCACTTCTATTAATTTGTATGATGGATCTGACTCCTCTGAGTCAGCTCACCTTGACGACCCTCGCAAGGGTAAGTCTCTATCTAATTATTCATTGACTAGCATGTATTACTCGACGAGGGTTATCTGCGAGAGGGTACATCATTTTGGTACCCGGCTTCACTTATGTGTCTCCTATCTGGTGGAGTACGAAGCCGAGTCTTCTGATTTGTGCACTCGGTCTCCTTTTTGGTTGTCTCTCCTATCTGTTGGAGCATGGAATCGAGTCTCCTGATTATTCTACAATCTTTAACTCATCTTAATCTGCTCAACTTGATGACCCTCGTAGGGTTAAGCTATGTATTGTGGTGTTCAGTTTGTTCTTGTAACTTTCAGACTTCATGCTTACCGGATATCACGATGCATTGGGAGTCTCCTGCTCTTCACTTTTGATACCTTTCTGAGACCATGATTGACCTGGTGGAATCTGTACTGCTTACTCTTCCTCTATGTCTTACGGTATCGGCTCGATCTCTCATTCCTTCCTTATGAGCCGATGTTCTGCTTTCGCTACCAGTCCATAGCTTAGTTTCCGATCTCTTGTCCCCGATAGTTGACACCCATCTGATTATATACCGGGGTGTTCTTTTACTTCCTAACTGTGTCCTCGTTCTCACAAGGAGACGATGAAAAGAGTACGATATTTGCGTACCAGATACCGTCCTGTACTTCATATTCTCTACCCTGTTGTATATATGTGTTCTGTCATACATTCCTTCTTTTTCCTTTATATCATGTGTATCCCAGATCTTTTGCCACATCTGTGTGTCTATACTTAGGAAGTACCTTGTCCTAAGTATAGGGAGCACATACCATGTTGTTCTTTCTCCTTTCTATTCCATCACCCTGTTGTTGCTTGTACTTAGAGATCCTTTACCTGAAGTATAGGGGGAGTGATGCATACATTCTCTACGATCTTTTTCATATATCTGTATATATATGTCTTTTCTTCTTTTCATTTTTCTTTTTCTACATAAAAGGTGTCACCCCTTTTTTTCAGTTTTCTGTACTTAGGAGATACTTTGTCCTAAGTATAGGGGGGTGCACCCCGAAATTCATTCATTCTTTGATCCCCTCTACTGTCTCCTCTCTTGTTAATTTGCTATGATATACTTAGGGATATATCACCCTAAGTATAAGGGAAGACATCCCGAGCCGTGATCTGTTTATTCCCACCCTTGACCCTCCCTATGTTGTGTACAGTCTGCTATACTTAGGATTATTTGATCCTAAGTATAGGGGAAAGGTCAACTCCTATTTATTTTTTCTTCATTCTTTCATTTCTTATTCAGTCGTTGTAGTGTCGTCTTTTCTATACTTAGTACGAGTTATGTCTTGTCTTTTCTTTTCGATCTATGAGGACATAGCTCATGCTAGGTATAGGGGGTCGTATATACTCTATATA
This sequence comes from Ottelia alismoides, assembly GCA_037367405.1. Lineage (NCBI taxonomy): Eukaryota > Viridiplantae > Streptophyta > Magnoliopsida > Alismatales > Hydrocharitaceae > Ottelia > Ottelia alismoides. Next base: position 811,417 of record JAZKJV010006837.1, read on the forward strand.
TACTTTAGCCATAACTCATACTTTCATATTATTATTAATAAATATGGCTAAAAATACTGTATATACACAAAAGCAAATTAATAATACCTTTTATTCCTCAAATTATTTTCGTGTATACTGATTAATAAATTAGGTTAAAAATATTTGCAAAATGATTGAAAAATGGTTTGACCCATTTGGAAAACTTCTTGTCGAATGTTTTCAACCTTTGTAATAATGTTTTGATTTGTAAAAATTCTTTTCTTTGTGTGAAATAAAAAAGATTTGAAAACCTATGCAAATAGTCTTGAAAATGGTTGTAAAAATATTTGAAAAAAAACCTATATATATTATTTGAAAAATCTTTGCAAAACGGCTTTAAAATGTTTGTAAATATTTGCAAAAATTATTTTGGACTATAGTTTTCAAAATTATTTTCAAATAAATTTGAGGAAAAAGGCATCATTAAAAATAAAAATATATAATAAGTAATAATATATGTATACATAAAATTCATTACCAAGTATATACCTATAAAATAGTTATTAAAATTTATAAATTATTAACTTTTGTAAATAAATAAAAAGAAGCACGCCCGTGTAAATAGTTGCACACACTCATTATTTTTGTGTAAAAATTCTTTTTGTTTTCAAATTCTTTTTGAAAAATTGCATTATTCTTTCTGTATTGTACATAGCATTTGCATAGCATTCATATTCTTTCGGATCGAGCTTGATGATTGAACTAGTCCAATAAAGTTGAAGATTGGAGCTTGGTTGGACCTTACTGCACCTAATTGCACCAGAAGCTTATGGGAACTATGTTTAAGGTACTTCAGGTCCATTGGGACTTAATTCTTTGAGACGCAGGGCTGGGTGCAAGTCACCTCAAATGACTAACTAGAACTTTTCGAGATGCACGCATGACTCTTGTCGGTCGTGACCTAACTTGAACACTTGCACCTTTCACTTAGCTCAACTTAGTTGGAGTGGTGAGGGGATTGGATTTGCCGGTCTGAGATGCACACGAGTAGAAACATTCGTCCTTGTCTAGGGAGGGAAGTGCACCCCAACCTGGTCTAGTTGCCATGAAATCGAATGACAGGAGAGTGTGGGTTGCAACAATGCTTCAAAAGAGGGATAGTCTTCTGGCTCAAGATGAAAAACTTCTTATGTAAATGCTGCTATAAATAGTATTTCAAAAAAAACTCAAAATAGTGGACATTCCTGAAAATAAAATAAAATTCCTCCCGGAGTCAATAAGCAAGCTTGAGCGTCAAAGTTATACCATGTGAGCCTGCAACTGGATGACTTGACTACACTGATCATGCATCCTAGGATAGGTAGCTACGTCGACTACCGTCCATTCTTTTCTTCACCTCCTCCTCTTGAGTTGGATGCCACTTGAACTTAGAAGGGAATACCATGTTCCTTGAGGACAGAGTGTTGGATTGGGGAATCATTGGGTTGTCATTCTGGAGAAGTCAATCCTTTTGTCATTTCAATTGGGGAGAGCCACTATCACATACACTGTACAAGTCAGCTCTATAGTCATAAGGGTTTGCATATGATGTAGGCTAATTCTGACCTGGCTATTGAGGTGGTTTGAACCGAGTTCTGTGACTCTCGAAGGCTATTGTGTTTTAAATTTGGTTCTCGACCAGGTTCCACACACATTCTCACATCAATGTCTAACCTGAGCTCCAAACTTTGATTTTGTGAAGACAAGTTTAATGATTGAAATCAATTCCATTCATTTCTTTTTCTTTTCTTCTTTATTCTTTTTATACTTATTGCATAAGTGTTTGCTAGAGACTAGCAAAGGCAAGTATAGGGGGGTGATGATTCTCCCTTTCATCACCTTTATTCTATCATATTGACCTTAAAAACCCTAGGTAATGCATGTAAATAACATTAATTTATGCATATAAGCATTCAATATTTATTGTATTAATTGTATATAAAACATGGTTTTTTAAGTCAAAATTATAGAATAAAGAGAAGAAAAGAAAAGGAATAAAATATCAAAGATATTTTATGACCCTAAACCCCGAGACCAAGTCAATAATTGAGTTGGTTGACAAGGAACAAAGTAGAGGGAGATAAGGGCCAAAAATATAATTCTTTTATTCATTATGCATTTTTGACACATATTTTATTCTTTATTATTTTTTCAAAAAATGGAGAAACTTTGCACATGAAACCTATAGAAAATAATGTAAACAAAAATACAAAATTGAGTTGTACAAAAATAATACACACTGACCATTTTATACACAAAATAAAAAGCCAAAAACCTTACTTCACAAACCCACATCTTTCAAATAAAAACTCAAAACATATCAAAGTCACATGTAATTGTATATTACTTTTTACAAGCTATTTAATGAAGGTGGTTTCATATTTTTTGGAGTTACTGTGTGAAAGTTAGGTTTTGGGCCCTCGTTATACATTATACCTGATTAAAATATTCATTATATTCCTCCTTCATTATTTTTACAAATTCATATTTTTATAATTTTGTAATAATTATTTATAACATAAGTGCATATTAAAATTAAAATAAAACCAGAAAGAAATGCAAATTAAAATAAGTTTATGTAACCACATAGGTAACATACCTATGTTATTACTTGTATATAAATAAAATAATTTCATTCTTTTATTATTTATTCATTTATTTTTATATAATAATGTAAATATTATATATTCTACTAAAAATATAAATCCAAAATAAATTCAATAAATTACATTATAATAAAAAGGTGTATATAAAACATAAGTGAAATACCTATAACTATACCTACATAATATACATATCTATTTATTTAAGTGTACAAATAACATCATAAAAATAAAATAAAAATATATTTATACACATAAAAACAAGTTGTAAATATATAAAATACAATATTAAAATAATAAAATAAAATAAACAAAATAAAAATAAACATGTACAAAGCATAGATGAATATACATATAAATACACTATTAAAACTTACTAATAAATAAAACCAAAAAAATTAAATAAAGATCATAATAAAATACTAAATAAAATAATAAACATTTTTTTATTTTATACTCAAAAAATAATAAAAACATTTATTATTTTAATTATGTATTCTATAATAAACCAGCTATTTTGTCCTTTTGCGTGCTGGGTTGGACCAATCAGAGGGTCCCACTGTTGACCCTCGGTCAATAGTCCCCCTAGCTCTAATAAGACATGACCTGTATTATCCCGCATTTTCACCTTTTTTCTTGATCGCCCCATCCATCCATCGCGATCACTTCCTTCAGCAAAAATAATCATGGGTCATTGTACATACACTCCATCTCATTGGATCCTTTGTACATAGCTCGATTTCGTCTCTAACAACCAGTCAATAAGGGTGTTCACCATGTATCATAAATAAAGACCTCTTCTCCTCCTCCTCACAATTTTGGCCATTTTCCTAGCCATACTGCTCCCGCCTTCGGCCAAGCAGGTCTCCAGGTGACAACTGGTGCATCCCTTAAGGTCGTGGACGCTCGCAGAGGAGGGAGGTGCGCCCAAGGCCGCTGTCGCCGGAGACCTCTGCTCCCTGCTATCGCCGACAGGTATGAGCAACACACTTTTATTTCTTTAGCTTAGGATTAACATTAGGTTTCATTTCCAACATTTATTTCACATTTTAGTTAGCTAATTAGGTTATTTTAGGTTTAAGTTAGTTCACTGGAGCTTTAGAGCTCCGGCTGTGTTTCCACCATCCTAAACCTAGTCTCCGACCCACGCTTTCACCCTCATCTTCTTTATGCTCGTTTCTACTTCACCCCAGGCTCCTCATTTGACACGAATCCCTACTAGATCTGGAGGTCAGGGTCTCCACCACTGCCGCCTTCGTGGAGACCTCCACCCGCTCTACCTGCCATCCACCTATGCCTAATAAGGTCCCCAAACCCCCTTGTGCTTTTGTGAACCCTTCTTGTAGGTGCTGGAGGCCAAAGGACCCTTAAAGGGGTTAGATTTTGCAAAGAAGAGGTACCTGGAGCTCCATTTCATTTCAGAGCTCAATCACCGTCATATGACCTTTGTTGGTCCTCCAAGCGACACCAGTAGCTACAGAGAGCCACCTTGGGCGTGAGAGCCCATCACCATTGCAGAATACCTCCCGTGGCCGGAGGAATCGACGATCAAAGCTCGGGGGAAGGGACATTCTTCCCTGTTCTTCGAGTGAAGTAGTAGCCATTGGATTTTTCAGCCGCTCCAGATCAATCGAAGACTGTTGGATCACGCCATGCTTCTACCGTCGAATTGCTCTATGCGATCTAATCTTCATTGTCGATCCGCGAATCGGTACAAACCGTTAGGATGCTGCCATGTGTATGAGTGAGACCCTCTCCATCGTCCGATAACGCACTTATTTGGGGTAATTTTAACACTTAGCCCTACATATTTTGTATTTATTATTTAGCCATGTAAATAAAGTGTAATGTTTTAAATAATTGGGTATTTTACATTCATGCCCCTATAGTTATTTGTTATTACACTTTGGTCCTTCCCAAGTGTGTCACATGTAGTCCCAAGTGGTGGTGAAATTGCATGTCTGCCATGGCATTTGTTTATATTTTGAAATAGTCTAATAAAATTAAATAAATGTTGTTTATTTTTGGCAAATTGCATCTGTGCCCTAATATTTATTTTATTTGCAATTATGCCCTTGATAGGACATATATTTGTGTGCTCTTTATCTTTTTATTAAATATATGTATGGTGTTTTTAAGAATCCACAAAAAAGGGTTTAATATTCCATACATGTACTTTCATGCCCATATTTTTATTTGCATTTTTTGCATTTAATATGTTTATTAAAAATATAATGGAGCCATTTTATTCCTTGTTTAACTTTGAAAATACCAAAAAAATATAAAAATGTCGCTAAAAATTCCAAAAAAATATTTTTAGTATATTTTATCATAATTTAATTACAGATTACAAATCACTAAAAATTGAAACAAAAAGCATAAAAATCAAAAAACCCTAAAATCTTTTATAAATATCTAAAAAATCCTTTAGAAATCCAAAAATATGTTTTTCTATTTTTATAAATTAATTTATTAGAGAATTTGTATATTAAAACTGATTTGGGTACTTTTGGAATTTATTTGATATTTTTAAAATCCAAATCAATTTTGGATTATTAATTAATCCCTTATTTGGGATATTTTTTTACTTTAAAAATGCATAAAAATTAGAAAAGATTCCAAAAAATAATAAAAAAATTAGATAAATATAAAAATCACAAAATATTATTTTTCTGTATTTTTTACTATTTTTACATATTATATGTGTATAGTATCCATATATACCTTATATTCTATATATACACATATATGTATACATATATAGATATATAGATCCTATTTATTTAAATGAAAAAGAAATATAAAATTGGAAATATAAAAAGAAAATACAAAAATATAAAACAAAAAAACTGTACAAATTAAAAACCCACAAAAATAATAACATGGGCAAGAGATAAAAGATAATTTTTTTGGCAATTTACTTTGCCTCCTACCATTTGCTCCATGTGTTCGACCTCTATATGTACTTACGCCTTTACACATTTGTTGTAGAGTTATAATAAATTTTAACTCGATATTTTTGATATTTAATTGCATGATTCTTGTGTGGGTTAATTGTTGATTAATTGAGGATTATTGAGCGGTCAACACATAGATTGTGGTCTCGCCTTGTGAGACCGTACGACCCTCTGATTATCCTCGATTATCATCGCCCAAGTTGCAATCCATGAATTCTTAATGAGAAGAGGAGGTATAGAGAAAGATGAGGAGGAGAGTATAGAGAAAACCATGATGGGAATAAAGATAAACATCATGAAGGAAACCATGGAGTAGGAGCTGAGGAGGGCGACCAACCCAAGCAAACTCTGAAAGAAACTTATAACCATGGTGTTGGCCAGGTTAGTGAGTGGATCATAATACTTATGGTCCACAAACATTTTAAGTTGAAGCTATCACTGCTCCCTCTCTTATCGATCTTTCATGGTCACACTAATGAGGAGCCATACAATCACCTGCAGCAATTCAACGGGATTTGTAGTACCATGCACTACCCCAACATCTTGTTGGAGGTAGTAAGGATGACCGCCTTCCCTTCTAGCCTTCAAGAGAAGGCATGCACTAGATTAATCACTTGGGAAAGGTGGTGATGATTTAGGAAGAACTCAAGTCAGCCTTCCTGGACAAATACTATCCCTGGGTCATCTAAACCAAATGTGAGTGTTGATATCCCACTTCTCCCAGATGCCTCATGAACCTTTTCACGAGGCATGGGAAAAATTTAGAGATCTTATGGAGAAACACCCTCATCAAGACTTGTCGAAGACCAGCATGGTCCAAAATTTCTTTAGGGGCTTGCACCAAGAACGCTAACAGCTCGTTGATGTCGCGCGTGGAGAATCGCATTTCAAGAGGGACGAGGATGTCATATGACAGATCTTCAAGGAGATGGATGAGGAATCAACTGCCTTATCTCTAACTCGTGTCTCCCAGAAAGATTCATCGATCCTACACAAGGCTGTGAATGCAACATCTTCTCATGAAGAAGAGAGAGACATGAGTTCCAATCTCAGCATCATCGAGAACCATATCTCTAAAGTTGATATCATTGGAAAGCGATCACAAGACCTTAATAAATTACATGTGATTGAACAGAGAACCAAGTCGTTGGACAAGCTCAATCAAATTTCAAAGCAGCTTGAGCTTCGGTCAACATCTTCCATTCCTGTTACTCTATGAAGAAACCAGTCGAGCATTCTATAGAACAGAAGAAGCAACCCCAGCTGCAGAATCAAGGGCCACCCTAGTCAGTTCAACACATGTATTACGTGCTGACACCCGATCGGGGATCATCATCACCCCAACAACAAATAGTTGTGTACCATCCAGAACCTCATGCTTATTGCATTTCTATCCACCTCCTGAAGGATATGGAATTATCCTCAAGTGCATCACGGAAGCGTGATCATCGTATCGTATACGACGAGGAACGACTAGTAGTACTAGTTGTTCTATGCAGCGGAATTTAAAAAAAATTTCACGCGACGAAACCAATGATCCAAGTACACTTCTCGGGTCATTTCATCTCAACCACAAACAAGTAATAGGATTACCTCTTGAAGCGTGGTTGCGATAGAGTCTCTAAACGAAGAGACCTCCTGTCTCAAGTCCGATCCGATTGAGGAGACGCTTGCGAGCGCGGGGATGAATCGCGTGCTTCTCGCAATCCATGTTGATGATCCAAGCGGCGGATCTCCTGATCTCGATACACGAGATCTGACGTCTTCTTCACGAGCGAGGCGCACCGAAGGAGACCAAGATCCATGAGCAAAGAGTCGGGCAGCATAACGACGACGCTGCGGCGATGAAGAACCTCTCTAGGGCATCCATGGTGGGCGGCCATGAGAGGGAGAGAGAGGGCTGATGTGTAGAGAGAAAGATAGAGAGAGAGAGAGACTAATGTTCTCTCTTGTATGTAAAGAAGAGAAATGGGGTGCCTCTCCTTTTATATTATTTTGTGATCCATGGATCTCAATCCATGGGCAACACAAATCAAATGGCTCTCATTGATTGTGTTTCTTTCAATGGCTAAGATTTGTGTTGGCAAAAACCAACAACAATTAATTTAATTTAAATTAAATCTATATTGATAAATCAATATAAATCAATCTCAAATTAAATCAATCAAGCATGGAGATTATGGAATGAAGATTGCCTCCTTCCATAATATTAGATTTGGTGGCAATCACATGTAATCTCATGAGATCTCATGAGATTACATTATTCCATGGAAATCTCCAAGATTTACAACAACACTTGTTGTAAATTATTCTACAAAAATAATTTATAAATATTTTGTGAATATTGCAATCTTGCCATTGGAAAATTGTGAATCATATTCACAGCCCAAAATAAAATGTGAATTACATTTTTAATTAATTGTCCAATGTGAATCCAATTCACATCAACATTTAATTAACAAATGTAAATTACAAATAGCTCTCTCTCTTATATATTATAAATCACATTTATAATATATATGACAAATATGGATATTGCTATCCACATTATTCATATCCATGATAATTAAATCACATTTAATCATCTTGGATCTCTATTCTCGTGTGCCCAAATAATATGAATCGCATTCATATTATTCACATATTTGATAATCAAATCTCATTTAATTATCTAAGATAACTCTCTTTATAATATGAATCAAATTCATATTACTCATGATAATTAAATCATATTAATTATCTATTTTCTTAATGCTAAGATACTTATATCAACAATGAAATTATTGTGAACTCTTTCAAGGATAATGTGCTTTCTCCGCGAACACTTGAAGATAAGGACAGGGTGATTGTATTGTTCCACGTATAGTGACTTGGATATTGGTTTCATATCTCAAATCCAAATCGCGGGCCTCCCATAGATGCTTGATTATATCAAGACCGCAAATCTAATCTTCTCATTGCATCTGAATCACATTCAGATCAATGTCCAACATTTGGACCAAGATCAGATTACTTCTCTACTGAGAGGAGTCACTAAAATCCAGACCCGTTTCATCACTCCCTAGGAATGGAAGCGTCATGGTTATATAATCGTTTATGATCACATCACCCTCAGGTATTCCCAATACCTGTACATCCTGCATACTGGAAGACTCAGAATAAACTTGAAGTATTAGATCAACTTTATACTGTCTACTTCATGGTTTTATCAGTAAGTTTCTCATTCGATCATTGGAAGTCGGTATCGATCATATACTTTCCAAAAAAGTGTATATCATAACTAGGTATTGATCATATACTTTCCAAAAGTATATATCAAAACTACAAATTCAGTCAAGCTTCCAAAGCGAGACGACCATGTGCACGGAATTTCATTCTTCCCAATATCTCATGAGTGAGCTCATGCCTTCCGGTTCAATAAATGAACATGTATGATCCCATTGAGAGATTGTATTACTCATATGCCCTTATATGCACACCAGCGCGCTGGTGTATAAGTCATCAACCTATTGGTCTGCCAAATGTACATACTTAGACATATAGTAACACATCTATCTCCGATCAGAGGATGTGTGCCTGTATCGTGACAGAATACGATATAGGACTTTGGTTATCTCGATCTCGTTAAGTCAACTCTTTGACCTAACTAATCTGACATCTCCGAATCTTTATTCCTATGCAGAGGACCTGCATCAAGAGGTCAGTCAGATATCAACCTAAATGAGAAAGGATTTCCATCTCCTACTCAAGCTGGAGATCATCTCTTGACGGTGCTTGATGAGTCCTCAATCTAACTCTTTAGATATTCATCTAAGCAACAGCCTCTATGATTCAACAGTTGAATCAACAGTTGTATGATCATCAAGATGGCCATGGTACATAACCCTAATTGTACTAAGGGACCTATTATGCAAATTATTTATTCTTCATTTCAGATCAGGGAATGATATTTGCAATAACATTTATTGCATAATGGCTCGCTGTGGGCTCGCATGTCCAACAATCTCCCACTAGCCCAAAGAGCCATTAATGGGCTAATCATTTAAACCCACACTCATGTGACAATCATAGGCTATTTAGAAAATAACCAGGTAAGTTGATCAGTCACTCTGTTCCCGCGAGACTACGCCAAGTCCTTTTACGGTACTTGCATATCCCCAGTAACAGTGCTCGCATCAAATGCGAATGTTGCATCTTATGCAAGTAATACTCAATCTTGTTAGTTACATTGTTCTACAGCTTAACAAGTATCATAATCACTATTTCCATAATCCTTATCAGAATACCCTTATTCCTGGAGATCACTATCTCTTAAGATATCAAAAGTTAAGACCTTTTAGATCTCTATCTATAAAGTCTTAAGTTTTTGAAGATAAGACTTTGAGATCACTATCTGAAAAATCTTGTCATCTATGATGATCTTGTTATTACTGCAATTAAGTGTTTTCTCTACACAGTAGGATTAGAAACACTTTACTACTCCCACTGCATGGCAGATATCTGGCTTTTGTACACATCTAGCATACACTCAGCTTCTCGTAACTCATGCACAAGTGCAAGTAGTTCTAGCATTCACTTCCTCAACTCTTTGAGGTGTTATCTCTTTACATAGGTAAGTACCATATCTTAAGAGATGGAAGCCTTTCTTGGAATTTCCAAGAATGGAATATGTCCAAGGTGTACTACTATTGCGACAGTCCCAATACCCTCTTCTCTTTGTTTCTGAACACCTTCAGAACTAAGATCCAAGAGATATCCTTGAGATCATATCTCAAGTTATGGAACAGCCAGATTATAAAATACTTATTATTATCACCCTTATATCATTTCAAATGCTTAGGATATCATCTACATTTAGCATGATGAACACAAAGGCATTCCCACTAAGCTTCATATGGCTCATCAAGACTCTACCATTTATAATTTCATCAAAACTTATGGTCCAACTTCAAGAAGCTTATTTGAGTTCATGGATGGATTCCTTAGCTTGTACACCTTGCTTTCCTCAACCATGAAGCCCTGGGGCTACTTTATGTGAATATCCTCCGGGAGGTATTTACAGAGGAATGCAATATGGACTTACATCTTGAAGATGAAATAGTCAAGTTGTGTAGCTAAGGTTAGCAATATTCTGATGGTTTTAAGCATGGTTACCGAAGAGCAAGTCTCATCGCAAGCAATGTCTTCTCTTCCAGTGTGTAGTTCATGGCTACAAACCGTGCTTTGAAGGTCTCTACCTTCTCATCAGGTTCCCTCTCTCTTGAAGATCCATTTACACCTTTACAGGTCTTACCCGTATAGGTGGATCCTTGAGGGTCCATATACAACACTTGTATATGAAGCCTACATTAGACTTTTATTGCTAACATCCATCTATCCATGCTATGATCACATGAAGTTCGATCATTGTCAGATTTCTCTGACACATGGAATCCATCCTCAAACTCATTTGAAGAGGTATTAGTGTTTCATCTTCAATTGTCCTTTTAGTTTCTAATTTCAGGAGCCTCATTATCTTCTCAAGATTAAATGAGTTCCTACACTTCATTTTCATCTTGATTCTCAAGAATCTCAACCTTTAAGAATCACATTTTCAGAGATGAGATATTTTAAGAATCTCAAGGTCATAAAGTAGGTATCCAACACCATCCTTTATTTTCCTAATGAAGTAGCACTTTCAAGTGCTAGATTCCAGCTTGCATGCATGGAATCATATTAAGGATATATATTGTAGTCTCTACTACATATATACCTGGAAACTAAGAGGAAATTATGCTAAAAACCATCATTGATCAAATCATGTCACATATAATCCAATTGTATCTCCCTATAACTCTATTGAGTCAAGGTGTATTAGGAGGATTGAGATAGAAATGATATTTATATCTCCATAAGGTATTCTTTGAATTTATCTAGCAAGTACTTGCTACCTAGATTAGATCAAATTCATTTTATCTTCCATCAAACTTTGGTTCTAAACCAAAAATAATGAAATCTTTGAACATTTCAAAGTTTTCTTAGGTGAAGAGAAGAAATCTCATATCATACATAATCATCAACAGATATCACATATCCATAATGTTTACTATGATATAGATGATCCGCATACATCGATATGTATGAGATCCTGAATACCTTAACATCTTACACCTTTCCCAAAGAAGGGTGCATCGGACATTTTTCTTTGAATACAATATTCATAAGTATGTAAGTTTTGAAATTTTAGACATTCTAAAGTTTCATTTCTTACTAGTCTATTGATCACATCAACAAACATACCAAGGCTTGATGCCATATCATTGTCAAACGATCTTCAACCTCCTATTGATTTTAAGGTTTGATTTCAGTATTTAGAAATGTTAATGAACCATTCATTAATTTTCTAATTTAGTGGAGTCCACTAAGTTTTAGATTACTATCTGAAATATCTCCATCATAACTCTTTATAATAGATTTATTACAGAATTTATGTTTATTTCCAACATTTAGAAATAAACAATAAGTGTATTCTAATATCTAGATTATAGAGACATTCTCTAAGACTAAGGGCTCTCCCACTGAAATTATGAAGCCTTTCAATCCAATAGAGATTGTTGCAACAATTGCATCAATATCTATGTGGATGACTATAAGCCTTAAGATCAAAATTTTCTAGTCTTCTAAAACATATGCAACCCATTGCAAATGTTGTAGAAGATTGAGATACAATTACAAGAATTTATCTTATTGAATGAGCAAGTTAATATCAATGATTTATGTAGATTATTCTGATGCTCTATCTGAGTCCTTCTCTAAGGATTCTAGACAGACTTGATAGTCATACTATCAACACATCAACTTATTGCAGTATTGACATTCATCCAACTCTTTGAATGTCATACGGAAGTCAAAGAAGTACAGTCAACTCTTTGACTATACTTCTTACTTGGGTCCAACCCATGCTTCCACTGCGCTCCCTTTATCTATGAACAACCATTGCTTAAGACTAAGGATCTCTTATGTTAAATTCAAAAAGAATTCAATGTAAGAGCATTTCGACATTTATGCATGCTTCATTAAATTCATGCAATATGAATATTATGAAGCTTCATGAATGACTAGAGTATAGACAGTGGATAAAGGCACTCATCATGTCTACATCCATCTAGACTCTTAAAACATTGGTTCAGGTAGGTATTCAAACATTTTGAATACATTATCTCTAATAGAGCCACCATTCTGCATGATGCAGTGAACCATCTCATTCATGATAAATGTCAAGAGCACATATGTATGCCAGAATATCTTCATTAATTTTATAAGGATTATTTGACAATTGCAATCATCATCGACATGTCACTTCCAAAGTACATCCAATGAGAGATCAAGATTATAGAGACATACAAACCCTACGGTTGTAGTCCTATTATCTATTTAATTGTCATTCCTCGATATTATGAGCAAACTTGCACATTACAACCACATACATTATGTGTCCAATGCAAGTACAATATCTGGATCATGAGTCCAATCCATGATATTTTACTGGTTATTATTGATATAACAGTGAGTGGGTTTAATGAAGGATTATCTGAAAAAAGAAATTTGCATAAGTGTATATATTTATATATACATATTTTACTTTGATTTAGGAATTTTTATATCAAAGTTGTCTTGCCTTGTCAACACTGAAAGTTCATTCCCTTAATCACTTTCAATGTAAGAGATATACTTACCATTATATCTCAAGCAAGATCTGAGATCTCCTTCCTTATCTTTGTTGCATCCCAATAATATGAGAACCTACAACTCGGATAAAAAGAAGCGGGAACACATTTCTCCTTGCAAGTCCAACTTGCATTCCCAATTCGGTCTTTAACACCCGGGCCCACCACCCCTAAGGCGATGTTGACCCGTCATTAATTGAACCAACCGTCAACAGGAATAGTACTCGCTATGCGCAATCCAATATCGCCCCAATAAATTGAGGATCCGATATTGGGGTCACTACGCATACAGCCTTACTCTTTCGAGAAGCAAAGAGCCCGATCCAGATGCGCTTACATGCAGGAGCTGTCACTTCGGACAGGCGTCTCCCACATGCAATCCCTGGCAATGGAACTTTTCGCCTTAACGGGAGACCATGGATGTCACTTATGTGATCCTCCACCTCATATTCAAAATTTTAATTAATTGTCATGAATCATATTCATATAATTAATTCTTCCAAGGGAAATAACAATTCTATTCATAATAGAGTGTCTCAATTGGACATAATTAATTTAATCATACTAGATTAATTATCAATCCAATTCAATCAACAAACTTGATTATTTTACTTGAATATATATATATGGTAATATCTCAAAGTACGTATTAATTCGAATTTTAATAACTAGAAAATATACCTTGATTTTCTCCGGCATTATCGAGTCCCTACCCGCTGTCATGGCCAGTACCGACGAGAGTGGGACGGACCACATACGTTGCAACCCGCAACCCCAATGCTCTCCGACTAGACACCATATCCACCTCAGGAAAGGATAATGCCAAATATATCAATTTGTACTTGAGATGATCATCGGTTCTTCAACCGAAATTATACCATATAGTAATAATCAAAACATTTTTGATTATAAGGAAATTTGCTACACAAATTCCCAATCCTATTCAAGCATCAATTTTGATAATTGTGTTTCCAATTATGATGTAGATCAAAACTAATCAATTAATTGGATGAGGCCAAGTCAATTAAGGAAATAATCATCTTCCAATATTTCTCAAATACTTTCCCTAATATTTCATGAAATTAACAATTAATTTCACTAATTGACAATCACATGGTTCTTGATTAGGACTACAAAGATTGCTAACTTGATTAAGGACAGAACCTAAGTGATGTCTCACGCATTTCGAGGATTCAAAATAGTAATTTCTTTAATCATGTTAAGATCTACAGTTCCCGCAACAGTGCATACATGTTCATTAAAACAACCATATCACGAGCATACAGAATCCGAATTACGCAAACTCAGATCCTATGGTTTCCTTATTTAATGGGGAACAAAATACAAGTAAATAATTCGTACTTAAATATTTTAAACATGGCCGAAATTATTTATTAAACAGATCTGCGAAATCAAATGCGATAAAAACTTTCGCGACCTTAACGAACCCAAGTCATCCTCGGTTTGCGAATCATATTCAAAACCGTCAACCTAAGGCTCTGATACCACTTGAAGGATATAGAATTATCCTCAAGCGCATCACGAAAGTGTGATCGTCGTATCGTATACGACGAGGAACGACTAGTAGTACTAGTTGTTCTATGCAGCGGAATTTAAAAAAAATTCATGCGACGAAACCAATGATCCGAGAACACTTCTCGGATCTTTTCGTCTCAATCACAAACAAGTAATAGGATTAACTCTTGAAGCGTGGTTGCGATCGAGTCTCTAAACGAAGAGACCTCCTGTCTCAAGTCCGATCTGACGGAGGAGACGCTTGCGAGCGCGGGGATGAATCGCGTGCTTCTCGCAATCCATGTTGATGATCCAAGCGGCGGATCTCCTGATCTCGACACACGAGATCCGACGTCTTCTTCACAAGCGAGGCGCACCGAAGGAGACGAAGATCCACGAGCAAAGAGTCGGGTAGCATAACGACGACGCTGCGGTGATGAAGAACCTCTCTAGGGCATCCATGGTGGACGACCATGAGAGGGAGAGAGAGGGCTGATGTGTAGAGAGAAAGAGAGAGAGAGAGACTAATGTTCTCTCTTCTGTGTAATGAAGATCAATGGGGTGCCTCTCCTTTAATAATATTTTGGTGTCCATGGATCTCAATCCATGGGCAATACAAATCCAATGGCTCTCATTGATTGTGTTTCTTTTAATGGCTAAGATTTGTGTTGGTAAAAACCAACAACAATTAATTTAATTTATATTAAATCTATATTGATAAATCAATATAAATCAATCCCAAATTAAATCAATCAAGCATGGAGATTATGGAATGAAGATTGCCTCCTTCCATAATATTGGATTTGGTGGCAATCTCATGTAATCTCATGAGATCTCATGAGATTACATTATTCCATGGAAATCTCCAAGATTTACAACAACACTTGTTGTAAATTATTCTACAAAAATAATTAATAATTATTTTGTTAATATTGCAATCTTGCCATTGGAAAATTGTGAATCATATTCACAACCCAAAATAAAATGTGAATTACATTTTCAAATAATTGTCTAATGTGAATCCAATTCACATCAACATTTAATTAACAAATGTAAATTACAAATAGCTTCCTCTTATATATTATAAATCACATTTGTAATATATATGACTAATATGGATATTGCTGTCAACATTATTCATATCCATGATAATTAAATCACATTTAATCATCTTGGATCTCTATTCTCGTATGCCCAAATAATATGAATCGCATTCATATTATTCACATATTTGATAATCAAATCTCATTTAATTATCTAAGATAACTCTCTTTATAATATGAATCAAATTCATATTACTCATGATAATTAAATCATATTAATTATCTATTTTCTTAATGCTCGGATACTTATATCAACAATGAAATTATCCTGAACTCTTTCAAGGATAATGCGCTTTCTCCGCGAATACTTGGAGATAAGGACAGGGTGATTGTATTGTTCCACGTATAGTGACTTGGATACTGGGATCATATCTCATATCTAGATCGTGGGCCTCCCATAGATGCTTGATTATATCAAGACCGCAAATCTAATCTTCTCATTGCATCTGAATTACATTTAGATCAATGTCCAACATTTAGACCAAGATGAGATTACTTCTCTACTGAGAGGAGTCATTAAAATCCAGAACCGTTTCATCACTCCCTAAGAATGGAAGCGTCATGGTTATACAATCGTTTATGATCACATCACCCTCAGGTTTTCCCAATACCTGTACATCCTGCATACTGGAAGACTCAGACTAAACCCGAAGTATTAGATCAACTTTATACTGTCTACTTCATGGTTTTATCAGTAAGTTTCTCATTCGATCATTGGGAGTCGGTATCGATCATATACTTTCCAAAAAAGTGTATATCATACCTAGGTATTGATCATATACTTTCCAAAAGTATATATCAAACCTACAAATTCAGTCAAGCTTCCAAAGCGAGACGACCATGCGCATGGAATTTGATTCTTCCCAATATCTCATGAGTGAGCTCATGCCTTCCGGTTCAATAAATGAACATGTATGATCCCATTGAGAGATCGTATTACTCATGCACACCAGCGCACCAACGTAAAGACCTTGGTTAGGTCGTCAACCTATTGGTCTGCCAAATGTACATACTTCGACATATAGTAACACATCTGTCTCCGGTCAGAGGATGCGTGCCTGTATCGTGACAGCATACGATATAGGACTTTGGTTATCTCGATCTCGTTACGTCAACTCTTTGACCTAACTAATCCGACACCTCCGAGTCTCTATTCCTATGTAGAGGACCTGTATCAAGAGGTTGGTCAGATATCAACCAAAATGAGAAAGGATTGCCATCTCCTACTCAGGCTGGAGATCATCTCTTAACAATCATTTGACGGTGCTTGATGAGTCCTCAATCTAACTCTTTAGATATTCATCCAAGGCTCAGCCTCTATGATTCAATAGTTGAATCAACAACTGTATGATCATCAAGATGGCTATGGTACATAACCCTAATTGTACTAAGGGACCTATTATGCAAATTATTTATTCTTCATTTCAGATCAGGGAATGATATTTGCAATAATATTTATTGCATAATGGCTCGTTGTGGGCTCGCATGTCCAACACCTCCTCCACAGATTCAAGAGGTGAATACTGCATGGGGAAATGAACAAGCTCTGACTGATCTTGGAGGACAACCTCATGGTCAGAACACAACTATTTGACCATTCCACCCACAATAGGGTGGACGGGACTTCCAGCAATCCCATCAATCTCCACACCAAGAAAACAATTGGAGACCACAATACCAGCACTGGCAGTCGGCATATCACCAACCATACCATTAGCAGCAACCGACTACCAACAACAACAATACCCTCCTCAATTCCATCCCTACCAGCAGTAGTTGTATTACAACCGACTTCAGCTTCCGCCAATTGCAGAATCTTCAGAGACTGTTTCGGTGAACCTTGTCTTGGACTCCTTAGCTCAACTGATCAAGAATATGAACAAGATAAGCAAGAAGATTGACGATCACACTACCACAAAATAGCCATACTAACAGAGGTTGAGGCAAACCCCAACAACGTCCGGAGAAAGGAGTATGTAGACCGTAGTGCAATACCACATTCCAAGTCAGGTATAATTTTTATGGTATTTTATGTTAATCTCAGTAGTTTTATAACACTATAACCGACTTCTCCAACCAAATGGAAAGGTCAAGCTTCTGGGGGATAATATTCATCACTGTCAGCTGAACCAATGCTTCATTCTGGATACGATGAGTACGGAGGGGAAAAACCACTTCAGAAAAAACAAAAAATAAAGAAAATAAAAAACACTCAAGCAATAACAACCAAAACCATGTCAATGCAACCATGGAGACGCCCAAACTAGCAACTGATCCGTACTTTGGATACAATCAGGTAGCAATAGCCCCTGAAAACAAAGAAAACCACCTTTACATGTCCATTTGGGGCGTACACCTTTAGACGCATGCAGTTCGGATTGTGTGACGCCCCAGCTACTTTTCAGAAATGTCTGTTGGCCGTATTTGCTGATATGGTGGGCAGTTTTCTCAAGGTATTTATGGATGAATTTTTGGTCTACGATGATAACTTTGATCATTGTTTGTCATATTTAGACCAAGTACTTCAGGGATGTTGCAAAGTGAATTTGGTGCTTTTGTAGGAAAAGAGCCACTTTGATGACTGGGGGGGATTGTATTGGGTCACGTCATCTCCAAGAGAGGAATGGAGGTCGATCTGACCAAGGCAGAAGTAATCTCGAAACTTGAGTCACCTACTACATTAAAAAAGTCTGGTCATTTTTAGGGCATGACATTTTTATCAAAGGTTTATCAAAGATTTCAGCAAGATTGCTCGACCGTTGACAGATCTTTTAGGCAAGGGCACTGATTTTATTGGAGATGATAGAGTGCTCCATGCCTTTCATAAACTAAAATAAATAATTAGCCAAGCTCTTGTCCTACAGCTGTCGGATTGGTCTCTTCCATTCGAGATCATGACATAAGTTTCTGATTATGTCCTTGGAGCTGTGTTTGGACAGTGACAAGATGGATGACAATTTGCAATGCACTGTGCTAGTAGAACTATGGATAAAGACTATAGGAATTACAATCACATAAAAGGAGCTATTAGCTATAGTGTTTATGTTGGAGAAATTAAAATCTCATTTGCTCGACTCAAAAGTGATCATGTACACTGATCGTTCCGTCATACAATACTTACAAAACAAGAAGAATGCAAAGGTAAGTCTACTTCGTTGTCTTCTCTAGGAGTTTGACCTAGAAATACGAGATAAACCTAGAGTAAAGAATGTTATGGCAGACCGCCTTTCCAAAATTACCGAGTCAGATACTCCTGAGCAGAACATGATTTCAATCACTGAAACCTTCCTAGATGAGGCAATATTATCAGTCACCTTGCTCCCTTGGTATGCCAATATCGTGAACTATATTATCTCAAAGAAAGTCCCACGAGATTTAGTCAAATCGGAAAGTGGACAAGTTCATGTTCGACATACATTTTTACCAATGGGAGTATCCATATTTGTTTCGAGATGATGCCGATTAAATATGGTGAAGATGCATTCCTGAGTAGGATACACAGGTGTCCTGAACCTTTGTCAAAAGTTAGAAACTAGTGGATACCATTCTGGAAAGCGGAAAAGGACAAAGGTTCTTTACTGCAACCTCTGGTGGTCGACTCCTTTTAGAGATGCTACAAAATATGTAAAAGGTTGTATTTCCTGCCAGGCAGTACCATCAACTCCTGAGATACCATACTCTCAAGTATATCCAAATATTAGATGTCTTTAATGCATGTGGTATCGACTTTGTGGGCCCCTTCCCGAAAAGTCAGGGTTTTTGGATACGTCTTGCTTACTGTTGATTACATAAGTAGATGGATGGAGGCTATCTCGCCTGAGCTACTGGTAGTCGCCCTGTTTGTTGATTCCTCAAAGATAGCATCATTTTATAGTTCGAGATTCCAAATATCCTCATATCCGATGGGAGTATCCACTTTATAAACAGAGAAGTCAAGAAGTTGACCAATGAGTATGACATCGAACATCGTGTCGCTTCTCCTTACCACCCATAAACCAGTGGCTTAGCTGAGTGTTCAAATAGAGAGATCAAGACAATCGTACAAAAACTTGTGCGTCTTGATAGAAAGAACTAGTCACAACTGCTCGACTCGGTTCTTTGGGCTTACCGTACGTCATACAAGTCCCCTTTAGGCATGTCTCCCTAATGCCTGGTGTAGGGCAAGCCATGTCGTTAACCAGTAGATTCATTCATAAATCCATATGGACAATCAGTGTATGCAATCTGGATAGAGTGAAAGCCGACCTAAATAGAAAGATTGATCTGAATCGTTTATTGGAATTTCGGGACTCTACATATGACAAAGAGAAAGTTGGCCTAAACATAAAGATTGATCTGAATCGTTTAGTGGTATTTCGGAACTCTGCATATGACAATAACCTTATGTATAAAGAACAGGTCAAGCGATGGCATGACAAACATATTAGAAGAAAAATCTTTGAGCCAAATAAGAAGGTGTGGTTTTTTGACGCAAAGTTAAATCTATTTCCAGGAAAACTGAAGAACAAATGGTCCAGATCTTTCATCATGAAAAAATATGCATAATAATGGTAGCATCGTAATATCAGGCTTGCCATCTGACGCACAACCTTTTGTATTCAACGAACAATTGTTAAAAATGTATCTAGAGTATGACACTTTCTTTTCTGTTATTGATTCAGTTCAGGTTATCTATTAAGAAGAGCTCCCAGTTGTTGACAATTCAAACACCTAAAAGCCCAAAAATATCTTGTCTTTTTATTCTTTTCATCTTTTCTTTTTTTGTTTCTATTCTCTCTTCTTCTGTTTACTCAACCATCCATTTTATCACTAGTATGCATAGGATATGCTTTATACTAAGTATGGGGGGTAAGTATTTCGGGTGTTCATTTTTTGATCCCTCGGTTGTCTCTCAACTTGGTTATATTCTGTCTACACTTAGGGACATTTCACCCTAAGTATAGGGGGAGACAAATCGAGCTGATGATTTCATACATTCTAATCCTCAATCTTCCCCTCTTTGTGTACAATCTACTATACTTAGGATTAGTTTATCCTAAGTATAGGGTGGGCGATCGAATTCGCATTCTTTCAGTCATTGTAGTATAGAATTTTCTATATTAAGTATGACTTATGTCTTCCTTTCTTCTCTTTGATCACTATGACGATATAGTTTGAGCTAAGTATATGGGGTTCATATGTATATAAGCCAGCCATAACTTGTACTTTAGTATTTTTAATAAATATGGCTAAAATATCAGGTAAGGGTATGTGGCAAATCAACTATAAAGAATACACTTATAAAATATACACATAACTTGTATAAAATTCCCTTATACATATGTAAAAACCACTAACCCACTAACTCTTTCACTTTCTCGAAAATTTTATAAAAATTTGCAAAATTCCAAAATACCAAAAAATCGAAAAATATTTCCAAAAAGCCCATAAAAATTTGCAGAACCTTTTGAAATCCCATAAAAAGTTCAAAATCAGAAAATGGTTTCTAAAAAAATAATATTTTCTTATGGTACATATGCATTTCTCTGAATGTTTTTGACAATTAAACATCTAAATAAAGTACGAATATTGGAGCTTGGCCTAGACCTTAACCCACTTAACTTCAGAGGAACTTGTTAAGGACTAGAATTTGGACACATTAGGTCACTTTGACTTCATTCTTTCGGTTCCATGAGATTGTATTCAAGAGTTAAGTTCATGTGACTAACTATAATATTTCATGTCATCCGTACGATTCTTGAGATAATGGCTTGACTTGAGACCTCGCATTTAACACTTAACTCATCCAAGATGGATTTGAAATACCTTGGAGTCTAAGTTGGGACGATACTAGGCTGCTTTGTCAAGGGTGACTCGGGAACCATTCTTGGGGGTTGCTGCAACCAATACTTCAACCTACTATTTCTCTAGTAGCCTGGACATCTAGCAACTGGATATTGGAGAAAAATAAAGCTTCAGATGAGGAATGGTCTGTTAGCACAATTTTTTCTAAGCCCCCAAAACATGGGCAAGATAAAATATTCTATACCTGTCAGGGAAGAACAAGAATGCAGAGCAATGCCAAACAAAGAAATACCAAAAAGAAGTCAACATCAAAAATTCCAAAGATTTTGAGTTTCAGAAAAGGCCTACTTTTCGGTGGACTCTTGGTTACACTAGCCTAACTTCATAAGGAAACCTGACTACACTGGTCCGTTTCCACTTCTTTTCTCTTTCTTCTATCTTCTCTCTAACCCGTTGTGCATTAGCATGTACATGAACTTAGAAGGAAATATTCATCTCCCCGAGGACGAGTTACCAGAGGAGGAGACCACTGGATAGTTCACTATTTGTCTGGGAAAAGCTAACACAATTCACACACATGGTGCTTGTCGTTTAAAGGTTACAAGATCATATGTCTCAAAAGAACGATTTTGGACAAGTTGTTGAATTGAACTTATTAAGAGGAACATGGAACCTAAGGTCTCTTGAGTCACAATTCCTAACTTGGATGAGATTACAAACATACTAACAATCCAAAGATCCTAGCCTAGCTCTAAACTTTAATTTTGTAAAGGCAAGTTTAAAAGTCGACATCATTATACCTTCTTTATTTTTCTTTTTCTTTATTTTTTCTTTGTGCATCACTTATTCTCCTAATACGTGTTTTCTAGGGACTAACAAACATAAGTATAAGGGGGTTATGAATACCCATTCATGCACCTTTATTCCTTTATATTGACTTTAAAACCTTAGTGAAATACATGTAAATATATCTAACTTGTACAAATTAACACACTGACTATTGTCTAGAAATAGTACTTAAATGCAAGGACTTAAATACAAAATAAATGAATAAAGAAAAGAAAAGAAAAATAAAGTAAGTATTGTAAATACTGATTGACCCTAAATCCCAAGACTAAGTCAATATTGACTTGGTCAATAAGGAATAAAGTAGGAGATATGGAAAATAACTGCAGACAAAATAACATAGACACCTAGAAACCTTACAACTAAACCTATACTAATTTATATACATTCTTTCATACCTCAAATAAATATATATTTTCAATACAAAATATGTGCACAATAATATATAGAAAAATTCAAAAGTAACTGCACATGAAAATAATGAATAGTATGATTGGGACACACAGAAGAAAAGGTCATAAAACAAAATTTCACAGACCCATATCTTCTCTATATGAACTCAAAATTGAAAAACTCAATTTTGTTATACTTTAAATTAAATTATCTATCTAATGAAGGTGGTTTCATTGAAATTAAAATTAGCATACAAATATTGACTTCTTATGCCCCCTTGTAATATCTATACATATTACTCAATTATTCTTTACATTTTTTATTCTTTTTTAATACTTTTAAATATTATTTGAAGCATATTAAAAATAAACAGAAAAATAAATTGTTAAAAATTCATTAAAATAAATAATGTAATAAACTATATAAGTATATAAACCTTTATTATACATAACAATATTTATTCATGTGTACATATTAAATCAGAAAAACAAAATGAAAATATGTAAGTATGTATTTAATTATATTATAGATATATAAATTACGTACATATGAAAATAAAATTTAAAATACAAATTAAAATCAAATACACAATACATATGTATTTATACCTATAAATACACTTGTAAAAATTAACATAACTAAGTAGGTTGATAAAAATATATGAAAATAACCTAAAAATAGTACAGAAAATAATAAATATTTTTCATATTTTAAGTATTATTTAACTAAATCATCTTCTTTTTTATTTTCATTTTCTTTCCATTAATTCTGATTTGTCTTGTAGCATCAGTTGTGGACCAATGAGGAGGCGACATTGGTTGACCTAGGCCAACTGGCTTGCACCCTCTATGGACCGTCCCTTCTATATTTTTCCTCTTTTTACTAAATTTTGGGGCCTGAATCAAGCTCAATCTATGCTCAAATCCTTAACGAAATTTCTTCGCAGATGCATTAACCTTCATACAAATTAAAGAGTGACCCAAGTCAACCTTTGATTTGCGTGAAAACTCTAATCGAAGACCATCTCTTGAGAAGCAAATATAAATATCACCTCCTCCCACTTTTGAATTTTAATCCTTCCCATAGGACTTTTCTCCCTAAAAATCTTTTTTTGAGCTTGCCCTTCATGACAGGAATTGGAGACTCCTGATTGGCGGTGCGGAGGAACAAGGAGGAGGTGAGTTAGCCATTGTTGGAGCTATCTTCTGGTGGTTCTAGTCCCAGCCTCCCTAGGCAGGTGAGCTTCTTATTTCTTTGCCTTTTTGATCCTTAGAATTAGCAGTAGCATATCTTTTCATTTCGTTTCAATTATCTTAGTTCACCGAAGCTCTGAGTTCAGGCCTTTGTTCCAATCGTTCTCGACCGTAGATCGACCCGCTGACCACCTCAACACCTTTGCGCCTTCATCTTTTGTCATCCTTATCCATTATCCACCCCTGATCTGGCACAAATAAGGGAGATCAGAGTTACATATTCACCCATCGTTGGAGCACCTTCTGTTAGCAATGTGAGCCCCGGGCGAACCATTGTTGGAAATGCGAGCCCACGGCGAGCCATTATGCAATAAATATTATTGCAATTCACTCCTTAATCTGAAATGAAGAATACATAATTTGCATAATAGGTCCCTTAGTACAATTAGGGTTATGTACCATGGCCATCTTGATGATCATACAGCTGTTGATTCAACTATTGAATCATAGAGGCTGGTGCTTGAATGAATATCTAAAGAGTTAGATTGAGGACTCATCAAGCACCGTCAGATGATTGTTAAGAGATGATCTCCAGCCTGAGTAGGAGATGGCAATCCTTATCTCTGAAGGCTGATATCTGACCGACCTCTTGATGCAGGTCCTCTGCATAGGAATAGAGATTCGGAGGTGTCAGATTAGTCAGGTCAAAGAGTTGACTTAACGAGATCGAGATAACCAAAGTCCTATATCGTATGCTGTCAGGATATAGGCACGCATCCTCTGACCGGAGACAGATGTGTTGCTATATGTCTAAGTATGTACATTTGGCAGACCAATAGGTTGATGACCTAATCAAGGTCTACACACCGGCGCGCTGGTGTGCATATATGGGCATATGAGTAATACGATCTCTCAAAGGGATCATACAGGTTCAGTTACTGAACTGGAAGACATGAGCTCACTCATGAGATATTGGGAAGAATCAAATTCCGTGCGCACGGTCGTCTCGCTTTGGAAGCTTGACTGAATTTGTAGGTTTGATATATACTTTTGGAAAGTATATGATCAAGACCTAGGTATGATATATGCTTTTGGAAAGTATATGATCGATACTGACTCCCAATGATCAAATGAGAAACTTATTGATAGAACCATGAAGTAGACAGTATAAAGTTGATCGAATACTTCGGGTTTAGTCTGAGTCTTCCAGTATGCAGGATGTACAGGTATTGGGAATACCTGAGGGTGATGTGATCATAAACGATTGTATAACCATGACGCTTCCATTCCTAGGGAGTGATGAAACGGGTCTGGATTTTAGTGACTCCTCTCAGTAGAGAAGTGATCTGATCTTGGTCCAAGTGTTGGACATTGATCTGAATGTGATTCAGATACAATGAGAAGATTAGATTTGCGGTCTTGATTTAATCAAGCATCTATGGGAGGCCCGCGATCTGGATTTGAGATACGATCTCAATATCCATGTCACTATACGTGGAACAATACAATCGCCCTGTCCTTATCTCCAAGTATCTGCGGAGAAAGCGCATTATCCTTGAAGGAGTTCATGGATAATTCTATTGTTGATATATGTATCCGAGCATTGAGAAAAATGGATAATTAAATGTGATTTAATTATCATGAGTAATATGAATTTGATTCATATTATAAAGAGAGTTATCTTAGATAAATAAATGAGATTTAATTATCAAAGATGTAAATAATGTGAATGTGATTCATATTATTTGGACACAAGAGAATAGAGATCCAAGATGATTAAATATGATTTAATTATCATGGATATGAATAATGTGGATAGCAATATCCATATTAGTCATATATATTATAAATGTGATTTATAATATATAAGAGAGAGCTATTTGTAATTTACATTTGTTAATTAAATGTTAATGTGAATTGGATTCACATTGGACATCAAATTGAAAATGTAATTTACATTTTGTTTTGGGTTGTGAATGAGATTCACAATTTTTCAATGGCATGATTGCAATGTTCACAAAATAAATTGGATTTATTTTTTGTGAAATAATTTGCAACAAAAGTTGTTGCAAATAATGGAGATTACATAAAAGGTGAAATAGCCACCTTCCTAATGGAGGAGGGTGGACGGCCACCACTCCCATTAGGAAAGGGAGGCCGTCCCCCCTCTCCACATGGAAGGAGGCTATCTCTCCTTTCATTATCTCCATATATTGATGATTTAATTTTGTAATTAAATTGTGTTGATTTATCAACATATATTTAATTTAAATTAAATTAATTGTTGTTGTGTTTTTAGCAACAAATCATGACCATTGAAAGAAACACAAATTGATGTGGACTATTGGATTTGTGTTGACACATGGATTGAGATCCATGGATCCCAAAACCCTATATAAGGAGAGGCACCCCATTGCTCTTCTTGACATAGACACACATAAGTGGAGGCAACAAATCTCTCTCTCTCTTATTCTCTCTACACGTCCTCTCTCTCTTTCTCTCTCATGTGGCCGTCCACCATGGATGCCCTAGAGAGGTTCTCCATCGCCGCGGCATCGTCGTTATGCTGCCCGATGGTTTGCTCGTGGATCTCCGTCTCCTTCGGTGCGCCCCGCTCATGAAGAAGACATCGGATCTCGTGTGTCGAGATCAGGAGATCCGCCGCTTGGATCATCAACATGGATTGCGAGAAGCACGCGGTTCATCCCCGCGCTCGCAAGCGTCTCCTCCGACGGATCGGACTTGAGACAGGAGGTCTCTTCGTTTAGAGACTTGATCGCAACCACGCTTCAAGAGGTAAACCTAATACTTGGTTGTGGTTTAGACGAAACGATCCGAGAAGTGTTCTTGGATCATGTGGTTTCGTCACATGAAAATTTTTTTAATTTCCGCTGCATAGAACAACTAGTGCGACTAGTCGTTCTTCGTCGTATTCGATACGACGATCACGCTTCCGTGATGCGCTTGAGGATCTAACCATATCCTTCAAGTGGTATCAGAGCCATAGGTCGGTGTTTTTGGATACGATCCATAAACCGAGGGCGACTTGGGTTCATTAGGGTTTGCGAAAGTTTTCTTGCATTTCATTTTCGCATCTCTGTTTTGATATTATTTTCGGCACTGTTTAAATTGTTTAAATACGAAAATAATATTTGGATTTTATTCCCCATTAAATAAGGAAACCGTAGGATCTGAGTTTGCGTGATTTCGATTCCGTTTGCTCTAGATATGCTCATTTTAGTGAACATGTATCCACTGTTTCGGGGACTGCGGATCATGACGTAATTAAGATGTTAATTGCGGATTTGAAACGCCTTGAAATGCGTGCAAATCTCTTGGGTTCTGTTGTAAATCAAGTTAGCAAACTTTAGAAATTTATTTTGCTTAATTTGGATTTAAATTGATTTAGATATGGTATTTTTAGTAAGTGAGGGTCACTGCTGAAAATACTTTCCTAATCAAGAACCTAGTGATTGTCATTTAATTAATTAGTGAAATTAAATTGTTTAATTTCCTGGAATAATTATGCATAAATATTTGTGAAATATTTAATGATAATTATGTCCTTAAATGACTTTGCCCTAACCAACAAATGATTAGATGTGATCTAGATCAAGATTGGTTACATGATCTACATGATCAACATTCCAACAAACATGTTGCAAGAATAGGACTTGGGATTTGTTTAGCAAATCTCATTATAATGTTAATCAAAAATTTTTTGATTATTACTATATGGTACAATTTCGGTTGAAGAACCGATGATCATCTCAAGTACAAATTAATCAATTTGGCATTATCCTTTCCCGAGGCGGATATGGTGCCTAGTCGGAGAGCATTGGGGTTGCGGGTTGCAACGTATGTGGTCCGTCCCACTCTCGTTGGTACTGGCCATGACAGCGGGTAGGGCCGGGATAATGTCCGAGGGATTAAGATGTATTTTTCTAATTATTAAAATTCGAAATAATACGTATTTGAGATAATACCATTATTCAAGTAACTATTAAAATGTTTGTTGGATATTAATTGGATCATTAATTTAATATGATTAGATTAATTGGAATCCAATTAAGATTGAAATACTCTAATATTATTAGAGTTAATAATTCCCTTGGAAGAATTAATTATGTGAATGTGATTCACGATAATTAATTAAAATTTGAATATGAGGTGGAGGATCACATAAGTGACATCCATGGTCTCCCGTCAAGGCGAAGGGTTCCGTCGCCAGGGATTGTATGTGGGAGACGCCTGTCCGAAGTGACAGCTCCTGTATGCAAGCGCATCTGGATCGGACTCTTTGCTTCTCGAAAGAGTAAGGCCGTATACGTAGTGACCCCAATATCGGATCCTCATATTATTGGGGCGATATTGGATTGCGTATAGCGAGTACTATTCCTGTTGACGGTTGGTTCAATTAACGACGGGTCAACATCGCCTTAGGGGTGGTGGGCTCGGGTGTTAAAGACCGAATTGGGAGATGCAAGTTGGACTTGCAAAGCGGAATGTGTTCCCGCTTCTTTTTATCCGAGTTGCAGATTCTCATATTATTGGGATGTAACAAAGATAAGGAAGGAGATCCCAGATCTTGTTGAGATATAATGGTAAGTATATCTCTTACATTGAAAGTGATTAAGGGAATGAACTTTCAATGTTGACAAGACAAGACAACTTTGATATAAAAATCCTAAATCAAAGTAAAATATATATATTAATATATTTATGCAAATTTCTTATTTCAGATAATCCTTCATTAAAACCCACTCAATGATATACTCAATAATAACCAGTAAAATATCTTGGATTGGACTCATGATCCAGATATTGTACTTGCAGTTGGACACATAATGTATGTGGTTGCAATGAGCAAGTTTCCTCATAATAATGAGGAATGACAATTAAATAGATAATAGGACTACAACCCTAGGGTTTGTGTGTCTCTATAGTCTTGATCTCTCATCGGATGTACTTTGGAAGTGACTTGTCGATAATGATCGTAATTGTCAAATAATCCTTATAAAATTAATGAAGATATTCTGGCATACATATGTGCTCTTGACATTTAACATGAATGAGATGGTTCACTGCATCATGCAGAATGGTGGCTCTATAAGAGATGATGTATTCAAATTGTTTGAGTACCTACCTGAACCTATGTTTTAAAAGAGTTTAGATGGATGTAGATGATGAGTGTCATCATTCTACTATCTATACTCTGGTCATTCATGAATCTTCATAATATTCATATTGTATGAATTTAATGAAGCATGTATAAATGTTGAAATGCTCTTACATAAGAGATCCTTAGTCTTAAGCAATGGTTGCTTATAGATAAAGGGAGCGCAGTGGAAGCATGGGTTGGACCCGAGTAAGAAGTATGGTCAAAGAGTTGACTATACATCTTTGACTTCCATATGTCATCCGAAGAGTTGGATGAATGCCAATACTGCAATAAGTTGATGTGTTGATAGTATGACTATCAAGTCTATCTAGAATCCTTAGAGAAGGACTCGGATGGAGCATCGGATTAATCTACATAAATCATTGATAAGATAAAGTCAAATAATTGTATCTCAATCTTCTGATGACATTTGCAATAGGTTGCATATGTTTTAGAAGACTGGAAAATTTGATCTTAAAGGTTTATAGTTATCCACATGGATATTGATGCAATTGTTGCAACAATCTCTGTTGGATTGATAGACTTTTAAATTTCAGTGGGAGAGTCCTTAGTCTTAGAGAATGTCTCTATGACCTAGATATAAGAATACACTCATTGTTTGTTTCTAAATGTTGGAAATAAACATGAATTCTGAGGTAGAACTATCATAAAAGGTTATGATGGAGATATTTCAGATAGTAATCTAAAATCTAGTGGACTCCAATAAATTAGAAAATTAATGAATGGTTCATTAACATTTCTAAATACTGAAATTAAACCTTAAGATCAATAGGAGGATGAAGATCATTTGACAATGATCTAGCATCAAGCCTTGGACATTTATCTATTGATTTGATCAATAGACTAGTAAGAGATGAAACTTTAGAATGTCTAAAATTTCAAAACTTACATACTTATGAATATTGTATTCAAAGTAAAATGTCCAATACACCCTTCTTAAAGAAAGGTGTAAGATGCCAAGGTATTCAGGATCTCATGCATATTGATGTATGTAGATCATCTATATCATAGTAAACATTACGGATATGTGATATCTGTTGATGATTATGTATGATATGAGATTTCTTCTTTTCACCTAAGAAACCTTTGAAATGTTCAAAGATTTCATTATTTTTGGTTTAGAACCAAAGTTTGAAGGAAGATAAAATGAATTTGATCTAATCTAGGTAGCAAGTACCTGTTAGATAAATTCAAAGAATACCTTATAGAGATATGAACATCATTTCTATCTCAATCCTCCTAACACACCTTAACTCAATAGAGTTATAGGAAGATACAATTGGATCATGTGTGACATGATCTTATCAATGATGAATTTTAGCATAATTATCCCTTAGTTTCCAGGTATATATGTGTAGTAGAGACTACAATGTATATCCTTAATAAGGTTCCATGCAAGATGGAATCTAGCACTTGAAAGTGCTGCTTCATTAGGAAAATAAAGGATGGTATTGGATACCTACTTTATGACCTTGAGATTCTAAGTATCTCATCTCTGAGAATATGATTCTGAGAGGTTGAGACTCTTGAGAATCAAGATGAAAATGAAGTGTAGGAACTAATTTATCTTGAAAAGATAATGAGGCTCCTGAAATTGGAAACTAAAAGGATAATTAAGGATGAAACACTAATACCTCTTCAAATGAGTTTGAGGATGGATTCCATGTGTCAGAGAAATCTGACAATGATTGAACTTCATGTGATGAAGCTTCTGAAGATCATAGCATGGAAAGATGGATTTTAGCAATAAAAGTCTAACGTAGACTTATATATACAAGTGTTGTATATGGACCCTCGAGGATCCACCTATATGGGTAATACCTGTAAAGGTATAAATGGATCTTCAAGAGAAAGGGAACCTGATGAGAAGGTGGAGACCTTCAAAGCACGGTTCGTAGCCATGAGCTACACATCGGAAGAGAAGACATTGCTTGCGATGAGACTTGCTCTTCGGTGACCATGCTTAAAAACATCAGAATATTGCTAATCTTGGTTGCACAACTTGACTATTGCATCTTCAAATATGTAAGTCAAGATTGCATTCCTCTATAAATACCTCTCTGAGGATATTCACAGGAAGTAGCCCCAGGGCTTCATGGTTGAGGAAAGCAAGGTGTGCAAGATAAGGAATCCATCTAAGGACTCAAATAAGCTTCTTTGAGTTGGACCATAAGATTTGATGGAATTATAATTGTTATGATTTCAGATAGAATCTTGATGAGCCATGTGAAGCTTAGTAGGAGTGCCTTTGTGTTCATCTTGCTGAATGTAGAAGATATCCTGATCATTTAAAATGATATAAGGATAATAATAAGTGTTTTATTCTCTGGTTATTCCATATCTTGAAATATGATTTCAAAGAAACCTCTTAGATCTTAGTTCTGAAGTTGTTCAGAAGCCAAGAGAAGAGGATAATTGGACTGTCACATTTGTAGTATACCTTGGACATATTCTATTCATAGAAATTCCAAGAAAGGCTTCTAACCCTTAAGATATGGTACTGACCTATCTTAAGGGATAGCACCTCAAAGAGTTGAGGAAGTAAATGCTACAACTACTTGCACTTGTGCATTAGTTACGAGAAGCTGAGTGTATGCCAGAGTGTACAAATACCAGATGTCTATCATGCAGTGGGAGTAGTAAATTGTTACTAATCCTACTGTAGAGATAAAACACTTGATTGCAGTAATAACAAAATCTTCATAGATGAGGAGATTTTTGAGATAGTAATCTCAAAGTCTTATCTTCAAAAGTTTAAGACCATATAGATAGTGATCTATAAAGGTCGAAACTTTAGATACCTTAGGAGATAGAGATCTCCGGGAATGAAGGTATTATAATAAGGATTATGGGGATACTGGTTATGATGTCAGGGACAATGTAACCAACTAGATTGAGTATTGGTTGCATGAGATGCAACATTCGCATTAGATGCGAGCACTGTTACTAGGGATATGCAAGTGCCGTAAAAGGACTTGGCATAGTCTCGCGGGAATAGAGTGACTGATCAGCTTACCTAGCTATTTTCTAAATAGCCTATGATTGTCACATGAGTGCGGGTTTAAATTATTAGCCCATTAATGGCTCTTTGGGCTAGTGGGAGATTGTTGGAAATGCGAGCCCACGGCGAGCCATTATGCAATAAATGTTATTGCAATTCACTCCTTAATCTGAAATGAAGAATACATAATTTGCATAATAGGTCCCTTAGTACAATTAGGGTTATGTACCATGGCCATCTTGATGATCATACAGCTGTTGATTCAACTATTGAATCATAGAGGCTGGTGCTTGAATGAATATCTAAAGAGTTAGATTGAGGACTCATCAAGCACCGTCAGATGATTGTTAAGAGATGATCTCCAGCCTGAGTAGGAGATGGCAATCCTTATCTCTGAAGGCTGATATCTGACCGACCTCTTGATGCAGGTCCTCTGCATAGGAATAGAGATTCGGAGGTGTCAGATTAGTCAGGTCAAAGAGTTGACTTAACGAGATCGAGATAACCAAAGTCCTATATCGTATGCTGTCAGGATATAGGCACGCATCCTCTGACCGGAGACAGATGTGTTGCTATATGTCTAAGTATGTACATTTGGCAGACCAATAGGTTGATGACCTAATCAAGGTCTACACATCGGCGCGCTGGTGTGCATATATGGGCATATGAGTAATACGATCTCTCAAAGGGATCATACAGGTTCAGTTACTGAACCGGAAGACATGAGCTCACTCATGAGATATTGGGAAGAATCAAATTCCGTGCGCACGGTCGTCTCGCTTTGGAAGCTTGACTGAATTTGTAGGTTTGATATATACTTTTGGAAAGTATATGATCAAGACCTAGGTATGATATATGCTTTTGGAAAGTATATGATCGATACCGACTCCCAATGATCGAATGAGAAACTTATTGATAGAACCATGAAGTAGACAGTATAAAGTTGATCGAATACTTCGGGTTTAGTCTGAGTCTTCCAGTATGCAGGATGTACAGGTATTGGGAATACCTGAGGGTGATGTGATCATAAACGATTGTATAACCATGACGCTTCCATTCCTAGGGAGTGATGAAACGGGTCTGGATTTTAGTGACTCCTCTCAGTAGAGAAGTGATCTGATCTTGGTCCAAGTGTTGGACATTGATCTGAATGTGATTCAGATACAATGAGAAGATTAGATTTGCGGTCTTGATTTAATCAAGCATCTATGGGAGGCCCGCGATCTGGATTTGAGATACGATCTCAATATCCATGTCACTATACGTGGAACAATACAATCGCCCTGTCCTTATCTCCAAGTATCTGCGGAGAAAGCGCATTATCCTTGAAGGAGTTCATGGATAATTCTATTGTTGATATATGTATCCGAGCATTGAGAAAAATGGATAATTAAATGTGATTTAATTATCATGAGTAATATGAATTTGATTCATATTATAAAGAGAGTTATCTTAGATAATTAAATGAGATTTAATTATCAAAGATGTAAATAATGTGAATGTGATTCATATTATTTGGACACAAGAGAATAGAGATCCAAGATGATTAAATATGATTTAATTATCATGGATATGAATAATGTGGATAGCAATATCCATATTAGTTATATATATTATAAATGTGATTTATAATATATAAGAGAGAGCTATTTGTAATTTACATTTGTTAATTAAATGTTAATGTGAATTGGATTCACATTGGACATCAAATTGAAAATGTAATTTACATTTTGTTTTGGGTTGTGAATGAGATTCACAATTTTTCAATGGCATGATTGCAATGTTCACAAAATAAATTGGATTTATTTTTTGTGAAATAATTTGCAACAAAAGTTGTTGCAAATAATGGAGATTACATAAAAGGTGAAATAGCCACCTTCTTAATGGAGGAGGGTGGACGGCCACCACTCCCATTAGGAAAGGGAGGCCGTCCCCCCTCTCCACATGGAAGGAGGTTATCTCTCCTTTCATTATCTCCATATATTGATGATTTAATTTTGTAATTAAATTGTGTTGATTTATCAACATATATTTAATTTAAATTAAATTAATTGTTGTTGTGTTTTTAGCAACAAATCATGACCATTGAAAGAAACACAAATTGATGTGGACCATTGGATTTGTGTTGACACATGGATTGAGATCCATGGATCCCAAAACCCTATATAAGGAGAGGCACCCCATTGCTCTTCTTGACATAGACACACATAAGTGGAGGCAACAAATCTCTCTCTCTCTTATTCTCTCTACACGTCCTCTCTCTCTTTCTCTCTCATGTGGCCGTCCACCATGGATGCCCTAGAGAGGTTCTCCATCGCCGCGGCATCGTCGTTATGCTGCCCGATGGTTTGCTCGTGGATCTCCATCTCCTTCGGTGCGCCCCGCTCATGAAGAAGACATCGGATCTCGTGTGTCGAGATCAGGAGATCCGCCGCTTGGATCATCAACATGGATTGCGAGAAGCACGCGGTTCATCCCCGCGCTCGCAAGCGTCTCCTCCGACGGATCGGACTTGAGACAGGAGGTCTCTTCGTTTAGAGACTTGATCGCAACCACGCTTCAAGAGGTAAACCTAATACTTGGTTGTGGTTTAGACGAAACGATCCGAGAAGTGTTCTTGGATCATGTGGTTTCGTCACATGAAAATTTTTTTAATTTCCGCTGCATAGAACAACTAGTGCGACTAGTCGTTCTTCGTCGTATTCGATACGACGATCACGCTTCCGTGATGCGCTTGAGGATCTAACCATATCCTTCAACCATTTCTACAATAAATGTTATTGTAATGAATAAATTATCAATGAAAGTTATTGATTGTTTTTCACTCCCTTTCTGAGATTAATGAATGAATGCACTATAGGGTCCCTCTGTACAATAAGGGTTATGTACCATGGCCAACTTGATGATCATACAGCTGTTGATTCATTGGATGGATCATAGAGGCTGATGCTTGGATGAATATCTAAGGAGTTAGATAGAGGACTCATCAAGCATCATCAAATGATCATTAAGTGATGATCTCCAGTCTGAGTAGGAGATGGCAATCCTATCTCATATGACGGATATCTGACTGACCTCTTGATGCAGGTCCTCTGCATGGGAATAGTGATTCAGAGGTGTCAGGTTAGTTAAGTCAATGGGTTGACTTGACAAGATCGAGATAACCAAAGACCTACGTTGAATACTGTCACAACATAAGCATGCATCCTCTGACTAGAGACAGATGTATTGCTATATGTCTGAGTATGTACATTTGGCAGACCAATAGGTTGATGACCTAATCAAGGTCTATATACCGGCGAGCCGGTGTGCATGTAAGGACATATGAGTAATGCGATCTCTCAAAGGGATCATACAGGTTCACTTGTGAACCGGGAGACATGAGCTCACTCATGAGGTATTGGGACTGAACAAATTCCATGCATGGTCGTCGTGCTTTGGAAGCATGACATGAATTCGAAGGTAAGATATATGCTTTATGAAAGCATATGATCTATACCAAATCCCAATGACCAAGATTGAGAAACTTAAATGATCTAACTCTGAAGATGACAGTACAAAAGTGATCTTTATCTTCAGAATGATCATGAGTCTTCCAGTATGTAGGATGTGCAGATATTGGGAATACCTGAAGGGTGATTTGATCATATACGATTGTATAACCATGACGCTTCCATTCCGAGGGAGTGATGAAACAGGTTTGGATTTTAGTGACTCCTCTCATTAGAGAAGTGACCTAATCTTAGTCCATGAATTGGACATTGATCTGAATGAGATTCAGATGCAATGAGAAGATTAAGTCTACGGTCTTGATTTGATCAAGCATCAGTGGGAGGTCCATAGGATCTGGATTTGAGATATGATCTCAACATCCAAGTCACTATACGTGGAACAATACAATCGCCCTATCCTTATCTCCAAGTATCTGAGGAGAAATAGCATTATTCTTAAATGGTTTAAGAACAATTCCATAAGATCTAAGCAAAGAGAAATTGGTAATTAAATGTGATTTAATTATCATGATGTATGAGAAATTATCCAATATGATTAAATGTGATTTAATTATTATGGATGAGAATAATGTGGATAGTAATATCCAATTATTCATAATATGTTATAAATATGATTTATAATATATTAGAGAGAGTTAAATATAATTTATGTTAGTAGATTAATTATTAATGTGTATTGGATACACATTGTCTAATTAATTGAAAATGTAAATTACATTTTGTTTTGGGTTGTGAATGTGATTCACAATATTCCAATGTCAAAATTGCAATATTCCCAAAATTAATTGAGAATTATTTTTGGTGAATAATTGTTGGAAAATAAGTTGAGAGAAAAACAAGGAGATGTGCAATTCCATGGGAATCCATGAGATTGCCCTCCCCATATGGGAAGAGGTGGCGGCACCAATTCCTTTATGGAATTGGTGGCCGTCCACTTCTCCTAATAGGGAAGGTGGTTCTCATTTGTTTTTCCACTCCTTATTTAGTTGGTTTAATTTGGTATTAATATATATTTGATTTATCAAATATATTTAATCAAAATTAAATCACAAGTTGTTGGTTTTACCAACAACAATCTTGACCATTGGATTGACATAAATCAATCTCATCCATTGATTTTTTTATGTCACATGGATTGAGATCCATGGATCCCAAAACCCTATAAATAGATAGGCATATTTGGCTCTCTCTTTACACATGCTATTGTAGCACAAACTCTCTCTCTCTCTCTTTCTCATACTCGACAGCCCTCTCTCTCCCTCTCTTCTTCGTGGCTGTCCACCTTGGTGGAGAGAATCGTCGACGCCCGCGCCATCGTGCTGCCGCTTCGACTCTCTGTGGTTCTTTGTCTTCTTGGAGCACTTCACTCACGAAGGAGACGTTTGATCTCGTGCGACGAGATCAGGAGCAACCGCGCTTGGATCAACTTGGATTGCGAGGACACCGCGACTCATCTCCGCGCTCGCAAGCCGTTACTCCGACGATCGGACTTGAGACAGGAGGTCTCTTTTCGTAGAGACTTGATCAACCACGCTTCAAGAGGTATTGCATTATACTTGCTGTGCTTATAGATGAAACGATTTGAGAATGGTTCTCGGATCATGTGGTTTCATCGGATTAAAATTTTTTAAATTCCGCTGCACCGAACAACTAGTACGACTAGTCATTCTTCGTCGTATCCGATACGACGATCACGCTTCCGTGATGCGTTTGAGGATTTCTCCATATCCTTCAAGTGGTATCAGAGCCTTAGGTCGACGGTTTCGAATATGATTCGAAAAACCGAGGACGACTTGGGTTCGTTTAGGTCGCGAAAGTTTTCATCGCATTTGATTTCGCAGATCTGTTTAGTAAATAAATTCGGCACTGTTTAAATTATTTAAACACGAATTTAATACTTGGATTTTGTTCCCCATTAAATAAGGAAACCATAGGAACTGAGTTTGCGTAAATCGGATTTCGTATGCTCAAGTTATGGTTGTTTTAATGAACATGTATGCATTGTTGCGGGAACAGTAGATTTTAACATGATTAAAGAGTTAATTACTGTTATCATCTGCCTCGAAATGCGTGCAACTCCACTTAAGTTCTGTTCTAAATCAAGTTAGCAATCTATGAAAATTGAGTTTGCTTAATTTGGGTTTAAATTGATTGAGATATGTCAATTTTAGTGAATAGGGGTCATTACTGAAATTGCATTCCTAATCTAGAACTAAGTGATTGTCAATTAGTGAAATTAATTGTTAATTTCGTGAAATAATCTTGAAAAATATTTGTGAAATATTGAAACATGATTATTTGCCTAATTGACTTGGCCTCAACCAATTAATAGATTAGATTTGATCTAAATCATAATTGGAAACCACAATCTTCAAACTTGATGCTTGAATAGGATTTGGGAATTTGTCTAGCAAATTTCCTTATAATCAAAAATGTTTTGATTATTACTATATGGTACAATTTCGGTTGAAAAACCGATGATCATCTCAAGTACAAATTAATCAATTTGGCATTATCCTTTCCCGAGGCGGATATGGTGCCTAGTCGGAGAGCATTGGGGTTGCGGGTTGCAACGTATGTGGTCCGTCCCACTCTCGTCGGTACTGGCCATGACAGCGGGTAGGGCCGGGATAATGTCCGAAGGATTAAGATGTATTTTTTTCTAATTATTAAAATTCGAACTAATACGTATTTTTGAGATATTACCATATATATTCAAGTAAAATAATCAAGTTTGATTGATTGAATTGGATTGATAATTAATTTAATATGATTACATTGATTATGTCCAATTGAAATACTCTAATATGATTAGAGTTAATAATTCCCTTGGAAGAATTAATTATGTGAATGTGATTCACGACAATTAATTAAAATTTGAATATGAGGTGGAGGATCACATAAGTGGCATCCATGGTCTCCCGTCAAGGCGAAGAGTTTCGTCGCCAGGGATTGCATGTGGGAGACGCCTGTCCGAAGTGACAGCTCCTGTGTGCAAGCGCATCTGGATCGGGCTCTTTGCTTCTCGAAAGAGTAAGGTCGTATGCGTAGTGACCCCAATATCGGATCCTCATATTATTGGGGCGATATTGGATTGCGCATAGCGAGTACTATTCCTGTTGACGGTTGGTTCAATTAACAACGGGTCAACATCGCCTTAGGGGTGGTGGGCTCGGGTGCTAAAGACCGAATTGGGAAAATGCAAGTTGGACTTGCAAATTGGAATGTGTTCCCGCTTTTCTTTATTGGAGTCACAGATTCTCATATTATTGGGATGTGACAATGATAAAGAGGAGATCCCAATTCTTGCTAGAGATATAGCGGTAAGTATATCTCTTACTTTGAAAGTAATTAAGGGAATGAACATTCAAAGTCGACAATGCAAGAATAAGTTGATTTAAAATACCTTAATCAAATGTTATAAATTTGAATATATTTTCATATTCTAATATAGTGCATTCTTAATTTCAGAAAATGAAGTCTTTGAACCCACTTAGTAGGCTTCTAGAGGTCAACCAATTGACCGGCCCAAATTACTCGGATTGGATCCGAAATTTGGAGCTTGTTCTCTCTGTTGAGCGCATAAGTTATGTGCTATCCGAGGACAAGCATGAGAACCCTAAATCCAAGGAAGAAAAAGCATTTAATGACAAGTATGATGAAGATCATTTCTTGCCTAGGTGCTATATCCTAGGTTCTCTCTCCAATGTTCTGCAGAAGCAACATGTGGAGATGAGTACCTGTCAGGAAATAATGCAGAATCTTAAGGATATGTTTGGTGACATTAACCGCACTCAGCGGTACAATGTTATGAAAGACCTCATTCGCTGTAGAATGCAGGAAGGGACTTCGGTCCATGAACATGTACTCAAAATGTTTGGGTACTTGTCGGAGCTGGAGACTCTTGGGGCAACGATGGATGCAGACATGCAAGCTAACTTCATTCTGCTGTCATTGCCCAAGTCTTTCAATAACTTTGTAGTGTCATTCCACATGAACAAGCTGGAATTGACAAGTGTTGCTCTCCTTGCTGCATTAAAGTCTGCAGAAGACGTAATGAAGAAGGATGGTCCCACTGGCAGTGCAATGGTTGCACAGGTCAAAGGGAAGCGCGGTCGGAAGCATGGTTCTCGGAAGAGCCCGGCCCAGAAGAGAAAGAAGAAGGGACAAAGTGTTGGCTCTTCTTCCAGTGCATCCACTCTCATGGCGTCGAAGAAAAACGACGTCTGTCACCACTGCAAGAAGCCAGGGCACTGGAAGCGTAACTTCCCAGATTACCTGAAGTCCTCAGACAAAGGTAAAACCCCAGCAGGTATGAAATCTACTTTCATCATTGAAACTAGCTTTCTCGTTGGACGAGAAGGAAGTTGGGTTGTAGATTCTGGTGCTTCTGTTCATGTATGCAATTTGTTGCATTTGTTTCAGGAAACTAGGAATCTTGAGGAAGGGGAGATAGTCATCCAGATGGGATCTGATGCAAGTGTTGCAGCAGTAGCCGTCGGGACTTGTAGACTATCATTATCTAGTGGAAGAGTCCTTATACTTAAAGAATGTCTTTATGTACCCGAAGTCAGAAGGAACTTGATATCTGTATCTAAACTTGTTAGAAGCGGATATTTTTTCCTTTTCTGTAATAAATTAGTCATAAGTCGTTATGATAAATATATTGCGGATGGTGTTTTGACTTCTGGTGGACTCTATGAATTGTGCATTGATAAATGTATTATGAATGTGACAACCACTAATAAAAACCCTAAAAGATCCAGAGAGGATAAAAATATCTCAAATGAGATATGGCATCAAAGTCTTGGTCATTTATCTGTTGATAGGATCAATAGATTGATAAAGGATGGACCTCTAGATTTTCTACAGATTCAACCTTTGCCCACTTGCAAACATTGCATACACGGTAAAATGACTAGGACGCCTTTCCGTAACAAGGTTACAAGATGCGAAGGTATTATTGACCTAATACATACCGATGTATGTGGTCCCTTCAGTACCGCGACTCGAAATGGATATCGATATTATTTGACGTTTATTGATGACCATTCGCGATACGGGTTTATCTTCCTACTACGTCATAAGTCTGAAACCTTTGAAAAGTTCAAAGAATTCAAGGCTTTGGTTGAGAACCAAACCGATAGGAAGATTAAACGGATTCGATCTGATCGAGGTGGCGAGTACCTATCCGATGAATTCAAGGAATACCTTAAGGAGAATGGAATTGTTTCCAATCTCACTCCTCCTGGAACTCCCCAACTAAATGGTGTTGCTGAAAGACGCAACAGGACCATCATGGACATGGTCCGATCAATCATGAATAAAGCAAATTTACCTCTTAGTTTCTGGGGATATGCAGTAGAGACTGCAATATATATCCTAAATAAGATTCCTAGCAAATCCGTGCCTAAGACTCCTCATGAGCTATGGTATGGAACCAAACCTAGTGTTAATCACTTGAGGGTTTGGGGTTGCTTGGTCTATGCAAAGAACGTGGACGCAAGTAAGCTAGAATCTCGCTCTCGTGAGTGTTACTTCATTGGGTATGTTAAAGATGGTATTGGATACCAACTTTATGACCCTGAGACCCAAAAGGTTTTTGTTTCTAGAGATGTGAAGTTTCTGGAGAATGATTTCCTTAAAGGTCAAGACAATAATGAAGTAGAGGAACTCATTGAATCCCCTGAGGATTCTGAGCTTCCTAGACCAGAAACGGAAGAGATAAATAAAGATGAAACACCCATACCTCTTCGAAGGAGTTCGAGGGTGGTTGCACCACCTGAAAGGTATGGATTTCATGTGTCAGGTGAAACTGACATTGATCCTACTTCATTTGATGAAGCACTTGCGGATCAAGAAATGGATAGATGGATGCTAGCAGTGAAGTCAGAAATTGACTCCATGCATAAGAATGGTGTATGGACCCTAGAGGATCCACCTAAAGGGGTAAAACCCATTGGGTGTAAATGGATCTTCAAGAGAAAGAGGGACCTGATTGGAAAGTAGAGACTTTCAAGGCACGGCTCGTAGCCAAGGGCTACACACAGAGAGAAGGCATCGATTATGATGAGACATTCTCCCATGTGGCTATGCTTAAATCCATCCAGACATTGCTAGCTATAGCTGCATATCTTGACTACGACATCTGGCAGATGGACGTCAAGACGGCTTTCCTCAATGGATACCTCGAGGAGGATATCTACGTGGAGCAGCCCCAGGGCTTCATGACAGAGGATGGTAAAGTATGCAAGCTGAAGAAATCCATCTATGGGCTCAAGCAAGCTTCTCGTAGTTGGAACATCAGATTTGACGAAACCATAAAGAGTTATGATTTTGTGCAGAATCCTGATGAACCTTGTGTATACAAGAAGCTTAGTGGGAGCGCCATTGTGTTCATCGTACTTTATGTAAATGACATCCTTATCATTGGGAATGATACAGGGATGATGACCAGTGTAAAGATTTGGCTGTCTCATACCTTTGAGATGAAAGATCTTGGAGAAGCCTCTTATATCTTAGGCCTGAAGCTGTTCAGAAACCGAGAAAAGAGGATTTTGGGATTGTCACTACATGGATACATTAAGAAGATTCTTGAACGATTCCGTATGGATAGTTCTAAGAAAGGATTCCTACCCTTAAGACATGGTATCCACCTGTCTAAAGGAATGGCTCCTCAAACTGTTGAGGAAAAGAAAGCCATGGCTGGATGTCCTTATGCATCAGCCGTAGGAAGCTTAATGTATGCCATGATGTGTACTAGGCCAGATATCTGCCATACAGTGGGAGTGGTAAGTCGTTACCAATCCTGCTATGGAGAATAACACTGGAATGCAGTAAAGAATATATTCAAATATCTAAGACGGACGCAAGATTACATCTTGGTCTATGGAGATGGTGATCTCCAAGTCTTGGGATATACAGATTCTGACTTCCAATCGGATGTAGATGATCGAAAGTCGACATCGGGGTTCGTGTTCTTGTTGAATGGTGGTGCTGTGAGCTGGAGAAGCAAGAAGCGGGACACTACTGCAGATTCAACAACATAAGCCGAATACATTGCCGCATCGGATGCTGCAAAGGAGGCGTTGTGGTTGCGCAAGTTCGTGCTGGAGCTTGGCGTAGTTTCCTCTGATACCCCCATCCCATTACTATGCGATAAAACGGGAGCCATTGCCCAGGCAAA
Source organism: Ottelia alismoides (assembly GCA_037367405.1). NCBI lineage: Eukaryota > Viridiplantae > Streptophyta > Magnoliopsida > Alismatales > Hydrocharitaceae > Ottelia > Ottelia alismoides. The sequence goes on from JAZKJV010006837.1 coordinate 854,398, forward strand.
GGAACCCAGATGGCATCAAAAGAGCAAGCACGTGGAAAGGAAATACCACATCATTCGGGAGATACAAAAAGCATGGTGACATCATCATCACCAAGGTGGCCTCTGCCGACAACGTTACTGATCCTCTTACCAAACCTCTGACACAAAAGGTTTTCGACCAGCATGTAATGAGTATGGGTTTAAAGATTGTACCTGAATGGTTCTGAGGGCTAGTGGGAGATTGTTAGCAATGTGAGCCCCGGGCGAACCATTTCTACAATAAATGTTATTTTAATGAATAAATTATCAATGAAAGTTATTGATTATTTTTCAATCCCTTTCTGAGATTAATGAATGAATGCACTATAGGGTCCCTCTGTACAATAAGGGTTATGTACCATGGCCAACTTGATGATCATACAGCTGTTGATTCATTGGATGGATCATAGAGGTTGATACTTGGATGAATATCTAAGGAGTTAGATAGAGGACTCATCAAGCATCATCAAATGATCATTAAGTGATGATCTCCAGTCTGAGTAGGAGATGGCAATCCTATCTCATATGACTGATATCTGACTGACCTCTTGATGCAGGTCCTCTGCATGGGAATAGTGATTCAGAGGTGTCAGGTTAGTTAAGTCAATGGGTTGACTTGACGAGATCGAGATAACCAAAGACCTACGTTGAATACTGTCACAACATAGGCATGCATCCTCTGACTAGAGACAGATGTATTGCTATATGTATGAGTATGTACATTTGGCAGACCAATAGGTTGATGACCTAATCAAGGTCTATATACCGGCGAGCTGGTGTGCATGTAAGGACATATGAGTAATGCGATCTCTCAAAGGGATCATACAGGTTCACTTGTGAACCGGGAGACATGAGCTCACTCATGAGGTATTGGGACTGAACAAATTCCATGCATGGTCGTCGTGCTTTGGAAGCATGACATGAATTCGAAGGTAAGATATATGCTTTATGAAAGCATATGATCTATACCAAATCCCAATGACCAAGATTGAGAAACTTAAATGATCTAACTCTGAAGATGACAGTACAAAAGTGATCTTTATCTTCAGAATGATCATGAGTCTTCCAGTATGTAGGATGTGCAGGTATTGGGAATACCTGAAGGGTGATTTGATCATATACGATTGTATAACCATGACGCTTCCATTCCGAGGGAGTGATGAAACAGGTTTGGATTTTAGTGACTCCTCTCATTAGAGAAGTGACCTAATCTTAGTCCATGAACTGGACATTGATCTGAATGAGATTCAGATGCAATGAGAAGATTAAGTCTACGGTCTTGATTTGATCAAGCATCAGTGGGAGGTCCATAGGATCTGGATTTGAGATATGATCTCAACATCCAAGTCACTATACGTGGAACAATACAATCGCCCTGTCCTTATCTCCAAGTATCTGAGGAGAAATAGCATTGTTCTTAAATGGTTTAAGAACAATTCCATAAGATCTAAGCAAAGAGAAATTGGTAATTAAATGTGATTTAATTATCATGATGTATGAGAAATTATCCAATATGATTAAATGTGATTTAATTATTATGGATGAGAATAATGTGGATAGTAATATCCAATTATTCATAATATGTTATAAATATGATTTATAATATATTAGAGAGAGTTAAATATAATTTATATTAGTAGATTAATTATTAATGTGTATTGGATACACATTGTCTAATTAATTGAAAATGTAAATTACATTTTGTTTTGGGTTGTGAATGTGATTCACAATATTCCAATGTCAAGATTGCAATATTCCCAAAATTAATTGAGAATTATTTTTGGTGAATAATTGTTGGAAAATAAGTTGAGAGAAAAACAAGGAGATGTGCAATCCCATGGGAATCCATGAGATTGCCCTCCCCATATGGGAAGAGGTGGCGGCACCAATTCCTTTATGGAATTGGTGGCTGTCCACTTCTCCTAATAGGGAAGGTGGCTCTCATTTGTTTTTCCACTCCTTATTTAGTTGGTTTAATTTGGTATTAATATATATTTGATTTATCAAATATATTTAATCAAAATTAAATCACAAGTTGGTTTTACCATCAACAATCTTGACCATTGGATTGACATAAATCAATCTCATCCATTGATTTTTTATGTCACATGGATTGAGATCTATGGATCCCAAAACCCTATAAATAGATAGGCATATTTGGCTCTCTCTTTACACATGCTATTGTAGCACAAACTCTCTCTCTCTCTTTCTCATACTCGACAGCCCTCTCTCTCCCTCTCTTCTTGGTGGCCGTCCACCTTGGTGGAGAGAATCGTCGACGCCCGCGCCATCATGCTGCCGCTTCGACTCTCTGCGGTTCTTTGTCTTCTTGGAGTGCTTCACTCACGAAGGAGACGTTTGATCTCGTGCGACGAGATCAGGAGCAACCGCGCGGGTGTAGGAAAGTTACCTACACATGGGTGTAGGCTCCCCAATCCCTTATATATTTATATCTAATTTCAAAAATTAATATTTAGAAGTTACAAATTTTAAAAATATAAAATATATAAATTAAATATCCACAAAAATAGTTAAAAAATAAGAGAAAAACCCTAAGCCATCTATTAATTTTTGGTGCTTTACCTCATGCGTTCCTTTGTGGTCTGACCCATACTACTTGTCATTTATACATATTTTTGCAGGATATAATAAAATTTAGCTCATTTCATTATATTGCTAGATCATTATTGTGGGTTAAGTGTTGATTGACATGTTTGAGTTGAGTACTGAGAGTTGAGAGATTCCTCGATACAACGATTTCAGAATCTGACTTGTCGGACACCACATGCCCTCCAAGACTGGACGTTAGGTACCTCACATAAGTGCTTCATCAATGTTTTAGTCAAGTTTTGTAATTATAATTAGTAATATATTGATGTAATAAGAATGATGATATGAGATAATGTCTACTTGCGACCAATGCCTTTTCTCTATGTGTAACCCTTGCCTACGAGCAATGCCTTAAAGGTCTCTACATTCCCATCGGTTCCCCTCTTTATTTTGAAGATCCATTTACTCACAGTGGATTTAGATCCTTTAAGTAGATCTTTGAGGGTTCATATACTATTATTGTGCATGGAGCCTACTTCAGATTTCAAAGCTAGCATCCATCCTTCCATGTCATGATCTGCTAGAGCATCATTAAGCTCTTTTGATACATGAAATTCATCCCATGTAGTCTGCTAGAGCATCCATCCTTCCATGTAGTCTTACAACCCTTGAACTCAACCTTAAGAGGAATAAGTGTGCGATTCTCCATTATATCTTTAGCTTATGATATTGGAACTTCGTCGATTTTATTAGACTCAATGAATTCCTTTACTTCATTGGCGTCTTCATTATTAAAGACAATTGTCCAATTTTACACATACAGAGATAAATACCTTTCTAGTCTCAATGTCATAAGTAGGTATCCAATATAATTGTTTATATACCTGATGAAGTAGCACTCTATGGTGTAAGATTCTAACTTGCTTGCATCCACATTTTTAGCATGGACCAAACAACCTCAAATTCTTAAGCATTAAACACTTGACTTGATTCCAAACTAAATCTCATGAGGGGTTTTATGGAGTGATCATCATGGAACATTATTTAGGACATAAGCTGTATTCTCTATTGTGTGTCCCCAAAAACTAATAGATAATTGTGCTTTAGTCATCATTGATCTCACTATGTCCAAGATGGCTTGGTTGCATCTCTCTGCAACTCCATTGAGTTGAGGAGTCCCTAAAGTAGTGAGATCATAAGTAAATCCTCCCCTCTTAAGGTATTCTTTGAATTCTTCTGAGAGGTATTCACCGCCTAGGTTAGATTATTGTTGATTCTTACTTCGTATTTAATTCACAATAAAATCATGAACTCTTTAAACTTTTTAAAGGTTTTAGATTTATGTTATAATTTTGGAATGTGAGACCATGTTGAGCCATTATGCAATACGATTATTGCAAATCACTCCTTAATTTGAAGTAAAGAATAACTATTACAGAATAGGCCCCCTTTATACAATCAGTGTTATGCAACCTGACCATCTTGATACTATACAACTATTGATCCAAAGGTAGGATCATAGGGACTGGTGTTGTGTCGAATATCTAAAGAATTATATTGAGCACTCAATCACACCATCAAGTTATTATCAAGATAGGATCTCCATCATGAGAAGATGTCAATCCTTACGTCGAAGTCTGACATCCGACTGACCTCTTGATGTAGGTCCTTTGCATGGGAATAGAGAAGATTTAGTACATTGTCCCAAACATATCTGATAGGTCTTTAGATCTGGATATGAGATTAGACTCGTTATCTAAGATAATATACATGCATATACAGTTTACATGAATATAAGCAGAGAAGCCTCACTATCCTCAAAATAATTCAAGGATTATTCCATTAAGGAAATTTCAAAGTTAGAATATGTCAAAGAAATCTCATATAATTGACCATCCTACTTCATGGATCGACCATACACGTCGGCCCTCCCACTTAACTGATCGACCATACATGATCGACTATTCTACTTCGTCGATTGACTATGCTTGATAGACCATTGATTTTCAATGATCGACAAGTTGAAATCCTCATTTCCATGACAAATCATATTTTGAACTCAAGAATCCCAACAACTCTCATATGATTGATTATCCTAACAGAATGATCGATCAACTAGAGATGATCGATCACCCCATTATGTCATTGTACATAAAATAAAAAGATAACTATATTATACATATTATCTTTTTTTACTTATAACATCTATGTCATTGTACATAATTATAGATCTTATTTTAAAAATAAAAAAGGAATTAAAAATTTGCAAACGTAAAAAAATATATAATCAAAAATTAAAATTATAAAAAACAATTAAAATACATAGAAATTAAATATAATTAAAAACACACATAAAAATAAGAAAAAGCAATAACAATATGAAATATATAGAGATAATTATTAATAATTAGCCTGCCTATAGTTTGCTCAATGTATTCAACCTCTACACTACATGATGTAGAGGAATGCCAATCGTACATGTTTGAAAACATAACTTCATGGAGTGCGAAGATAGACTGTCGTTGAGGCGACCCATAAGGAGGACCCAATTCGATCAACGGGTACCCAAAAAAGTGAAGAAGCAATAAATACAAAATGTTGCAAGGCACAATTTACTATACTATACAAACAAAAATGTATAACATGTAAGCATGTAGAGGTCGAACCCTAGAGAGCAGCACACTAGGTAGCCTAATGATTATTGCTAATCAATGTGAACTATGTACATAATTGCCTTCAAGTCGTTTTATGTGGGTTTTTTATTTTATATTTTTTATTCGATTTATTATGTATATCTATTTTTAAAATTTCAATTTTCTGGTTTTTTATTTCTTTTTAATTTTTGTATTATGTAATTTCTATATGTATATCTATAAGCATATGTACTTATAATGTGTGTATATATATAATGAAGTGTGTATATATAATAGGTAAATTATCTTGTGATTCATCCCATTAGATATTTTCTAAAGATTTAAAATAGATATTACATTGGTCTGTATGTTATGTAATAATAATATGGAATATATTTAGGGATATATAGGTGTATGATACAATATACGATATAATAATTATAAATAAATAAAAAATAATCAAAATTTAAAGAATTCCATATTTTGGGGGTTTTCATATTTTTTATTAGTTTTATGATTGTTCAAGGATTTTGGCTATTTTTTATGTATTTTTAAAGTCAAAAATATCGTAAAATAGGGATTACATATATAGCTCGAATTGATTTAAAGAATAAAAATAACAAAGAGTGACAAAATTCGTCAAATCAATTTTTAATATATAAATAATATTATAGAGAAAATTTAGAGATAAAAATAATCATTGTTGGAGATTTGGTGATTTTCCCTTTTATATGGATTTTGAAGCTTATAATTTTCATCTTTTTCTTGTTCTATTTTTTGAGATTTTTTGTCTGGAGTTAATATAGGTAATAATAAGCACATAATAACTTTTTCCTGATTTTTAAAGGTGTTTTGGTATTTTTTTCAACATTTTTATATTTATACAGAGATAAAATATGCTCCATATAATTTTTAATAAATACAATGTGCATAATATGCATATTAAAATACATGGTGTGAAAGAACAAGCATACATGTACATTACCCTAGTTTTGCATTATTTTTTGAGCACAAATGATATTTATCAATTATAGAAACATGCATAAAATGCTTGAACTTGAAAGTGCATATATGAAATTAAAAATAACTACAGGGAGGTATAAGCAAATTTCCTAGAACTATACAAACATGTCTCAAATTTTATAAACTATTTCCCAATTACAAAAATCTTAGGGGCTAATATGCGAAATTTCGCCATACGTGGGGGGTCCATGTGAGGTGACTTGGCATGGATATAAGTACAATATGGAATGCCTGTAGGGGTCTTCATGCAAAATTTACACATTTATTTACATTATGAATCGTATTTACAAGATTGGAAAGTAAAATAAAAAAAGAAGAGGGACTTATTTAAATTTTAGCCCTAAACATATGCGGCCCAACGATCGAGATATTCACTAAAGTGCATCGGACGGCTCCTGTTGCACATCGTTACGTATTCATCCAATGGTCGGGTGGTCATAACCTAGAAGTGGGGTTCACTCCGATGGTCTAGAAGGGGTCAAGTAGAAAATTTAAGAACACAGAGGTGTTCTCCCTTGTTCCTCCAAGATCTCTCGATTTAGGTCTCCTCCAGAGATGCTGGGATACTCTACACCACGTTAGTTCTAGTCCGCATCAATTGGTGGCATCATATTCGACTGGGACCCATTGAAGCGGACATGGATAGTTGAAGAAGGTATGTCCACTTGGAGAGCCTTCGTCCCTCTAGGAATCCACCCTTTTCTGGTCTCTTGACGTGTTAACCTGTAGAGGAAAGACCGTGGGCTCGAGGCGACACACCTCGACTCATTTTAAAGCTTCTATACGGGGCGAAATGGAAGGGTGGAGGTGTTCTGATGAGTGGAGACATAGGAACACTGATCGAACCTGATTTTGCAGAATTGTGGGGGTAACTAGATCGGAAGGTAAAGAAGATGAAGGGGAACATGATGAGGGCGGGATGGGTGGCTGAAATGGTCATATATACGGTAGAACATGGATGGAGTAGTAAGCTCCGATGATTGAACTAAGTGGAAAATACACTAAAATTAACAACTAAAAGCTAAACTAAACGCAAGAATTAAGAGATAGAACGAAAATCTACCTAGAAATAAAAAATGAACAGCTAATGGTTGGTTGTGACATCAAGGAGCAGAGACGTCGCTAGAGCTCCACCTTGGACCACCTCCTTGCCTCCTCGTGCACTTGGACTTCAGGGGGGAACTCTCTCCATCACCGGGAGCACACACATGCAAAGAAAGAGATTCAAGGGCTTGTAGAAGGATCAAGTCAGGAAGGAAGAGAAGAGGTATTATTTATAGACATGGTACATGTCCGTATTGATCGAGAGATTGCGGCTGAATCAAGGAGCTTCGACTTGATCTTTGGCTAGGGTGTGATTTAAGGATGTTCAATCTCCATGAAATACACATCATGCCTAGCCAGGGCATTATGAGCGCTAGTGGGAAAGAAGGCAAAAACTAGAGCCCTGACAAACTAGTGACTTAAGGAAGAGAGCGGAGGCTATTGACATGGAATCAATGACTAGCGGCCTGTAATTGGTCCACTTAAGACCACAAGAGGACAAAACAACCTGAAAAATGAAAAATAATTAGATATAAAATAGTAAATGAATTTTATAATTTTATATTACAAAATAAAAAATGTTTTTATTTTATATAGTAATTAATTACCATATTTATTTATTTTTACGGGCTATTTATTATGAGTTTTTATTTACAAGTGAAAACGTATGTATTTACCTGCATATCGTGTCTTTTATTTTTATTTCGTATTTTAGATTATGTTGTTTTATATACATAATTTATATAATTATACCTTATTTAAATATACGTGAATATATTTTATTTTATTTTTTGATATAATTTGTAAACTTAAATAAATAAGTGTACTTATTATATATGTATAAGTAATGTATATTCATCTATGTATTTTTGTAGATTATTTTATTTTATTACCTTCTTTAAGGTTTTATTTGATTATAAATATTTACATATACTATAACTAATATTTAAAAAAATAAAATCATAAAAATTGTAAATAATAAATAAAATGACTATTTTATTCAGGTAAACAATACAATGGTGGTCCAAAATCAAACTTTTCATCTTAACTCCAATTTGAATGTAAACCACCTTTATTAGACAGATTATTAAAAGTTATATAGAATTAAAGATGACTGTAATACATTTTGAGTTCATATGGAGAAGATATGGGTCTGGGAAGTTTGGATTTTGGGTTTTTATTCAGAGTATAAAATGTACGTATGTATTATTTCTGTATGAATTCAATTTTTCATTTTTCTATATATTTTTATCTACAACTTTTATATACAAAGTTTATTTAAATAAATTAAAAATAATGAAGAATAAAATAGGTCCTAGAAATGAATTATAGCAAAATAAATTGGGGATTTTATTGTGTTTTTTACCCTTATCTCGTCCAACTTTATTCCTTATCGACCAAATGAATTATTACCTTGATCTCGAGGTTTAGGGTCACAAAATACCTTTGGTATTTTATTCTTTTTCTTTTCTTTATTCTATAATATTCGCATTGAAAAATATATTATATATATAATAATTAGCATAAATAATGAACGTTAATTTCTACAGAATAATGATATTTACATGCATTTAGCTAGAGTTTTAAGACTAAAATGATAGAATAAAGGTGATGAATGGAGATTCATCACCCCTCTATACTTGCATTTGCTAGTCCCTTGCAACACTCATGCATAAGTGTAGAAAGTAAAAATAAAGAAAAGAAAAAGAAAGAACTTGGATTGATTTTAATTTTTAAACTTGTCTTCGCAAAATCAAAGTTTAGAGTTCAAGTCGGAGCTTTGGATTTTAAATGCGGTTGGAAGCTCATTGGGAAACGGATTTGCAACACAATAGCCTTCGAGAATCACAAAACCCTGCTCAAGTCTCCTTAATAGCCAGGTCAGAATAAATCAATTCATATGCAAATTGACTATGAATCTATCTTGGACAGTGTCCGTAATATGTAGCTCTCCTCGACCGAAGCAGTACAAGTCAATCTCCTCCAACATGGTGATCATAATTCCCCAATCCAACAACTCTTTCCTCGAGAAGAGGGGTATTCCCTTCTAAGTTCTAGTACAAAAAGCTCAAGAAGAGGACATGGAGAGAAGAATGGACGGTAGCCAGTGTAGCTACCTATCCTAGGATGCTTGACATGCTCACAAATATCTGACTTTGAAGCTCAAGCTTGCTTATTTGACTATACATTTATATACATACTCGGACAGACATTTTATTTTCAATCAGGCCTGTCCACTTTTTTGAGAGTTTTTTTTTGTTTTGCATTTTTTAAAATAATATATACAATAACAGTTACATAAGGACTTTTTCCTCTTGATCCAGGAGACTATCCCTCTTTTGAAGTATTATTGCAAACCACAACTTCTATCTGTAGACCTTATGGCTACTAGATCGCGGTGGGGTACAATGGCCACAAATGTGTGACTTCCGATATTTCCATTGGCTTATGTCTCATTCTTGCAAATCCAGCCCTCTACCACTTCAACTGAGGTGAGCAAAGTATAAGGTGTAGGTGTACAAGCAAGGTAATTATCAATCATGAGTGTGCTCCAAACTATTCTACTTAGGCAGTCAAGACAACACAGAGCCAAGTCTCACAATCTCAATGAATTAAGTCTTGTAGACCTGAAGCATCTCAATTCTAGTTCCTATAAGGTTCTTGTGGTTAAGTATTTTTAAGGTCCTATGAAGCTCCGATCTTTAGATTTTACATAGACTTGTTCAATTATCCAATTCAATCCGAAAAATGCAAATGCTATGCACAATGCTGAAAATATTTTTATGATGCAATTTTCTGATTTTGAACTTTTTTTAGATTTTAAAAAAAGGTTTTGCAAATTTTGATGTAATTTTTGAAAAGTTTTATGCAAATGTTTTCGGGATTTTTTATTTTTCACATTTTTAGGGATTTTTCAAAACAACTATTTTTTAGAATAAAGAGGTAGTATGTACTATTATTTACATGGTTGTGCATCCTTTTGTTTACAAGAATTTTGATTGAAGAATTTACAAGTTTGTAAAGGTTCTTCATTTGCTTGCATTATGTACATAGTTCTCAAGATAACTTGATAAGTTTTTTGCAGAAATTTTGAAAACATTATTTTGCAAACGAAATTGACAAATAATTTTTACAAACATTTTACAAAATTTCAAAGTCGTTTTACAAATATTTTCCAAATAGTATATATAAATTTTTCCAAATTTTATTGCAGCCATTTTCCAAACATTTGCAAATAGTTTTTCAAAACATTTTTACACAAAGAAAATAAATTTTTACAAGAAAAATATTTTTACAAAGGTTGAAAATATTTTACAAAAACATTCTCCAAACAATTTTCAAAAGGTTTTTCAGAGAATTTTCCAAATCATTTTTCAACATTTTACAAAACATTTTTACCCGATTTAATAATCGATATATATATATATAAAGAATTTTAATGAATTTTATACAAGTATGTTTTCTACAGTTTTAATTGTATTTTAGCCGTACTTATTGAAGATACCCAAGTACGAGTTATGGCTAAAGTATATAAAAAGTATATAAGACCCCCTATACATAGTTTGAGCTATGACCTCATAGGTCGAAGAGAAAAGAAAAGACATAACTCATACTAAGTATAAGAGAGCCTATATTACAACGACTAAAGAAGAAAGAATGAAGTAATGAGAAGTCGGCAGTCCCCCCTATACTTAGGATCAATTAATCCTAAGTAGCAGACTGTATCTACTTGCAGGGATGGTCAAGGGTGGGAATGAATAACTCAACAACACATCCTCTCTCCCCCTATACTTATGGTAAAATATCCCTAAGTATAGACAACAAGATCACAAGAGAGGAGACAAGAAACGGGACAATGAATGAGCAGTGAGAATTTTTGATCCTCGCTATACTAAGTATAGAGATGATGGCTGAAAGAATGAATCAAGCAATAAAAAGAAAGAAAATAACAGAAGAAAATAATAGAATAAAAGAAGAAATGAGGGAAACTAAAGTAAGAGTTTTTTAGGAGCATTGTCTGAATCTTTCGATGCTGCTAAGGTTGTGGAGACTTCTTCGTTGAATACCACTTAAACTGAGTCAACAATGGCAAAGAAAGTGTCACGCTCAAGGTATGGCTTCAGTAACTAACCATTGACGATGAACAATTGTGCGTCAGGTGATAGATCTGATATCAAAATGCTTCCATGTCACTCATTTCTTTTACTTTGAATGGCAATGTCCATTTACTCTTCAAGTTGCTCGGAAATATCTTCAACTTTATGTCGAATAGCCACACTTTTTGTCCAATCTCAAAGGTCTTTCGTCTGATGTGCTTGTTATGCCATCATTTAGACTTCTCCTTGTACATAAGGTGTTACCTTAATCATAGTCATAAGGTGTTACCATAAGCATAGTTTCGATATTCCAGGAGCCTATTAAGATCCATTTTTCTTTGTTGAACACCTTTACGTGAGTCCAAGTTACAGATATTGATTACTCATAAAGATTTATTGATTAGTTCGATGGGAAAATGGCATGACTTTCTGTATACAAGACAATAGGGTGACATGCCCAAGGAATACTTGTAAGAGGTTCTGTATGCCCAAAAGACCGAGTCCAAGAGTTCGGACTAATTCTTTCTGTCTGTTCGCACAAGCTTCTGCAAAATTTTCTTGATTTCTTTGTCTGAATGTTCTGCGATGCCATTAGTCTGAGGATGATAAGGAGAAGCGACTCGGTGCTCGACGTTGTACTCCTTCATTAGTTTCTTGACCTATTTGTTAATAAAGTGACTACCCCCATGATGAATCTGTGATTTGTCATCTTTATTCATTTATTTTAGCTTAAAATCTCTTATGAAACACATGTACATAATACTAACTTCATATTCTTACTAACTTGCATCTGTGTGTAAATATTGTATATTTGTGTATTATTTTAACCTAAAATAAATAAAGGAAAAATAAAGAAAAGAAAAGAAGACTGTAAATATGTAATAGATACAGGCTGACCCGAACCCCGAAAGAAGGTCAAGACTTGACCTGATCAACCAGGAATAAAGTAGGGGGAGATAGGATCCTTAATCATAAAATCCACAAAATGTACGTTTTGTAAATACTTCTCACTTGGTGTGTAAATCTATATAAAACTAACACTATTTTGTTTGTATATAAATTGACTTAAATAAAATAATTTTCAAAACAAAAGTTGTAAATAAAAATGTGGTCTAAATAATAAAAATAATTACACAAAGAAATCATGTATACAATAAAAGTAACCACGTCCGGAAAAAGCAATTAAGCGATATTTGAAAGATTATTTCCAGCTCCATATGAACTCAGATTGAACCAAACTCACTTCCATTAAATCTAAATTAAATTACCTTCAAAATGGTTGTGATTTCATAATTTTTGGAGTTACGGTTGAAAAGTCGATTTTCTAGGGTGGTATGTGCAATTTTACCATTTATTTGTACATATTGTATTTGTAAATATTTGTAAATATTTTTAATAATTATTGAAAATAAAAAGATAAAAAAATGTTAAAAAATAGAAAAACTAACTTACTTATTTACCCTTGTAGATAATATCCTATTTGTATATAGCATATGTATATAGTTAATTTTCTTAACTAACTATCACAAAAATTACAAATTTTACCATTTTAATTTTCTAATAAATAAAGTGATAAAAATACAAAAAATTAGTTATATTTTGTAAATATTTATCCTTTTTACTTTATCTCATTTCAAATGCTCTTCTCTTTTATATCTAGTTGTCATCCAAAAATTCAAAAATTCAATTGTCAATCTCATTCTATCTATTAATAAGGCTCATTCTCCATCTTTTCAACTAGATCAATCTTTGATGAAAGGAGCCCCAATCTCCGAGAGTCTTCTTGTCGCACAAGGGTGCCTACCCTCCGAGTCGTCCCGTGACAGCGAGTCAGCCTTCGTCGAGGTGATCAAGGTATTTTTCCGCTCCTACAGTGAGATCCACGTTTTCTTCTTATTTTTCATCTAGATTAATCATAATATTATTTTTTTACCTCTTTATTTCATCATCAATTTTCCTCCTAGATGTTAGAATCCATCACGATTTGATCTTCCACCGACTCGATTTTTCATTTTACTTTCTTGATCTCTACATGTTCTTTCGCACGATCTCTCAACTCCACCCACGCACGGTAGCTGGAGTCTAGGATTCATTCCTCATTTTCTGTCGGATCCCCGTTTCGCATCCTACTTTGTTTATATATAAAAAATATATATATTTAATTTCTTTCCTTCTAACATTTATTTTGCAGGATAAATATAAAAAAACAAATAAATAAATAAAAGAAAATAAAAAAGGAGTTTCTACTATTACAGTTTTCTAAAAAAATTAAAAAATAAAAGTTTTTTTTATTTTCCTTGTTTTTGTTTACATTTGAAAATAAAAAAAATATTAAAAAAAGAAAGAAAGAAGTTGTCGGAGCAGCGCCAGTGCCTCCAGCAGCGCCGCCACCGGTTGCGCCTCCATCGCCCCCGACCACTCGCGAAGCCCTCTGTCCGTCGACGCCATCGGCAACGCCTCCAGCAGCACCGCCACCTTTTGTGTGCTCCACCGCGAGCGAGCCCTCGAGCGTCACCTTCCACATGATCTCCCTGCGAGCCCGTGCGTACGACCCTGCCGCGCTCTGCCAGATGTCGCCCCTCACCGCATCAGAAACACTGTCGTACGCCTCCGCCAAGGAGGCATGCTCCAGCTCGCGATTCTCCTCCTTTGAAGGTGGCAGGGGTGCCTTGATCCCTCCGCGAGGTAGTTGCGCCTCCGAGTTCCACCGCGAGGTCCGTCGTACGGCCGCACTCCGCGGTCATTCCAGACTGGCGGTTGCGCCTCCCACCGTGCCCCAGGCCATGCGACCCCCAGCGATTACCACCTGTCGCTGCTAGGTCTCGCGTCCCTCTGTCGTTCTCGCCTGCATGCCAAATCGTAGAGAGAAAAGAGAGAAGCGTGCGACGACCCCTCTTTGTGAAGAACAACAAAAAGAGAATCCCTAGGGATTATAATAAAAAATTAAAGAAATATCAACTCAGACCCTATACATTTTCGAAATTGCAAACGAGCCTGTGTCGGGAAAGTCACATGCATCACGCCATCTCTATTGGGTACTTCATGTTTTTCATCCTGAATTTTATTTCTGTTATTTATTTGATGAACAAAAAGTGAATAACTGCATTTCAGTCCTTATGTTACAGACTTGATTTTGCTTGATTCTTTTATTAAAATAAATGTTTTCTTAGGTCAATAAATTTCCCAAAAATCATGCTATGTTCCCGATGTGATTATCTTTTTAGCATAAATTTTTCATTGCTTTTTTTCATCATTACTTATTATTAAAAAATAAAAAACAATGTCCTTTTCTCTTCCTGAAATTCAAAAATTCATAAAAAAATAGTTTATTTCTAGTCTATTAGTTTCTATCCAGATTTCACGTATTAATTCTTTTCAAAACCCAAAAAATGAAAAACATAAAAAATGAAAAACATAAACCAATGACGCCTACGACAAGGAGACGGAGCGCATGTTACGTGATTTGCAGAACAACTTCCGATCCATGACATCAATGTTTCGGGACTTCACGGCCAACCTTGAGGCCTACCGCGACGCCCAATCAAAGCCGTCAACCACCGAAGCCGCTACCGCGAGTTTTAACGAAGAAAACGTCGCGAAAGAAGACCAAACGGATGCTGTCCAGATCGTTTTAGAAGAGAAAATCAATGAATCGGCCGCTGTCCAGCACTTTCCAGCACCGAATCCGTCGCCGGAAGCAACCCCGCTGCCCCCTCCAACCATCCCGGCACCACCCCGACCGTCCCAGGTAACCTCCCTACCCTCCCCGCCCTCTATCGCGCCTCGCCACCCTTTCCCCTCCCCCTACCCATCCCACGACGCCGCATCCCCATCGTGCCGCGCCAGCACCGCCCACGCGAACCACCCTCCCACCCGCGCCTCCTCCACCCCGGTTCCAACCCACTCAGCCGCATCTCCTCCATCCCACCCCCACTCGCCCCCGCACCCACAGCCCCATTCCCCCCAACCCATTCCGTACGCGCCACCCTCACCGTGCGCCCTCCTGCGCGCGAGGCCGCGCGACCCCCGCCTCCCCACGACCACGCCGTCGCCTCCCCACTCTTCCCTCGGTCCGCACACTTTCAGGCCACGACCCCCGCCAAACCCAATCCTCCCCCTCACCCGCACCCCTTCACCAATCACCCTCCGCAGGCCCCGACCTCGCCTGACCCTCCCCTCGAACCCCTTCAGTTCGCCTCCCCACGACCTCCACAGCCCCGTGCGCCGCCTCCAGCAGGAAATCCCGCGCGATCGTCCTCGGCCCCTCGCGCGCAGGCCTTCGACCACGAAACCCAGCCCGGGGCGACCGGGTCGACGCCGCCCTTGGAACCCGAGGGCACGCCGCCGCCTTTTGTTGAGGACGAAAGCCACCCAATCGTGGTTCCCAGGAAACGAATCCCTGGAATTGAGGGAGTGGAACATTAGTTGGGAAAATTGCAAAGGAAAATTACATGAATTCCCTAATTGCAGAAAGGACCAAGTACAGGGTCAATCATGCTATGTAGTCATTGAAGGGATATTTTGGAGAAATTGCAAGGCTGAACCCCCTGGAAATCCTAATTGCAGAAAGGCCCAAATTGGTGGAAAATTAAGGAAGATGGAATGGGTACGAAAATTGCAGAGATGCCCCCCAATTGAAAAAAACTACAAACGTAACGTGGAAAATGATCGCATTGGGGGGAAAATAAAGCTACAACTCGAGGATGAATTCTCCAACAACGCACCTACATCAAGCAATTCGTCAGGAGCCGAATTTTTAAAAGCGGAGGAGAGTTGATGCAGCGTGACCCCAAATTATAGGGTCACATTTAATTAATTAAATAATAATCAATTTTATTTACGTTTTTAGCGGTCGTATTGGTCTAATTAAATAATTGAGATCGCCTGTGATCTCAACGTTTATTTCGTAGAGTTTAAATGTAATTTGGGTCAATTAAATAATTTAGAGTCCAATTAAGGTAATTAGAGGTCAATTATGATAAAATTAGTTGTTAATTTTGATTTATTTACTATTTTTGTAAACCCTTCTCTCCTATATAAAGAGAGGGTAGCCCATTGTTTTTAATCAGTCAAGTATGAATTAAAGTTGAGATCTTTATCTCTCTCCTCTCTATTTTCTCTTCTTCCCCCACGCGATCTCCGCGGTTCTCCTCCCTCAACCTCTCGTATTCCCGGCGAGTTCTCTTCTCAACCCTTCCAATTTCTCTTCTCAACCCATCTCGTTCTTCTACCGAAAAACCACCATAAAAATATATTATTTATCGACGCCGCGAAAAGCCGTTTGCATCAGGAAGGCTCACTAGCATCATATAGGTTTCTTTTTTTTCTATATTTAAATTCTGCACGGATCATTTTGCACGTAGAATGTTGGCGACAAGGTAGACGTCTCTTAACCCCCGCATGCATCATTATGGTTAATCTCATATTGGCATTTCCGATCTCTTCCTTGTTTTTACTCACAAAAGTTAAAAAAGGAAATTGGATAATAGGTAGGCAACTTATTGAAAATATTTAAACCAAGTGACAACTACCTAAAATTCTTGACAACTAAAGAATACTCGACCCTAAAATAAATGTAAGGGAAAATCATTGTTTTGGGAGAGTAACCCACTCATTGTTTGATTTATCTGCAACGAGAGAGCGGTCCACCCACTAGGATAGAGCCACACCTAAAGTCTCTTCAGACTACTGGTCTTGTGATTAGTTGTTCTCTAGTGAGGACTTCGCCAGGTAGCTGTAATCGATCCGGAACTTTCTTATCAGAGTCGGTAGGTCGGGTAGCAGGTAAAAGGTCCACAACCCATAGTGGTTGGGGAAAAACTAGTTACGAGATTGGGGCAGTCTCCTGGGAGCATTGGGTTCCTAACAGCTCGCTTAACTGCTCTGATAGATTGATTTATCTCCTAAAATAAAATTTGACAAGATAATTGACCAAACCTTCACAGTTTTCACATTGAGTTGAGTCGGTGAATTAGGGGTTTGTGTTGTGTTTGATTGCTAGTGCTAGAGCCTTCCGTGCAATTTGCGCCTTCCACTCATTTTCTCTCTTGCATTGACCTTCGTGCTCTCGCATCCTGCCTATTGATTCTGAAGATGTCAAACCGGAGTATTTCTCGTTCAGACTTTGAACTCATCTGATACTCCGATCTGTTCACCTTCTATTTGGGGAGACTCACTTCTCGAATATTGCTCTTTCAACACTTCAACTTTCACAACATCCATCAACCTACTATTTGATATTGACTCTAATCTAGAACTAATATATGAGACTCCATCATTTTTTAGGACTAATCGAGTGTTATGCATATTTTCAGAGTCAAACACTAGACACTTGAGGCCACCAAAGGGAAAGAGAACTATGTCAAAGCAGAACGAGATCAACAACACTATGTATTTCTCCATTCAGTCAATTCAAGCCTAGTTAACAGAGCAGGCTAATTTTCAGACCGCATTGAGAGATATGATTCTCGAGCTGAGACAAGAAATATAAGATAGAGAAAAGGATGATAATAGAAACCTTGGAGGTGTAAATGGGGGAGAAGATCTTGAGATCGAACCTGTGGCTAAGCTTACATTAGAGGATGCTTATAATCCAAGAGCAGGACAAACAAATTCTTGTATTCAAATCTATGTGATTCATGGACATTTTGATCTTAAGCCCACTACATTGCCTTTTCTCCCAATATTCCACGAAAATATTAATGAAGAACCTTGTATACACCTCCAGCAGTTTGATTGCATTTGTGGAACAATACACTACCCAAATGTCCCATTAGAGGTAGTGAAGATGACAATCTTCCTGTTTAGTCTGATGGACAAAACTTTGTACTGGATAAATCACTTGGGAAAGGTTGTCACCACTTGGGAAGAGTTGAGGTCCGTATTTCTGAGAAAATATTACCCGCTTGGACGACTCAACCAAATGCGATCATAGATTGCTAACTTCTCCCGGATGCCCCATAAGCCTATTCACGAGGTATGGGAAAGATTTAATGATTTGAATGAGAAGTACCCCCATCATAATATTCCAAAGAGAAGCCTTGTGCAAAATTTCTTTGGGGGTATAAGCATAGAGAATCAAAAGCTAGTAGATGTCACGTGTGGGGGGAGCCACTTCAACAAAGACGAGGATGTCCTTTAAAAAAGTTTTGAGGAGATGGCAGAAAGCTCGGCAGCTCTTTCTTCTTCACGTGATTTTTATAAGCACCCTGTCACCTCCCCTACAGTACCCTATAAGGTTGTCAATATAATGGCATCACATGAAGTGGATAGGTGGACAACTCTTATCTGACCATTGTTGGAAATCACCTATACAAAATGAATATAATTGAGAAACGATCCAAGGATCTTGGGAAGCTTTAAGTGATCGAACAGAGGACACAGAACCTAGATAGGCTGGATAAGATAACAAAGTACCTGGAGCTTCTTACGAGTATTATCAGTGCAGTTCACAGTGCGAGTGCAGTAGCCAATACCTCTACGAGGGAGCAGACTTCTTCTACCCTGCAGATAAGTGGAGAACCATCCATAGTTCAGCACGTCTACTATGTGCAAGCACCTGAGCAGATCCAGTAGCATTCATAATAGTTAGTTCCTTACCAACAAGAAGTAGCCTACAATCCTGAGCAGCAGTCTTTACCTCCACCTGTCATTCAAGAGGTGAGCGACATCTGGTTCGACTGTGAGAGAAACCAACCCCATCCGTTAGGGCAAGTCCAGTTGGGTTCACAACAGGGTCAGAGTTCTGCCCACAAGTTTCAGGGAGGTTGACAACGGTAGAACCAACATTAGCAGTTCCAGCCTCACTATTAGTCTCCATCACAGTTCACAAACAGGAGACAAGGCCAGCCACAACAACAATCTATGTATTTTCCTCATCCTAACCAGCAGCAGACTACCTATTATGGATAATATCAATATCCTCCTCCTCCTCAATACCATAATTAGTATGGTTACCAACATCCTATGCCTCCGTGATTCATTAACATTCTATGTGCATTTTGTCTTAAAACCCTTAACAAATACATGTAAATATCCATTAAATTTCACTTTTAACAAAATCTTAGTCATGAATAAGAATACACTTTTACGCATTAAAATCATGTAAATAAATAAAAGAATTAATTTAAAATCCACAAAAAATTTACAAACTTTATTTATTAATATAATAATTAAGAAAATATAAAATTAATATACTTTTTAGTAATTAATTAAGTTATAAATACAATTCCAATATATTAAGTATTATCTTTACTAATTTATTAATTTAATATTCATCTTTCGTATAATTGTTATTTATCAAAAAATACACTATAATTTAGATAATTTAATTATCTACATTTTTTGTTTTAAAACCTAATTAAAATAACACTATTTACTATTCAATTTATATTTATTAAGGGATTTCTTAAACATGGCCAACCAGGTGTTGACATGTGTCAGCACTTGGGACCTTCTTCTTCAAGAAGGTCGGCCATAATCTATTTCAACCACCCAACTTTGCCCTTTTCTCCAAGTTAACTCCTAATCGTCTACTCCGATCTAATCCATTGATTTTCTGCCTCCAACTACCCTCTCTCACGCCTACCCTTGATCTTCTAACAAATCTCCATTAATCATCTATAAAATACCCTTAAAAATCTCCATTCAAAACTAATCAATCCTAATCTCAAGCTTCCAGTTCACACCTGGCCGACTACCCACCTTTTCCACCTTGCTTCACCTCAACATGGTGGTGACAACACCCGAGGGCACCCTTGCGTGGAAGAAGTGACGTCGGAGGAGACATTCCAAGGCTCTGCCACCTTGCATCGCCACCATCCTACCGCATCAAGCTCCGAGAAGACTGCTCATCGAGCTACAATCAGAAGGTCAGACACCTTCGATTTCACAGGTCAATCATCCATCCTTTTCCATTTTATTTCTCGATCTTCGTGCCCACATTAGCATAGTTAAGTACATCATTAGAAACCCTAATCACCATAGTTAGATGCCACTCTTTTCCATCTTTCCAAATAAATTTCAAATCATTCCAAATAATTTTCTCTCCATTGCATCTCTCTGTTATATATATATTCTGGAAAAGCATCTGATATCTGCAAATTTCTGGAGTTTGTTGGCTGATTTGCATGCAAATCGAGCATCGTGATCTTCCTTTGCAGGCCCATCTTCCATCTCGAGCTTAATAACCCTCATCTGGAGCGCCAAAGCTTGAAGAAAGATCGAATCACGAAGCTGTCGCAAGTCGCAACTATGTCCAGGTTGTTGGACATGCGAGCCCACGGCGAGCCATTATGCAATAAATGTTATTGCAAATATCATTCCCTGATCTGAAATGAAGAACAAATAGTTTGCATAATAGGTCCCTTAGTACAATTAAGGTTGTGTACCATGGTCATCTTGATGATCATACAGCTGTTGATTGAACTATTGAATCATAGAGGCCGGTGCTTGGATGAATATCTAAAGAGTTAGATTGAGGACTCATCAAGCACCGTCAAATGATCGTTAAGAGATGATCTCCAGCCTGAGTAGGAGATGACAATCCTTATCTCTAAAGGCTGATATCTGACCGACCTCTTGATGCTGGTCCTCTACATAGGAATAGAGATTCAGAGGTGCCAGATTAGTTAGGTCAAAGAGTTGACTTAACGAGATCGAGATAACCAAAGTCCTATATCGTATGCTGTAATGATATAGGCACGCATCCTCTAACCGGAGACAGATGTGTTGCTATATGTCTGAGTATGTACATTTGGCAGACCAATAGGTTGATGACCTAACCAAGGTCTATACACCGACAAGCTGGTGTGCATATAAGGGCATATGAGTAATACGATCTCTCAAAGGGATCACACATGTTCATTCGTTGAACCGGAAGACATGAGCTCACTCATGAGATATTGGGAAGAATCAAATTCCGTGCACGGTCGTCTCGCTTTGGAAGCTTGACTGAATTTGTAGGTTTGATATATACTTTTGGAAAGTATATGATCAAGACCTAGGTATGATATATGCTTTTGGAAAGTATATGATCGATACTGACTTCCAATGATCGAATGAGAAACTTACTGATAAAACCATGAAGTACACAGTATAAAGTTGATCCAATACTTCAGGTTTAATCTGAGTCTTCCAGTATGCAGGATGTACAGGTATTGGGAATACATGAGGGTGATGTGATCATAAACGATTGTATAACCATGACGCTTCCATTCCTAGGGAGTGATGAAACGGGTCTAGATTTTAGTGACTCCTCTCGGCAGAAAAGTAATCTGATATTAGTCCAAATGTTGGACATTGATCTGAATGTGATTCAGATGCAATAAGAAGATTAGATTTACGGTCTTGATTTAATCAAGCATCTATGGGAGGCCCGTGATCTGGATTTGAGATATGATCTCAATATCCAAGTCACTATACGTGGAACAATACAATCGCCATGTCCTTATCTCCAAGTATCTACGGAGAAAGCGCATTATCCTTGAAAGGGTTCAGGATAATTTCATCGTTGATATTATGTATTCAAACATGGATAATTAAATGTGATTTAATTATCATGAGTAATATAAATATGATTCATATTATAAGGAGAGTTATCTAAGATAATTAAATGTGATTTAATTATCAAAGATGTAAATAATGTGAATGTGATTCATATTATTCGGACATAAGAGAATAGAGATCCAAGATGATTAAATGTGATTTAATTATCATGGATATGACTAATGTGGATAGCAATATCCATATTAGTCAAATATATTATAAATGTGATTTATAATATATAAGAGAGATGATTGTAATTTACATTACATTTGTTAATTAAATGTTAATGTGAATTGGATTCACATTGGACATTAAATTGAAAATGTAATTTACATTTTATTTTGGGTTGTGAATATGATTCACAATTTTTAATGGCAAGATTGCAATGTCTACAAAATAATTGTGAATTATTTTTGTAGAATAATTTGCAACAAAAGTTGTTGCATATGTGGGATATTATGTGAGATATAAGATCTAAGCATAATTGGAATAAAAAGGCATCCATTCCATACATGGAATGGACGACCAATTTGGGCTCTCCAAATTGGTGGTCGTCCACTCTATACATGGAAGGAGGCTTGATTCTTTTCCAAGATATTCCATGTTTGTTGCTTTGATTTATATTGAAATATATTGATTGATTTTCAATATGTTTAACTTATTTCAAAGACAACAAATAATTGTTGTTGGTTTTTTACCAATACAAATCTTAGCCATTAAAAAGAAACACAATCAATGTGAACCATTGGATTTGTGTTGTCCCATGGATTGAGATCCATGGATCCCAAAATATTATTAAAGGAGAGGCACCCCATTGCTCTTCTTTACACATAATGCTTGAGAAGCACATCTCTCGCTCTTTCTCTCTCTCTCCCTCTCATGGCCGTCCACCATGGATGCCCTAGAGAGGTTCTCTATCGCCGCAGCGTCGTCGTTATGCTGCCCGATTGTTTGCTCGTGGATCTCCGTCTCCTTCGGTGCGCCTCGCTCGTGAAGAAGACGTCGGATCTCGTGTGTCGAGATCAGAAGATCCTACCGCTTGGATCATCAACATGGATTGCGAGAAGCACGCGGTTCATCCCTGCGCTCGTAAGCGTCTCCTCCGTCGGATCGGACTTGAGACAGGAGGTCTCTTCGTTTAGAGACTCGATTGCAACCACGCTTCAAGAGATAACCCTAATACTTGTTTGTGGTTTAGACGAAACGATCCGAGAAGTGTTCTTGGATCATGTGGTTTCATCGCATAAAAAAATTTAATTTCCGCTGCATAGAACAACTAGTGCGACTAGTCATTCTCCGTCGTATCCGATACGACGATCACGCTTCCGTGATGCGCTTGAGGATCTAACCATATCCTTCAAGTGGTATCAGAGCCTTAGGTTGGTGTTTTTCGATATGATCCAAAAACCGAGGACGACTTGGGTTCGTTAGGGCTTGCGAAAGGTTTCTTGCATTTCTTTTTCACATCTCTGTTTTGGTATTATTTTCGACACTGTTAAATTGTTTAAACACAAAAATAATAATTGAATTTTGTTCCCAATTAAATAAGGAAACCGTAGGATCTAATTTTGCGTGATTTGGATTCCATATGCTCAAGTTATGTTCATTTTAGTGAACATGTATCCACTGTTTCAGGGACTGCGGATCATGACGTAATTAAAATGTTAATTACGGATTTGAAATGCCTTGAAATGCGTGCAAATCACTTAGGTTCTGTTGTAAATCAAGTTAGCAAACTTTAGGAACTTACTTTGCTTAATTTGGATTTAAATTGATTGAGATATGGTATTTTTAGTGAGGGTCACTGCTGGAAATACTTTCCTAATCAAGAAATTAGTGATTGTCATTTAATCAATTAGTGAAATTAAATTATTTAATTTCCTGGAATAATTGTGCATAAATATTTGTGAAATATTTGATGATAATTATTTCATTAAATGACATTGCCTTAACTAATATTTGATTAGATGTGATCTAGATCACTAATTGGTTACATGATCTACATGATCTATATTCCAACAAACATGTTGCTTGAATAGGAATTGGGATTTGTTTAGCAAATCTCATTATAATGTTAATCAAAGTTGTTTTGAGTATTATTATATGGTATAATTTCGGTTGAAGAACTGATGATTATCTCAAGTACAAAGTGATCTATTTTGCATTATCCTTTCCCGAGGTGGATATGGTGTCTACTCGGAGAGCATTGGGGTTGCGGGTTGCAACGTATGTGGTTTGTCCCACTCTCGTCGGTACTGGCCATGACAACGAGTAGGGTTAGTATAATGCTTAAGAAATCATGATGTATTTCTAATTATTAAAATTCGAAATAATATGTATTTGAGATAATACCATAATTCAAGTAACAATAAAAATATTTGTTAGATATTAATTGGATCATTAATTTAATATGATTAGATTAATTGGAATCCAATTAAAATTAAAACACTCTATTATGAATAGAGATATTATTTCCCTTGGATTAATCGTAATGAATATGAATCATAATGATTAATTAGAATTTGAATATGGTATGGAGGATCACATAAGTGACATCCATGGTCTCCCGTCAAGGTGAAGGGTTCCGTCGCCAGATATTGTATGTAGGAGATGTTTGTCTGAAGTGACAGCTCCTGCATACGATCCATTTGGATCGGGCTCTTCGCTTCTCGAAAGAGTAAGGACGTATGCGTAGTGACCCCAATATCGGATCCTCATATTATTGGGGCGATATTGGATTGCGCATAACGAGTTGTATTCCTGTTGACGGTTGGTTCAATTAATGACGGGTCAACATCACCTTAGGGTTGGTGGGCCCGGGTGTTAAAGACCGAATTGGGAGATGCAAGTTGGACTTACAAGGTGGAATGTGTTCCCGCTTCTTTTTATCGGAGTTGCAGATTCTCATATTATTGGGATGTAACAAAGATAAGGAAGGAGATCCCAGATATTGCTTGAGATATAATGGTAAGTATATCTCTTACATTGAAAGTGATTAAGGGAATGAACTTTCAGTGTTGACAAGGCAAGACAACTTTGATATAAAAATTCCTAAATCAAAGTAAAATATGTATATATACACTTATGCAAATTTCTTATTTCAGATAATCCTTCATTAAACACACTCAATGTTATACTCAATAATTACCAGTAAAATATCATGGATTGGACTCATGATCAAGATATTGTGCTTGCAGTTGGACACATAATGTATGTGGTTGCAATATGCAAGTCTCCTCATACTAATGAGGAATGACAATTAAATAGATAATAGGACTACAACCCTAGGGTTTGTATGTCACTATAGTCTTGATCTCATCGGATGTACTTTGGAAGTAACATGTCAATGATGATCACAATTGTCAATTAATCCTTATAAAATCAATGAAGATATTCTGGCATACATATGTGCTCTCAACATTTAATCATAAATGACATGGTTCTCTGCATCATGCAGAATGGTGGCTTCATAACAGATGATGTATTCAAAATGTTTGAATACCTACCTGAACCAATATTTCAAGAGTCTAGATGGATGTAGACATGATGAGTATCATCATTCTACTGTCTATACTCTAGTCATTCATGAAGCTTCATAATATTCATATTGTATGAATTTAATGAAGCATGTATAAATGTATGAATTTAATGAAGCATGTATAAATGTTGAAATGCTCTTACATTGAATTCTTTTGAATTTAACATAAGAGATCCTTAGTCTTAAGCAATGGTTGTTTATAGATAAAAGAGCGCGGTGGAAGCATGGGTCGGACCCGAGTAAGAAGGAAAGTCAAAGAGTTGACCTACTTCTATGACTTCCATATGACATCCAAAGAATTGGATGAATGCCAATACTGCAATAAATTGATGTGTTGATAGTATGACTATCAAGTCTGTCTAGAATCCTTAGAGAAGGACTCGGATGGAGCATCAGATTAATCTACATAAATCATTGATATTGACTTGCTTATTAAATAAGATAAAATCAAATAATTGTATTTCAATCTTCTGATGACACTTGCAATGGGTTGCATATGTTTTAGAAGACTACAAAATTTGATCTTAAGGTCTATAGTTATCCACATGGATATTGATGCAATTGTTGCAACAATCTCTGTTGGATTGATAGACTTGTTAATTTTAGTGGGAGAGCTCTTAGTCTTAGAGAATGTCTCTATGACCTATATATAAGAATATACTCATTGTTTGTTTCTAAATGTTGGAAATAAACATGAATTCTGAGATAGAACTATCATAAAGAGTTATGATGGAGATATTTCAGATAGTAATCTAAAATTTAGTGGACTCCACTAAATTAGAAAATTGATGAATGGTTCATTGACATTTCTAAATACTGAAATTAAACCTTAAGATCAATAGGAGGATGAAGATCATTTGACAATGATCTAGCATCAAGCCTTGGACATATGTCTATTGATTTGATCAATAGATTAGTAAGAAATGAAACTTTAGAATGTCTAAAATTTCAAAACTTACATACTTATGAATATTATATTCAAAGTAAAATGTCCAATAAACCCTTCTTTGGGAATGGTTTAAGATGTCAAGGTATTCAGGATCTCATACATATTGATGTATGCGGATCATCTATATCATAGTAAACATTATGGATATATGATATCTACTAATGATTATGTATGATATGAGATTTCTTCTCTTCACCTAGAAACCTTTGAAGTGTTCAAAGATTTCACATAATTTTGGTCTACAACCAAAGTTTGAAGGAAGATAAAATGAATTTGATCTAATCAAGGTAGCATGTACCTGTTAGATGAATTCAAAGGATACCTTATGGAGATATAAATATCATTTCTATCTCAATCCTCCTAACACACTTTAGCTCAATAGAGTTATAGGGAGATACAATTGGATCATGTGTGACATGATCTTATCAATGATGAATTTTAGCATAATTGTCTCTTAGTTTCCAAGTACATAAGTGTAGTACAGACTACAATGTATATCCTTAATAAGGTTCCATGTATACTAGAATCTAGCACTTGAGAGTGCTGCTTCATTAGGAAAATAAAGGATGGTATTGGATACCTACTCTATGACCTTGAGATTCTTAAAATATCTAGAGACTCTTAAGAATCAAGATGAAAATGAAGTGTAGGAACTCATTTAATCTTGAAAAGATAATGAGGCCCCTAAAATTGGAAACTAAAAGGACAATTAAAGATGAAACACTAAAACCTCTTCAAATGAGTTTGAGGATGGATTCCATGTGTCAGAGAAATCTGACAATGATCAAACTTCATGTGATGAAGCTTCTAAAGATCATAGCATGGATAGATGGATGTTAGCAATAAAAGTCTAATGTAGACTTCATATACAAGTGTTGTATATGGACCCTCGAGGATCCACCTATATGGGTAAGACCTGTAAAGGTGTAAATGGATCTTCAAGAGAAAGGGAACCTGATGAGAAGGTAAAGACCTTCAAAGCACGGTTCGTAGCCATGAGCTATACACCGGAAGAGAAGACATTGCTTGCAATGAGACTTGTTCTTCGGTGACCATGCTTAAAATCATCATAATATTGCTAACCTTAGCTATACAACTCGACTATTGTATATTCAAGATGTAAGTCAAGACTGCATTCCTCTATGAATACCTCTCTGAGGATATTCACATGAAGTAGCCCCAGGGCTTCATGGATGAGGAAAGCAAGGTGTGCAAGCTAAGGAATCCATCTATGGACTCAAATAAGCTTCTTGAAGTTGGACCATAAGATTTGATAAAATTATAAATGTTATGATTTCAGATGGGATCTTGATGAGCCATGCGAAGTTTAGTGGTAGTGCCTTTGTGTTCATCGTGCTAAATGTAGATAATATCCTAATCATTTATAAGGATAATGATAAGTGTTTTCTAATCTGGTTGTTGCATAACTTGAGATATGATCTCAAGGATACCTCTTGGATCTTAGTTCTGAAGGTGTTCAGGAGCAAAGAGAAGAAGGTATTGGGACTGTCACATTAGTAGTACACCTTGGACATATTCCATTTTATGGAAAATTCCAAGAGAGGCTTCCATCCCTTAAGATATAGTACTGACCTATCTAAAGGGATAGCACCTCAAAGAGTTGAGGAAGTGAATGCTAGAACTACTTGCACTTGTGCATTAGTTACGAGAAGTTGAGTGTATGCTAGATGTTTACAAAGGCCAGATATCTGCCATGCAGTGGAAGTAGTAAAGTGTTACCAATCCTACTATGGAGATATAACACTTGATTGCAGTAATAACATTATCTTCAAAGATGACAAGATTTTTGAGATAGTGATCTCAAAGTCTTATCTTCAAAAGCTTAAGACTTTATAGATAGAGATCTAAAAGGTCTTAACTGTGGATACCTTAAGAGATAGTGATCCCCAGGAATAAAGGTATTCTGATAAGGATTATGCAAATACTGATTATGATAATTGTTAAGCTGTAGTGTCAAGGACACTATAACTAACAAGATTGAGTATTGGTTGCATAAGATGCAACATTCGCATTAGATGCGAGCACTGTTACCGGGGATATGCAAGTGCCGTAAAAGGACTTGGCGTAGTCTCGCGGAAACAGAGTGACTGATCAGCTTACCTAACTATTTTCTAAATAGCCTATAAATGTCACATGAGTGTGGGTTTAAATGATTAGCCCATTAATAGCTCTTTGGGCTAGTGGATTTGTGTTGTCCCATGGATTGAGATCCATGGATCCTAAAATGTTATAAAAGGATAGGCACCCCATTGCTCTTCTTTACACACAATGCTTGAGAAGCACATCTCTCTCTCTTTCTCTCTCTCCCCCTCTCATGGCCGTCCACCATGGATGCCCTAGAGAGGTTCCCCATCGCCGCACTATCGTCGTTATGTTGCCCGATTGTTTGCTCGTGGATCTCCGTCTCCTTCGGTGTGCCTCGCTCGTGAAGAAGATGTCGGATCTCGTGTATCGAGATCAAGAGATCCTACCGCATGGATCATCAACATGGATTGCGAGAAGCACGCGATTCATCCCCGCGTTCGCAAACGTCTCCTCCGTCGGATCGGCCTTGAGACAGGAAGTCTCTTCGTTTAGAGACTCGATCGCAACCACGCTTCAAGAGGTAACCCTAATACTTGTTTATGGTTTAGACGAAACGATCCGAGAAGTGTTCTTGGATCATGTGGTTTCGTCGCATAAAAAAAATTAATTTCCGCTGCATGAACAACTAGTGCGACTAGTCGTTCTCCGTCGTATCCGATACGACGATCAACACTTCCATGATGCGCTTTAGGATCTAACCATATCCTTCACAGATCTGCCTGAACTGTCTTCTTCATAGGCTGATAACCGTCGATTCCGGCCACCTCCGATGACCTTCACCCGCAGGAGAGCTCAAAGGGAGAAGGTGTCTCCCTCCTAGCCCTGCCGGAAGCCCAAAAGCTTCATCAGGCGCTGTGGATAATTCGTGGAAGGAGCACTCGCCGCTAGCAGCTGGAAAGAGGAAGAACACCTCAAGAACACGGGAGCGCACATGTGCCCACCACGTGTCTCGAGCCGGCGGTCCAGATTGCAAGGAAACTTCTAATCTCCATTGTTGATCGTGAATCAGTGTGAATTTTACAACATAAACCTGTCAAGCTTATAGAATTCAAGGCCGCTTTAATACTTTTCAGAATTACATTTAGGTCCCCATGCATGGACCTAAATGTAATAAACTTACTTTTCTTCATGGTTTAGTGTCGAAGTAGGGACCATTTTGTAACAAACATTAATAACTTTTCTTGCAGTTTTGCCCCTAGCTTGTAGGGGTATTTTAGACCTTATTTCTATTGTATTTTTTTCCCAAATTTTTAGGGTAGTTTCATAACTACCCAAGATACATTTCTTGTATTTTTTCGTGATTTTTCATAGTGTGGTTTCTTTGATTTGATTTTCGCAATATCCAATCAGTTTCAAGTCCTTTATGTTGGAAATGCGAGCCCACGACGAGCCATTATGCAATAAATGTTATTGCAAAATATCATTCCCTGATCTGAAATGAAGAATGAATAATTTGTATAATAGGTCCCTTAGTACAATTAGGGTTATGTACCATGGCCATCTTAATAATCATACAGCTGTTGATTCAACTATTGAATCATAGAGGCTGGTGCTTGGATGAATATCTAAAGAGTTAGATTGAGGACTCATCAAGCACCGTCAAATGATTATTAAGAGATGATCTCCAGCCTGAGTAGGAGATGGCAATCCTATCTCTGAAGGCTGATATCTGACCGACCTCTTGATGCAGGTCCTCTGCATAGGAATAGAGATTCGGAGGTGTCAGATTAGTTAGGTCAAAGAGTTGACTTAACGAGATCGAGATAACCAAAGTCCTATATCATATGCTGTCATGATATAGGCACGCATCCTCTGACCGGAGACAGATGTGTTACTATATGTCTGAGTGTGTACATTTGGCAGACCAATAGGTTGATGACCTAATCAAGGTCTATACACCGGCGCGCTGGTGTGCATATAAGGGCATATGAGTAATACGATCTCTCAAAGGGATCATACAGGTTCAGTTACTGAACCGGAAGACATGAGCTCACTCATGAGATATTGGGAAGAATCAAATTCCATGCGCATGGTCGTCTCGCTTTGGAAGCTTGACTGAATTTGTAGGTTTGATATATACTTTTAGTATATGATCAAGACCTAGGTATGATATACACTTTTGGAAAGTGTATGATCGATACCAACTCCCAATGATCGAATGAGAAACTTACTGATAAAACCATGAAGTAGACAGTATAAAGTTGATCCAATACTTCGGGTTTAGTCTGAGTCTTCCAGTATGCAGGATGTACAGGTATTGGGAATACCTGAGGGTGATTTGATCATAAACGATTGTATAACCATGACGCTTCCATTCCTAGGGAGTGATGAAACGGGTCTGGATTTTAGTGACTCCTCTCAGTAGAGAAGTGATCTAATCTTGGTCCAAGTGTTGGACATTGATCTGAATGTGATTCAGATACAATGAGAAGATTAGATTTACGGTCTTGATTTAATCAAGCATCTATGAGAGGCCCGCGATCTGGATTTGAGATATGATCTCAATATCCATGTCACTATACGTGGAACAATACAATCGCCCTGTCCTTATCTCCAAGTATCTGCGGAGAGATTGCATTATTCTTGAAGGGTTCAAGAATAATTCCATAAGATCTAAGCAATAAAGATATAATGATTAAATGTGATTTAATCATCTTGATGTATGAAGAAATTATCCAATTTAATTAAATGTGATTTAATTAATGTGGATAAGAATAATGTGGATAGAAATATCCAATTATTCATAATATATTATAAATGTGATTTATAATGTATTAGAGAGAGCTAATTATAATTTATATGTGTTGATTAATTATTATGTGTATTGGATACACATTGTGTAATAAATTAACAATATGAAGTATATGTTGTTTTGGGTTGTGAATATGATTCACAATTTTTTCCATGGCAAGAATGCAATATTCTCAAAGATAATTGTGAATTATTTTTAAAGAATAAAACCCAATAAATTTGTTGCAAATAAATAAGAGAGAAAATCAAGGAGATATGCAATCTCATGGGAATCCATGAGATTGCCTCCTTGGACTACCATAGTGGGCGGCACACCACTCCTATATGGAATGGGTGGCCGTCCAACATGGAAGGTGCATGGAGATGAAATCTCCATGCACATTCTCTCCTTATTTGTTGGGTTGATTTAGGACTAAATTATATTTGATTTTTTCAAATATATTTTAACCTAAATTTGTTCCTTTTGACAACAACAATCTTGGCCATTGGATTGACACAAATCAATCTCACCCATTGATTTTATGTGTCCCATGGATTGAGATCCATGGATCCCAAAACCCTATAAATAGAGAGGCATACTATGCTCTCTAAGGAATTGCAATATTGGAGCTCTCTCTCCCTCATTTCTTCATACACGCCAGCCCTCTCTCCCTCTCTTGTTGGTGGCCGTCCACCATACCCTAGAGAAGGGAACCGTCGTCGCCTTTTGCCACCGCGCCGCCGCTTCGACGTTCTTCGGTTCTCCGTCTTCTTGGAGAGTTCCTCTCACGAAGGAGACGTTTGATCTCGTGCGACGAGATCAGGAGCAACCACGCTTGGATCATCTTCTTGGATTGCGAGGACAACGCGGTTCATCCCCGCGCTCGCAAGCGGTCTCGCCGACGATCGGACTTAAGACAGGAGGTCTCTTTCTTTAGAGACTTTATCAACCACGCTTCAAGAGGTATTGCATTATACTTGTTGTGGTTATAGATGAAACGATCTGAGAATGGTTCTCGGATCATGTGGTTTCATCGAATAAAATTTTTTTAAATTCCGCTGCACCGAACAACTAGTGCGACTAGTCGTTCTTCGTCGTATCCGATACGACGATCACGCTTCCGTGATGCGCTTGAGGATAATATACACATCCTTCAATTGGTATCAGAGCCTTAGGTCGACGGTTTCGAATATGATTCGAAAAACCGAGGACGACTTGGGTTCGTTAAGGTCGCGAAAGTTTTTATCGCATTTGATTTCGCAGATCTGTTTAGTAAATAAATTCGGCACTGTTTAAATTGTTTAAAAACGAATTTAATACTTGGATTTTGTTCCCCATTAAATAAGGAAACCATAGGATCTGAGTTTACGTAAATCGGATTTCGTATGCTCTAGATATGGTTGTTTTAATGAACATGTATACACTGTTGCGGGAACTGTAGATCTGAACGTGATTAAAATGTTAATTACTGTTTAGACTTGCCTCGAAATCCGTGTAACATCACTTGGATTCTGTCCTAAATCAAATTAGCAATCTATGAAAATTTATTTTGCCTAATTTGGATTTAATATGATTGAGATATGCTAATTTTAGTAAGAAGGGGTCACTGCTGAAATTACAGTCCTAATATAGAACCAAGTGATTGTCAATTAGTGAAATTAATTGTTAATTTCGTGAAATAATCATGAAAAATATTTTTGAAATATTTGAAGATGATTATTTACATAATTGACTTGACCTCAACCAATTAATTGATTAGATTTGATCTAAATCTTAATTGGAAACACATTCATCAAACTTAATGTTTGATTAGTGATTGTCATTTAATCATTTAGTGAAATTAAATTGTTTAATTTCCTAGAATAATTGTGCATAAATATTTGTGAAATATTTGATGATAATTATTCCCTTAAATGACATTGCCTTAACCAATAATTGATTAAGATGTGATCTAAATCATAATTGGAAACCACAATCTTTTAAACTTGATGCTTGAATAGGATTTGGGAATTTGTCTAGCAAATTTCCTTATAATCAAAAATGTTTTGATTATTACTATATGGTACAATTTCGGTTGAAGAACCAATGATCATCTCAAGTACAAATTAATCAATTTGGCATTATCCTTTCCCGAGGCGGATATGGTGCCTAGTCGGAGAGCATTGGGGTTGCGGGTTGCAACGTATGTGGTCCGTCCCACTCTCGTCGGTACTGGCCATGACAACGGGTAGGGCCGGGATAATGTCCGAGGGATTAAGATATATTTTTCTAATTATTAAAATTCGAATTAATACGTATTTTGAGATCTTACCATATATATATTCAAGTAAAATAATCAAGTTTGATTGATTGAATTGGATTGATAATTAATTTAATATGATTAAATTGATTATGTCCAATTGAAATACTCTAATATGATTAGAGCTAATAATTCCCTTGGAAGAATTAATTATGTGAATGTGATTCACGATAATTAATTAAAATTTGAATATGATATGGAGGATCACATAAGTGACATCCATGGTCTCCCGTCAAGGCGAAGGGTTCCGTCGCCAGGGATTGTATGTAGGAGACGCCTGTCCGAAGTGACAGCTCCGGTATGCAAGCGCATCTGGATCGGGCTCTTTACTTCTCGAAAGAGTAAGGCCATATACGTAGTGACCCCAATATCGGATCCTCATATTATTGGGGCGATATTGGATTGCGTATAGCGAGTACTATTCCTGTTGACGGTTGGTTCAATTAACGACGGGTCAACATCGCCTTAGGGGTGGTGGGCCCGGGTGTTAAAGACCGAATTGGGAAATGCAAGTTGGACTTGCAAAGCGGAATGTGTTCCCGCTTCTTTTTTATCCGAGTTGCAGATTCTCATATTATTGGGATGTAACAAAGATAAGGAAGGAGATCCCAGATCTTGTTGAGATATAATGGTAAGTATATCTCTTACATTGAAAGTGATTAAGGGAATGAACTTTCAATGTTGACAAGGCAAGACAACTTTGATATAAAAATCCTAAATCAAAGTAAAATATATATATTTATATATTTATGCAAATTTCTTATTTCAGATAATCCTTCATTAAAACCCACTCAATAATATACTCAATAATAACCAGTGAAATATCTTGGATTGGACTCAATGATCCAGATATTGTACTTGCAATTGAACACATAATGTATGTGGTTGCAATGTGCAAGTTTCCTCATAATAATGAGGAATGACAATTAAATAGATAATAGGACTACAACCCTAGGGTTTGTATGTCTCTATAGTCTTGGTATCATCAAATGTACTTTGGAAGTGACATGTTGATGATGATCATAATTGTCATATAATCCTTATAAAATCAATGAAGATTTTCTGGTATACATATGTGCTCTTGACATTTAATCATGAGTGACATGGTTCTCTGCATCATGTAGAATGGTAGCTCTATAAAGAGATGATGTATTCAAATTGTTTGAGTACCTACCTGAACCTATGTTTTATGAGTTTAGATGGATGTAGATGATGAGTGTCATTATTCTACTATCTATACTCTAGTCATTCATGAAGCTTCATAGTATTCATATTGTGTGAATTTAATAAAGCATAAATAAATGTTGAAATACTCTTATTTTGAATTCTTTTGAATTTAAAATAAGAGATCCTCTGTCCTGAGCAATGGTTGCTCATAGATAAAGGGAGCGCAGTGGAAGCATGGGTTGGACCCAAGAAAGAAGGAAAGTCAAAGAGTTGACTGGACTTCTATGACTTCCATATGACATCTAAAGAATTGGATGAATGCCAATACTGCAATAAGTTGATGTGTTGATAGTATGACTATCAAGTCTGTCTAGAATCCTTAGAGAAGGACTCGGATAGAGCATCAAAAATAATCTACATAAATCATTGAAATTGACTCTCTTATTTGATAAGATAGAGTCTAATAATTCTATCTAAATCTTCTGATGACATTTGCAATAGGTTGCATGTCTTTTAGAAGACCAGAAAATTTGATCTTAAGGTTTATAGTTATGCAGATGGATATTGATGCAATTGTTGCAACAACCTCTGTTGGATTGGTAGACTTGTTAATTTCAGTGGGAGAGCCCTTAGTCTTAGAGAATGTCTCTGTGACCTAGATATTAGAATACACTCATTGTTTATTTCTAAATATTGGAAATAAAAATGAATTCTGAGGTAGAACTATCATAAAGAATCATGATGGAGATATTTCAGATAGTAATCTAAAATCTGGTGGACTCCACTAAATTAGAAAAATTAATGAATGGTTCATTAATATTTCTAAATAATGAAATTAAAACCTTTATAAGATCAATAGGAGGATGAAGATCATTTGGCAATGATCTAGCATCGAGCCTTGGACATTTGTCTATCGATTTGATCAATAGACAAGTAAGAGATGAAACTTTAGAATGTCTAAAATTTCAAAAGTTACATACTTATGAATATTGTATTCAAAGTAAAATGTCCAATACACCCTTCTTTGGGAATGGTGTAAGATGTCAAGGTATGCAGGATCTCATACATATTGATGTATACGGATCATCTATATCATATTAAACATTATGGATATGTGATATCTATCGATGATTATGTATGATATGAGATTTCTTCTCTTCACCTAAAGAAACCTTTGAAATGTTCAAAGATTTCATAATTTTGGTTTAGAACCAAAGTTTGAAGGAAGATAAAATGAATTTGGTCTAATCAAGGTAATCGGTACCTATTAGATGAATTCATGATATACCTTATGGAGATATGAATATCATTTCTATCTCAATCCTCCTGACACACCTTAACTCAATAGAGTTATAGGTAGATACAATTGGATCATATGTGACATGATCTTACCAATGATAAATTTTAGCATAATTATCCCTTAGTTTCCAGGTATATATGTGTAATAGAGACTACATTATATATACTTAATAAGATTCCATGCAAATAAGCTGGAATTGAGCACTAGAGAGTGCTGCTTCATTAGGAAAATAAAGGATGGTATTGGATACCAACTTTATGACCTTGAGATTCTAAGTATCTCATCTCTGAGAATATGATTCTTAGAGGTTGAGACTCTTGAGAATCAAGATGAAAATGAAGTGTAGGAACTCATTTTTCTTGAGAAGATAATGAGACTCCTGAAATTGGAAGCTAAAAGGACAATTAAAGATGAAACACTAATACCTCTTCAAATAAGTTTGAGGATGGATTCCATGTGTTAGAGAAATCTGACAATGATCGAACTTCATATGATGAAGCTTCTGAAGATCATAACATGGATAGATGGATAGCAATAAAAGTCTAATGTAGACTTCATATACAAGTGTTGTATATGGACCCTCGAGGATCCACCTATATGGGTAAGACCTGTAAAGGTGTAAATGGATCTTCAAGAGACAGGGAACCTGATGAGAAGGTAGAGATCTTCAAAGCACGGTTCGTAGCCATAAGCTACACACTGGAAGAGAAGACATTGCTTGCAATGAGACTTGCTCTTCGGTGACCATGCTTAAAACCATCAGAATATTGCTAACCTTAGCTACATAACTTGACTATTGCATCTTCAAGATGTAAGTCAATATTGCATTCCTCTACGAATGCCTCTTTGAGGATATTCATATGAAGTAGCCCCAGGGCTTCATGGTTGAGGAAAGCAAGGTGTGCAAGCTAAGGAATCCATCTATGGACTCAAATAAGCTTCTTGAAGTTGGATCATAAGATTTGATGAAATTATAAATGTTATGATTTCAGATAGAATCTTGATGAACCCATATGAAGCTTAGTGGGAGTGCTTTTGTGTTCATCGTGCTAAATGTAGATGATATCCTAATCATTTAAAAATGATATAAGGATAATAATTAGTGTTTTATAATCTGGATGTTCCATAACTTGAAATATGATTTCAAAAATGCCTCTCAGATCTTAGTTCTGAAGTTGTTCAGGAGCAAAGAGAAGAGGGTATTGGGACTGTCACATTAATAGTACATCTTGGACTTATTCCATTTTATGGAAAATTCCAGTAATGGCTTCCATCCCTTCAGATATGGTACTGACCTATCTAAAGGGATAGCACCTCAAAGAGTTGAGGAAGTGAATGCTAGAACTTCTTGCATTTGGGCATCAGTTCTGAGAAGCCGGGTGTATGCTAGATGTGTACAAAAGCCAGATGGCTGCCATGCAGTGGGAGTAGTAAACTGTTACTAGTCCTACTATGGAAATAAAGCACTTGGTTGCAGTAATAACAAAATCTTCATAGATGACAAGATTTTTGAGATTGTGATCTCAAAGTCTTATCTTCAAAAGTTTAAGACTTTATAGATAGTGATCTAAAAGGTCTTAACTAAAGATACCTTAGGAGATAGAGATCTCCAGAAATAGGGATATTCTTATAAGGATTATGGCAATACTGGTTATGATAATTGTTAAGCTGTAGTCTCAAGGACACTATAACTAACAAGATTGAGTATTAGTTGCATAAGATGCAATATTCACATTGGATGCGAGCACTGTTACTGGGGATATGCAAGTGCCGTAAAAGGACTTGGCGTAGTCTCGCGGGAACAGAGTGACTGATCAGCTTACCTAGCTATTTTCCAAATAGCCTATGATTGTCACATGAGTGCGGGTTTAAATGATTAGCCCATTAATGGCTCTTTGGGCTAGTGGGAGATTGTTGGAAATGCGAGCCCACGGCGAGCCATTATGCAATAAATGTTATTGCAAAATATCATTCCCTGATCTGAAATGAAGAATGAATAATTTGTATAATAGGTCCCTTAGTACAATTAGGGTTATGTACCATGGCCATCTTAATAATCATACAGCTGTTGATTCAACTATTGAATCATAGAGGCTGGTGCTTGGATGAATATCTAAAGAGTTAGATTGAGGACTCATCAAGCACCGTCAAATGATTATTAAGAGATGATCTCCAGCCTGAGTAGGAGATGGCAATCCTATCTCTGAAGGCTGATATCTGACCGACCTCTTGATGCAGGTCCTCTGCATAGGAATAGAGATTCGGAGGTGTCAGATTAGTTAGGTCAAAGAGTTGACTTAACGAGATCGAGATAACCAAAGTCCTATATCATATGCTGTTATGATATAGGCACGCATCCTCTGACCGGAGACAGATGTGTTACTATATGTCTGAGTGTGTACATTTGGCAGACCAATAGGTTGATGACCTAATCAAGGTCTATACACCGGCGCGCTGGTGTGCATATAAGGGCATATGAGTAATACGATCTCTCAAAGGGATCATACAGGTTCAGTTACTGAACCGGAAGACATGAGCTCACTCATGAGATATTGGGAAGAATCAAATTCCATGCGCATGGTCGTCTCGCTTTGGAAGCTTGACTGAATTTGTAGGTTTGATATATACTTTTAGTATATGATCAAGACCTAGGTATGATATACGCTTTTGGAAAGTGTATGATCGATACCAACTCCCAATGATCGAATGAGAAACTTACTGATAAAACCATGAAGTAGACAGTATAAAGTTGATCCAATACTTCGGGTTTAGTCTGAGTCTTCCAGTATGCAGGATGTACAGGTATTGGGAATACCTGAGGGTGATTTGATCATAAACGATTGTATAACCATGACGCTTCCATTCCTAGGGAGTGATGAAACGGGTCTGGATTTTAGTGACTCCTCTCAGTAGAGAAGTGATCTAATCTTGGTCCAAGTGTTGGACATTGATCTGAATGTGATTCAGATACAATGAGAAGATTAGATTTACGATCTTGATTTAATCAAGCATCTATGAGAGGCCCGCGATCTGGATTTGAGATATGATCTCAATATCCATGTCACTATACGTGGAACAATACAATCGCCCTGTCCTTATCTCCAAGTATCTGCGGAGAGATTGCATTATTCTTGAAGGGTTCAAGAATAATTCCATAAGATCTAAGCAATAAAGATATAATGATTAAATGTGATTTAATCATCTTGATGTATGAAGAAATTATCCAATTTAATTAAATGTGATTTAATTAATGTGGATAAGAATAATGTGGATATAAATATCCAATTATTCATAATATATTATAAATGTGATTTATAATGTATTAGAGAGAGCTAATTATAATTTATATGTGTTGATTAATTATTATGTGTATTGGATACACATTGTGTAATAAATTAACAATATGAAGTATATGTTGTTTTGGGTTGTGAATATGATTCACAATTTTTTCCATGGCAAGAATGCAATATTCTCAAAGATAATTGTGAATTATTTTTAAAGAATAAAACCCAATAAATTTGTTGCAAATAAATAAGAGAGAAAATCAAGGAGATATGCAATCTCATGGGAATCCAGGAGATTGCCTCCTTGGACTACCATAGTGGGCGGCACACCACTCCTATATGGAATGGGTGGCCGTCCAACATGGAAGGTGCATGGAGATGAAATCTCCATGCACATTCTCTCCTTATTTGTTGGGTTGATTTAGGACTAAATTATATTTGATTTTTTCAAATATATTTTAACCTAAATTTGTTCCTTTTGACAACAACAATCTTGGCCATTGGATTGACACAAATCAATCTCACCCATTGATTTTATGTGTCCCATGGATTGAGATCCATGGATCCCAAAACCCTATAAATAGAGAGGCATACTATGCTCTCTAAGGAATTGCAATATTGGAGCTCTCTCTCCCTCATTTCTTCATACACGCCAGCCCTCTCTCCCTCTCTTGTTGGTGGCCGTCCACCATACCCTAGAGAAGGGAACCGTCGTCGCCTTTTGCCACCGCGCCGCCGCTTCGACGTTCTTCGGTTCTCCGTCTTCTTGGAGAGTTCCTCTCACGAAGGAGACGTTTGATCTCGTGCGACGAGATCAGGAGCAACCACGCTTGGATCATCTTCTTGGATTGCGAGGACAACGCGGTTCATCCCCGCGCTCGCAAGCGGTCTCGCCGACGATCGGACTTAGGACAGGAGGTCTCTTTCTTTAGAGACTTGATCAACCACGCTTCAAGAGGTATTGCATTATACTTGTTGTGGTTATAGATGAAACGATCTGAGAATGGTTCTCGGATCATGTGGTTTCATCGAATAAAATTTTTTTAAATTCCGCTGCACCGAACAACTAGTGCGACTAGTCGTTCTTCGTCGTATCCGATACGACGATCACGCTTCCGTGATGCGCTTGAGGATAATATACACATCCTTCAAGTGGTATCAGAGCCTTAGGTCGACGGTTTCGAATATGATTCGAAAAACCGAGGACGACTTGGGTTCGTTAAGGTCGCGAAAGTTTTTATCGCATTTGATTTCGCAGATCTGTTTAGTAAATAAACTCGGCACTGTTTAAATTGTTTAAACACGAATTTAATACTTGGATTTTGTTCCCCATTAAATAAGGAAACCATAGGATTTGAGTTTACGTAAATCGGATTTCGTATGCTCTAGATATGGTTGTTTTAATGAACATGTATACACTGTTGCGGGAACTGTAGATCTGAACGTGATTAAAATGTTAATTACTGTTTAGACTTGCCTCGAAATGCGTGTAACACTCTGCAGCAGCAGATGCAGAGGTAGGAGAGAGCTGAGAGTCAGG
The DNA here is from genome assembly GCA_037367405.1 of Ottelia alismoides. Taxonomy (NCBI): domain Eukaryota; kingdom Viridiplantae; phylum Streptophyta; class Magnoliopsida; order Alismatales; family Hydrocharitaceae; genus Ottelia; species Ottelia alismoides. The sequence goes on from JAZKJV010006837.1 coordinate 895,222, forward strand.
TATACCACGTTGAATCAGAATTATCTTCACAAGCCCTGACCCTGGATCAGATCATGGACATGCTAAGCACGCTCCAGACTACGTACAAGACAGAGATGGAGTGGGTTAACCATCATCTAGATGAGTTAACCGCGTTCAAGACCACTCTTCCCACACATCCTCAAATGAACCCGAACAATAAAAGGAGGCACCCAGATCAGGTAGACGATACAACATGTACGATCCCTTTTCCTGAATTTTTATCTAACTTCATCCGTCTCAGGAGTGGTAGATCGCCACAAGCATCTGATTAGGGGGAGGAGATGGCACAATGAGAGGAGCGAGAGCAAGACCATGCTACATATGCTGAGGAGGAGAACTGCAATGATAGGGATAAATCACTCGATGATATGGGAGAAAGGAGCAATGTTGAGATGGTCGATATGGACTTAGGCGAATCAGACGATGACACCACGCCATGCCCTGAAGACACGCCCGAAGATGATGTGTCCTTTCCAGTTTTAGAGAGTTTTGTAGATAAATTTGATACTCTTAATGTAAAAGTCGATCCATATTGCAATAAAAAAGAGAATTTTGTTCCCGAAATTGTTGCTTTTCATGACGCTTTGTATGGAAAAGGTACGAAAAAATTCAAAAAGAATGATGTTACTCCAGAAACTGAGAAGTTATTTAAAGATCACATCTTTTTTAAAATCCCGCTCCATGATGCCTTGGATCATTTCTCCATGCTTAAGCAACAACTGAAAAATAGATGTACATTGTGTAGGAAGAAGAAGTCTCGAATAGAGAAGCATATTTTGACCAAGGCCACCTCCTGTGTGATTCAGAACATACTTCCAAAGAAGGACCCAAGAGCACACTATATTAGATGTGAGATTTTAGAAGCCACATTCGATCGCACTCTTCTTGACAACGGTTCTTCTATTAATCTTCTACCATCTTGTTTACTCAAAAAGCTCGAGTTAGGACCTCTTTACAAATCCTTTTTGAACCTTCAGTTTGCTGATAGATCCGTAAAAAAACCTAGGGGCATTTTGAGGAAAGTTATCGTAACTGTGCAGGGTCTGCAATTCCCAGTGGACTTTACTGTCCTGTACATGGAATTCCCTACACAGTTACACCTTACCCCGATTATTCTTAGGAGGCCTTTCTTGGAGACCGCAAAGGCCCTTTTCGATTATGATACCGGGAAGGTATCTTTTCATGCTGAGGGCGAACATGTACATATAGAGATGGCAAGAGAATCATCTAGTGTCGCGTCTATAGCTAGTTCTGATGCTTTAAGTTCCTTATCCACCTATGATTACAAGGATGAGGTTCTCCTTGACAAACTCGAGTGTATCAAGTAGAGATCCAAGATATCCTAGAAGAGGATGGGTCCGAGACTTCAGCTGGCAGCTCTTCCGACGGTATTCTTTATTTCAACATAGATGGTGGTGACAAAATGTAGCAGCGAACTGAGGATTTTATTCCAGATATTTCAGACTCATACAGAATCCTTCAACCTCAGATGATTCAGAGACTGATTTTTATTAGCTGAATTATTTTCGTCTAATCATTCTGAGAATGAGCACGGTAGCAAGTCGGATGATGTTTAAGACATCTTATGTAGTCCAACTTTAGAATATGTTGAGATGATGAATGACCATAAGGTAGAAACATCCACCAGCAGTATAGATCCCATCACTCAATCAGAGGATGATACAACAAAACCAGATCTAACCTTACCTGAGCTGAAGACACTTATATCAAACATGAAATATGCTTTCCTTATGGGCCCACATCGACAGTTTCCGGTCATTATCAGCGCGTATTTAATCGAAGAACAAGAAACCCATCTGATGGAGATTCTTGAAAGAAACCGCAAGGCCATTGGGTAGACTGTATCCGATCTCCGCGGCATAAATCTTGCTTTTATGCTCCCATCATATCTATCTTGATCATGACAACTAACCTTCTAGAGAGTTTCAGCGTAGGCTGAATCTCGTCTTAGGCGATGTTGTCAAGAAAGAGAGCACGGAATGGTGTGATGCTAGCTTTATTTACCCTATCTCCAACTCTGAATGGTTTAGCTTGTTACATGTTGTCTCGAAGAAGTCAGGCATTCAGATGGTTAAGAACGAGAGTGGAAAGGAGATTCCTAAGAGAGTAACCACATCGTGGTGGGTATGTGTGGATTACAGAAAGCTGAACACCACGACAAAGAATGATCACTTCCAGCTGCCTTTTATAGACCAAGTGATAGAACGGTTGGCAGGGAAGAAGTACTTCTACTTCTTAGACGGTTACTCCATATACAATGAGGCTATTATTGCCTCTGAAGATCAGGAGAAGACCAACTTCACATGTCCTTTCAGCATGTATGCCTTTAGAAGGATGGCCTTTGGATTGTGCAATGCCCCTGCTACATTCCAGAGGTGCATGCTTGCCATTTTTGCGGACATGGTCAGTGATTTTCTAGAGGTCTTTATGGATGATTTTTAGGTCTATGGTGAGTACTTTAACAAATATTTAGCACACCTAGACCTAGTTCTTCAGAAATATTGTGAGGTCGATGTCTTCTTGTCTTGGGAAAAGAGCCATTTTATGGTTACAAAAGGGATCGTGTTGGGTCATGTCATATCCAAGCAAGGCATGGAGGTTCACCTATTGATAAGCCCGAAAATGGAGCGGTCGTGTATTCCACACAAGGCGGGAACACAGCCCGAAAATGCTCCGCCTCCTTGAAGAGTTAATCCTGGAGCTGTCACCTCCAGGTTTCAAACGAGAGCCAAAAGGGAGACAATCGGGACGCAAATGGGGTTCAAAAATTCAAAGGAAGATCGGGGTGCGTTTTATGTGGTTTGACCTTGTGGTTGCAGAGGCTCAAAGATCGGCGTGTTGCAGGCGTGATCCCCAGCCCGAGGAATCGCATGGTCGTGAAAGACCATCTACCAAGGAATAAAAGTCATGAAGACTTCGATCTCAAAATGTGTAAGATGGAGCCTGCAAAAATCGACGAAAATGGCGAAAACCAAGGCTCTGGCAAGTAACCAAGGCTAGGACAGGTAGTTGACCAAGGTCAACCTTGATTGTCCCCTGATTGGTCCACGTGGACCAATCAGGAAAAATCCCTGGAAAAAGATGTATTAATTCAATTAAAAATAGAAAATGAATGAATTAAATTTTGGTTATTCAATTAAAAATGTTTATTATTTTATACAGTATTTAATGGTGATTTTTAATTATTTTTATGAGGTATATTTTTACAATATACCTATTATGCCCTTTATAGGTGTATTACTTAGATATTTTATTAATTTATTTTTAATTTGTATATTTAATTTATTTATTTTTGTTTATTATTCTATAAAATTATAAAATACTTTTATACACATAAATATATTTTTATTTTATTTTTTTGATGTAATTTGTACACTTAATAAAATAAAAGTATGTATTATACAGGTAAAAGTATAGGTATTATACCTATGTAGCATATATACAAGTATTTTTATTTGTGTTTCTTTTGTATTTTTATTCTGATTTTAGTGTACAAATATATTATAAATAATATTTGCAAAAATATAAAATTATAAAAATACAAAAATAATAAATAAATAATAAATTGAATATTTTAATCTGTACAAGTATACAAGTAGGGTCCAAAACTCAACTTTCAAACCGTAACTCCGAAAAATACGAAACCACCTCCATTAAATAGATTATTTTAAGCTGTATAAATTAAAGGTGAGTTCGTTACATTTCAAGTTTTTATTTGCAAGATACAGGTCTGGGAAATTGGAATTTTGGAATCTTATTTAGACCATAACTTTTTATCTGTACATTATTTTTCAGTGAAATCAATTTTGTATTTTTATTTATTTAATTATTTTACAACTTTCATGTACAAAGTTTCTTTATTTGAGGTATAAAAAGTGGAACGAAAAATGGGTCCCAAAATGAATAAAGAATGGATTAAAAACAAAGGTATTTTTATTGTATTTCGACCCTTATCTCCCCCTACTTTATTCCTTGTCGACCTATTCATCGAGATGCCTAGGTCTCGGGGTTTTGGGTCATAAAATATTTACAATATTTTATTCTTTTTCTTTTCTTTTATTTATTTTATAATTTTGTCTTTAATTACAGTATTTTATACACTATTTACATGCGCATGCATGAATGCTAAGATGCAGGATTTAATGTTATTTACACACATTTGCTAGGGTTTTTGATGCCAAAATGATAGAATAAAGATGATGAAATGTGCCTTCATCATCCCCCTATACTTTACCTTTGCTAGTCCCTAGCAAACACTTATGCAATAAGTGCAGAAAGAAAAAGAAAGAAAAGAAAAAGAAGAAAGTGGATTAAATTTGATTATCAAACTTGTCTTCACAAAATCAAAGTTTGGATCTTAAGTCGGACCTTTGTAATTTTTAGTGCGGGCGGAACCTTAATGAGAGCCGGATTTGAAATCCAACAGCCTTCGAGAATCTCAAAACTCTGCTCAAGTCTCCTCAATAGTCAGGTCAGAAATATTTCAACTCATAGCAAACCCTTACGACTATGAATCTGACTCGTACAGTGTAAGTGATGGTGACTCTCCCCAACTGAAATGACAAAGAGACTGACTTCTCCAATATGACAACCCAATGATTCCCCAATCCAGCAACTCATCCCTCAAGGAGCAGGGTATTCCCTTCTAAGTTCAAGTGGCAATCAGCTCAAGAGGAGGGGGTGAAGAGAAGAATGGACGGTAGCCAACGTAGCTACCTATCCTAGGATGCAAGACCAGTGTAGTCAAGTCATCCAGCTGCAGGCTCCCATGATTTGACTTTGAAGCTCAAGCTTGCTTATTTGACTTTACAACATATGTACACTCCGGCAGGCATTTTTATTTTTGTACAGGCCTGTCCACTTTTTTGGAGTTTTTGCTTTTGCATTTTTTTAATACTATACAGTAGCATTTACATAGGGAGTTTTTCCTCTTGAGCCAGTAGACTATCCCTCTTTTGAAGCTTTATTGCAACCCACGATCTCCTATCCTCGAAACTCATCATTACTGGACGGGTTGGGGCGCACTTCCCTCCCTAGAGGACAAGTGTTTCCACCTGTGTGCATCTCATACCGGCAAATCCAACCCCCTCACCACTCCAACTGAGTTCAGCCAAGTGAAAGGTGCAGGTGTCCAAGTTAGGTCATTATCAACAAGAGTCGTGTGTGTGCTCCGAAATACTCTACTTAGGCAGTCAAGAATCCATTGAACTAAGTCTCGTGATCCTTAAAGAATTAAGTCAAAGACCTGAAGTACCTCAATCCCAGTTCCTATAAGGTTCCTGTTAATTAGGTAGATTTTAAGGTCCAACCAAGCTCCAATCTTCGGATTTTACTTAGACTTGTTCAACTATCAAACTTAATCCGAAAAATGCGAATGTCATGCAAATGCTATGCAGAAAATATTTTTGTGATGCAATTTTCAAAGATTTTGAACTTTTTATGGGTTTTTGAAAAGATGATGCATATGCATTTTTTTGTATTTTTCAAAAGATTTTTCAAATGTTTTTGGATTTTAATTTTGCAAATGTTTTTGGGATTTTTGAAAACAAACGGTTTTGGCCAAAAGCTAGGTACAAATATTTACACGGGATTGCTTTTTATATTTACAAGAAGTGGGTTTTAAGAATTTACAAAGGGTAAGTGGTCAATTTTATAAGTATATATAGTGAATTTTGATGTGATGTATATATTCCTCAAACTTATTTGACACACGTTTTTCAAAGAATTTTGAAAACTATAGTCCAAAATAATTTTTACAAACATTTTTTACACGCATGTACACACATTTGAAAATTATTTTGCAAAGGTTTTCCAAACAGTATATATAGATTTTTCAAATATTTTTGCAACCATTTTTCAAACCATTTGCAAATCATTTTCAAACATTTCATATCACACAAAATAAATTTTTACAATCAAAATCTTTTTACAAAGGTTGAAAACATGTAACAAAACGTTTTCAAAATAGTTTTCAATAGATTTTCACAGAGAATTTTGATCCGGCCCCCTGCCCCTGACCCGGCCCCCCGCCCCTGACGGCGCTGCCCCTCCCAAGCTCCCTGCTCCGCCCCTCCCAAGCTCCCAGCAATGGAGCCCCCAGGCGCCGCCCCTCCCAAGCTCCCGGCGATGGAGCCCCCAGGCGCCCCCCTCCCCCCTCGCCCGCCCGCACCGCCCCTCCCAATCTCCCTGCGATGGACCCCCACCCCCCCTCCCTCCTCTCGGGCCGCCCCTCCCAAGCTCCCAGCAATGGAGCCCCCAGCGCGCCGCCCCTCCCCTCCCCCCCGCCGGCGCGCGCCGCCCCTCCCAACCTCCCAACGATGGAGCCCCCAGTCCTCCCCCCCCCCCCCCCCCCCCCCCGCGCCGCCCCTCCCAAGATCCCTGCTCACTCCCCTGGCGATGGAGCCCCTGCGCCGCCCCTCCCAACCACGGATGCTGCTTCCCTGCTCTCCCACGGGATTTTTTTTCTATTTTTTTATTTTAGTTAATCCTAACCGTTCGATTGTAAATTGGTTAGATTAACTCACGACTAACCCAAGTAACTGACTCAAACGTAGTTAAAATTGACGGGAGAGTCTGTACGGTAAGACGGAGCAAGATTACGGGGTCGTGGGAGGAATTATGATGTTTCAAAGGTCGTAGAGGTAATTTCGAAAGATTTCAGGGTCTGCTGGGTAAATATCCCTTGAAAAATATGTGAATCAAATTCACAACCCAAACTAATTTGTAAATTACATTTCTAATTAATTACTTAATGTGAATCCAATTCACATTAATAATTAACAAATGCTATTTACACGGTTTCTCTCTCTCTCTAATATATTATAAATCATATTTATAATATATATATATATATGATTAATATGGATAGTGCTATCCACATTATTCATATCCATGATAATTAAATCACATTTAATCATCTTGGATCTTTCATGTGCCTAAATAACATGAATCACATTCACGTTATTCATATCTTTGATAATTAAATCACATTTAACTATCTTAGATATCTCTTCTTATAATATGAATCAAATTCATATTATTCATGATAATTAAATCATATTTAATTATCCATTTTCTCAATGCTTGGATACAGAAATCATCAAATGAATTATTCTTGAGCTCCTTCAAGAATAATGTGCTTTCTCCGCAGATACTTGGAAATAAGGACATGGCGATTGTATTGTTCCATGTATAGCGACTTGAATGTTGAGATCTTATCTCAAATCTAGATCTTACAGACCTCCCATAGATGCTTGATTAAATCAAGACCGCAAATCTAATCTTCTCATTGAATCTGAATCTCATTCAGACTAATGTCCAACACTTGGACTATTGCTTCTCTACTGAGAGGAGTCACTAAAATCCAGACCTGTTTCATCACTCCCTCGGAATGGAAGCATCATGGTTATACAATCATTTAGGATCACATCACCCTCAGGTATTCCCAATACATGTACATCCTGCTACTGGAAGACCTATGATCAACCCGAAGATCAAGATCAATGTTATACTGTCTTCTTCAGGGTTTTATCAATAAGTTTCTCATTTGATCATTGGGATATGGTATTGAGCATATACTTTCCAAAAGCATATATCATACCTAGGTCTTGATCATATACTTTCCAAAAGTATATCTACAAATTCAGTCAAGCTTCCAAAGCGAGACAACCGTGCACGGAATTTGATTCTTCCCAATATCTCATGAGTGAGCTCATGTCTTCCGGTTCAGTAGTGAACCTGTATGATCCCTTTGAGAGATCGTATTACTCATATGTCCTTATATGCACACCAGCTCGCCGGTGTATAAACCTTGGTTAGGTCATCAACCTATTGGTCCGCCAAATATACATACTCAGACATATAGCAATAGAGTGTTGCAATAGTCGGCCGACTATACCGAATAGTCGGTCCGACTATGCGGTGCGGGGGGGTACCCGACTGAATAGACCTCCAGTCGGGCAATAGTCGGCCCAACCGAATAGTCGGCCGACTATTCGGCCGACTGGACCGACTATGAGGCCGACTGGACCGACTGGACCGACTATGAGGCCGACTGGAGTTCGACTTTTCATTTTTTTATTTTTTTATTTTCAATTTTCAAATTTTATGGGTTACGTTTTACCACGGTATCACCACAAATGTCAAATTCTATATATCTATTATATTGATGGGTACTTTTATCTTGGATTCATGTTAAATAATGACCATATATGTATAAATATAAGAATATATGTATTATAAATAATTTTTATATTAAAAAATACAAAACCGAATAATTCCGAATAGTCGCCCGAATACCGATTATTCTCTATTCAGTGACCCCTCCGACTGAATACCGAATACCGTCTTCTGCAACACTGCATCTGTCTCCGGTCAGAGGATGCGTGCCTATGTTGTGACAGCATTCAACATAGGACGTAGGTTCTCTCGATCTCGCTAAGTCAACTCTTTGACCTAACTAATTTGACACCTCCGAATCTTTATTCCTATGCAGAGAACCTGCATCAAGAGGTCGGTCAGATATCAGCCTATGTGAGAAAGGATTGACATCTCCTACTCAGGCTGGAGATCACATCTTAACAATCATTTGTCAGTGCTTGATGAGTTGAGTCCTCAATCTAACTCTTTAGATATCCATCCAAGCACCAGCCTCTATGATTCAATAATTGAATCAACTGTTGTATGATCATTAAGACAACCATGGTACATAACCCTAATTGTACTAAGGGACCTATTATGCAAATTAATTATTCTTCATTTCAGATCAGGGAATTATATTCGCAATAACATTTATTGCATAATGGCTCGTCGCGGGCTCACATGTCCAACAGTTGTATTCAAAGGGGACATAATGTATGATGAGAATGTTGTAGTGCATGCCAATGTGCTTGCTGATAATTGAGTGATGTAATCTCGTTTGTTGATGGTATCGCTATATACGGCTTGTAATCATGTTTAAGGGAGATAAATGGTTAAGTTTTTGAGCACGCACCTATACGGTGGAGGCTCTGTTTTCTTTCAAAAAAAAAGATTGACATCTTCTTTATAACAGTTATCTGAGTTGAATGCAGTCATTTTTACCGTAAGATATTCCCTCTGTGAAATCTTCTCAGGGAAACAATGCCTATTTTTTTCTTCTTCGATGAAAGAACACAGCATTGCTTGCAAGTGAATGACAAGGAAATCCAAGACGATGCCCCAAAAGTCTCGGTAGAGAAGATGATGCGGCGAAAATTGCAAGAGCTAAGTCACTCAAGCACATAATCTCCTAAATTAAGTTGCCTCGAATCTCATTAAGGAAATAGTCATCACATTAATAACAAAAAGGGTCATACAACTCTTTCTTTTCTTATCTATCATATCCTAGAAGCATGCAGTGTCGCCACTGCACTTCCATCCATGCAATTATCGTGGAGACAATCTGAGAACATTGTGCATCTTTTATTATGATTTTGGTAGGAAATATTGCTACCGATCCATTCGAGCAGAATATCATTTAGAACCATGTCAAACATGAGAGCCGTCAAAGATCGACCATCATGAGTAGCATAAAGTATTCATAAAAGAATAAACATCAAGGAACCATATTAAAGTACAGAAACCATTGAAACAATGTGATCTGATACCATTTTGAAAAATATGGAGTAAAATATTTCTTATACCAAATATCAAAAATGCCAAAGGCACTTGGCATAGAACTCAATGGGAGAAGCAGCCTATTAGTCTGATGTTTTGAGCAGCAGTCTTATGTTCGCATCTCAAAGAAACTAATAGTACATAGCATGGAAGGACATATCGATATCGATATCGTTTCGATATCATGTCGATATCGATATATCGGCGATATATCGTCGATATATCGCCGATATATCGCTATATCTAGGAATCTTTCTGAAGAAAACGCCTGAAATCGGATATATCGATATATCGATTTCGATATCGGTCCCATGTCGATATGGATATATCGGCGATATATCGGAGATATATCGGGATACGGCCTTCCATGGTACATAGGACCTTATATACCACCCATATGCTCAACACAAGCTCCAACTTTAATCACTGTGGGACTAAACAGGGGACCAATTACAACTTGGTTATTGGATCTAACTCTAGAATTACATAAATCTCAACAATAACCTTGAAATTTCTTTACAAGCGCATAACCAAGGTGTGAGACTAATAAATGATTGTCTAATGTTGTTTTTACATGCTCATTTTCCTAAATGTAGATGGTAGCACAAGTTGTGGATTGAGATGTTATATGTTCCAAGTGACCAACAATCCCAATATCAGTGTTCACTAAATCGGCCGTACGGGCCGCATATGCGGCCGCATATGCCCGTGCGGCGTGCAGACCGCACCGATTACTTGAATCAGTGCATTATGCGCCCTCCCCGCATGTGGCCCGCATATGCCCTGCATATCCCACATATGCCCCGCATATCCCGCATATGCCCCGCATATCCCGCATATGCCCCGCATACTGCTCCAGCAGCTCTAACTTTTCAATCTTCTTATTTAGGTTCTTAATTATGTAACTCTACCTCTTCATTCAATTGTTAGACTATGACATGCATTTTTATACAATTACAATGCATTATACCATTATGTATATGCAATGTTTTATGTTTTTTTCATGTATTATTTTCATGAGTATATGCAATGTATCGTCGAATATTTTTTATTCGAAGCCCTCACGAAGTGGTCCCGCAGGGCGGCCCATATGTTCTTCTCGCCCGACACCGGTCGCCCCCCCCCCACCACCACCACCACTTCGTGCAAGAAGCTTCTTCTCCTTCTCCCAGACACCACTGAGTGAAAGAAACGTGTGTTCGCGTCTCCTTCTCTAAGCCACTTCTGCCTCGATCTCTGACCAAGGCCTTAAATGTCGGTTTCGGTCACCATTTCGGTATCGACCAAAACAGAATTTCGATGGAATTTCGGTGGAATTTCGACCGAAATTTCGGTCATTTCGGTCATTTTTTGTACTAGGAACCCCATATTTCGATCATTTCGGCCATTTCGGTCGAATTTCGATTTCGACTGGATATCGATATTCGACAGAAATTCGACCGAATTTCGCTGAAATTTGAGGTCATGTCTCTGACGCCAGTGAACCTCCTCCTTCCTGTCTTCCAGGTACACGGCCTCAAGCCACGCGGCCCTCTCCTCCACCTCAGCCGAAGACAAACCCCTCTCATCATCTAGCCCGCCCAACCTGGAAATCCCTGCCTCAGCCTCGGCCTTGACCGCCCTTCGATGCCGAGCGACATCCTTCCCGAAAGATATCAACAACTGATGCAAATCGATTCGGCACGTTGATGATAAATAAAATAATTTGGGCGGTGGAATTTCGGTGGAGAAATTGGAGAGGTTGAGAAGAAGAAAACTCGTCGGGAATGAGGGGTTGAAGAAGAAGAACCGTGAAGACCACGTTGAGAGGGGAGAGAAAATAGAGAGGGAGATAAAATCTCAATTTTTCATTAATACTTGACTCACTAAAAACAATGGACCACCATCCCTTTATATAAGAGGGATGGGATTACAAAAATAGAATTCAAATTAACAACTAATTGATCCTAATTTACCTCTAACCAACTAATTGACTAATTTGAAATTCAAAATCGACAACTAATTGATTGAGATCACAGGCGATCTCATTTATTTAATTAAAGACACGACAACTTAAATAAACATAAATAAAATTGACCACTAGATTAACTAAAAGATTCGGCCCTATATTTGGGTCCGACGCTGCATCAACTCTCCTCCGCTTTAAAAATTCGTCTCCCGACGAATTGCTGGATCTGCAGGCTTGGAGGACGAATCGGCGTGCTCATTTATCTTCTGGAAGAATTGGTGTAGAGCGAACGGCGGAGTCCATATGCTGGCGTGGGTGACCCGGCCGTCGTGGTTGAAGAACATGTGTGGCACGAACGGCGGCATTTTCTTGATTGTTGTCTCCTCCTCGTGATGTTCGAAGAATTGATGAGGCATGAACACCATGGCCTTTGGAGAATCCATAGCAAAAAATGACACAAGGAGAGGAGGGAAGGAGAGGTGTCCAAGGAATGAAGCCATGGGGTCCTTATATAGTGCAAGCCCAAGGCCCTAGTCCTATTTGGATAAGGGGGATCCCCAGAATTCTGGTTTGTAACCCTTTTTTTAAATATTTCTGCCGTCGGGGGTGTGGGTGCAAATTTCGCACCCCCTCATTCTTCCACCTTGATTTCCCTAATTTTTAGAGCCCGATTTTTACACCCTTATAGCTATATGCCTCTTTGGTTTTTGCACCTCAATCCATGATCTTTCACGCTGCAACGATTCCTTGGACGAACGGCCACTGAATCGAGCCCAACACCCCAGTAAAACCTCGCATGTATAAAGTTTTGCCCCGCGCCCCCATTAGTTCTTGATCCTCTTCCATCATACGAAACCCTAATCCAAGCCCGGATCGAGGGAGCTGGTGACAGCAGTAATCTCCCCTGATCTTCTATGAGGAGTGCATGCGTAAAATAGAGTGATCCAAGGTCATGTCGTTGTGTCTTCATAAAGCACTGCTCCAAGTGCCTCATGTCTGCCTATTGCCTTTGGTCTTTCTGCAAATAGGGGGTTTAGGGAATTTTATTTTGCGATTTTTCCCACTTACTTTCCACTCCCCTTCTTCCAGGGATTCGGATCCCTTCAATCTCGGATGCCTGGTTAGGGCACGGGGCCTCTGTTGCGTTATATGCGCGCGGGGACGGCGATCACGCAAGGGCGGAGCGGCTGCTGTTGGTCGGGCTGGGCGGAGGGCGTGCGGCGCTCGTGGGTGCGTGCGGGGATGCAGACGGTGCGCGGGGCGGCCGACGCTCGGCTGCGCGCTGCTGGGCTGCGCGGCGGGGTGGGCAGGCGCACGGGGCCTGGGTGGCAGTGCGCGCGTTGGGGAGGGGCGCGCGGTAGAGGTGGGGAGAAGGGAGGGCTCGCAGGCCGGTGAGGGAGGCCGGAGGTGAGGGTGGCTCGCGAGGAAGGGAAAGGGAAGGCGCGGGGGCTGGCGCGTGCGCAGGACGAGGAGGGGGCCGTGGGGAGGGGTGGGTTGGTGCCGGGAGGAGGAGGCGCAAGCGAGAGGGGGGGTGCTGGCGGGTGTTGGGTTCTGGGTCGCTGACTTTGCAGGGGTGGGGGAAGGTGCTGGCGAGGTTGGGGTTGCGAGGGTTGCGGGAGAGAGTCGCGGGGATGCGGCGAGGGTCTAGTTGGCCGGGGAAACCGCTGGAAGGGTCGGGGCTGCCATCGGGGACGCCGATGGTGATGGGGCTTGATCTGAAACCTCCGGGACAGCCACTGTTTCTTCGAATTTTTTTCTAAGATGGCTGGGACAGCAGCGGATTCTTCGTTGACAGCGAGCTTCTCGTCGTGGACGGTGAGATCTTCGTCGATTTGCGTGTCCAACCATTCTTGGACTTTGAGTCTCGAATCAAGATGTCGCTTGAACTTAGTCGACGTGCGCGTGTACGCGAATCATGAGATAGGCAACTCAAATCAAATTGCATCTTCCAATACGCGACGGGATCGTCGAATCGTAGGGACGATTCGATTGCCATGCTCTGATACCAAATGATGCAAATCGATTCGGCACGTTGATGATAAATAAAATAATTTGGGCGGTGGAATTTTGGTGGAGAAATTGGAGAGGTTGAGAAGAAGAAAACTCGTCGGGAATGAAGGGTTGAAGAAGAAGAACCGTGAAGACCACGTTGAGAGGGGAGAGAAAATAGAGAGGGAGATAAAATCTCAATTTTTCATTAATACTTGACTCACTAAAAACAATGGACCACCATCCCTTTATATAGGAGGGATGGGATTACAAAAAAAGAATTCAAATTGACAACTAATTGATCCTAATTTGCATCTAACCAACTAATCAACTAATTTGAAATTCAAAATCGACAACTAATTGATTAAGATCACAGGCGATCTCATTTATTTAATTAAAGACACGACAACTTAAATAAACGTAAATAAAATTGACCACTATATTAACTAAAAGATTCGGCCCTATATTTGGGTCTGACGCTGCATCAACAACTGACGAAGGGATGCCAGCTTAACCGCAAAACACGACACCGCCGACCCCTCCCCCACGCAGCTCCTCCAGTGCTCTGCGACCGACCAAATCCCGAAAGCCATCCTCAAGCAGCCACTTCCTCTTTAACCGGAAAAAGAAACGACCCGAGCGGACCTCGCCAGAGCTCCAGAGGATGGGAGTGTGATCGGACAACGTCCTCGGAAGCGTCCACGCCCTAGCTAGCGGAAAGGCCTCCCCAGCCTCAACGGACATCAGAAATCTATCAAACCTGGACCTGGATCTCAAATTCCTCCACGTGAATATGCACCCAACCGCATCCACAATAGATAGGCCTAGAGAGTTAACCTCCTCCCTCAACTCCTCAGATCCTGGATCAGAACCCCCAGCCTCCCCTGGTCTGTCACCCGAAAGCAGGGTAACATTCTAGTCGCCACCAATAAGCCAGACAGCATCCCCCACCTCAAGCGCAACGGTAGCCAAGTCCGCCGCCAAAGAAAGATCCTCCCGCCTACACGGGCCATAGATATTGGTGATCTAGAGCGCAACCATCCTCTCTCCGCTTCAGCTGGACCGACAGAGAGAACACAGACTCGCACGATCTGAGCAGCTCGAAGGAATCGACACTCCATCCGGAGATGATTCCCCCCGACGCACCGACAGCCGCTTTCGCCACCCAAGCGAAAGAACCTCCCCTGCTGAGCTCCCGATGCGCAGTATCATCCAGCACCAGCAACTTGATCTCCTGTAGCAAAACAACATCCGCCACCGCCTCCCTTATCAGGTTCACCACCCCAAGCCTCTCGTCGGGTCGGCCCAAACCCCTAACATTTAGAGAGATCATCTTCATAAAGAAACAGGAACCATCTTCTTGGGGGAGGGATAAGCCCCAACCTCCGAACTAAACTTCTATCTAGAGCAGCGAATCTGTTCCGCACTAGAACAACGGCAAAATCACCCTGACTGGTGGTCATCGGCGGGAAACCCGAAGCCAAAGACGCCCGAACCGCTACCCTCGCCCCTTTCCCAGTACTCCGCCGCTCGCCTCCTCCCCTTCGATAGGCCACGCCAAAGCGCCCCCGCTGCAAGCTGTCCTCCCGTTCCACAGGGGCCTGGCTGGAGACCCCTATCAGCCCCCCGGTATCAGCAGGCGAGCAAGCCACCCCCACAGCAGCGCCATCACCATCTCTCGCCTCCCCAGCAGCTTGGGAACCACCGCGCACCCCCACTCCATCAACCACTTCAACCGGCGACCTCGGCCCCCCAAGCCCAGCCCCAGGCTCCACATATCCGCCCGCACCTGAAGCCTCCAGCCGCGCACTCCCCCTCAGCCTACTCGAAGACCCCCGCTCACAAGGCCGCGGTGGCGATCCGAAAACTCCATCCCCAGACACCGGCCCCGCCCACACAGGCGAGACGCGAACCGAAAAGGCCCCCGCAGAGAGGGGCGCCAGAACCCAGGCCCGAACCCGGACCCGCCAGACGATCCGGAGCAACACCACCCGCCCGCAACACTGGCGCCCGAGTGCCCGCGCCAGGAGAAGGCTCGGGCCTAGTTGGAGCAGCCTCCTCTGCCCGACAACCAGATACGAATCCGCACTTCACTGCCCGCGAAGCCTCAGGGTCCGACCGACCCGGAAAGCAAGCGCCCTACCCACCTCCGCATCGAGCCCCACCATCTTCCTCGAGAACTGTAACCGGCACCTCCACGACACGCCAAGGCAGGGAAAAAGCCGCCTGCCCCGCCTCCCCAACCTCGTGAAACGCACCGAAACGGATCCTCTCCCTCGGGTAGGCCGCTGACGCCGCCACCGCACTACCCGGGAGACGAGCTCCCCCCCCCCCCCCCCCCCCGAGGCGGACCAACAGAGATGGGATCATCGCCGCCAGAGACAGGGCCACCGCCTGAGACAAGACCAACGTCGCCACATTACCACCTGCCGACGACCTCATACCTTCCAATCGCCTCTAGCCCGTGGCCGGGATGGCCTTCACCAAGGCGCCATCGAGCAGCTCCAGCCACAGCCGCTTGCCGGCAAAGGACACCTCCCACCAACCAAGCACGGCAGCCCTCACCGGGCGAACCCGAAGAATCACGTCTAGCCCCTGCCCAGGAAGGCAACCAGTGGACTCGACCGAGAGAGCTTCAACCACGCCCCGCAGCATTGCAACGATGGTCCCTTTTGTCCGCTCCCTCAACGGGACCCCTCTCACGACGATTCTAACCAGGAAGCCCGGCTTTACGGCGACATCCGCATCCGCCGAAGGGCACCGCCTCAGTTGCAGTACCCGGTCTGTCGAACCCTCCGACAGAGCCCGCGCCTCTAACGCAAGCAGCCCCCGCGCCATAGCCCGCCAAGGAGACAGACACGCAACTCACCCTTGAAGGCCGCCCTGGAGACGCGACCCACGTCGGAGGATGCCAGGAACCACGCTCCCGGCTCGCCACCCTCACCGATCAGCACAGAAGGAAACAACCTAACTTCAGGACAGTGCTTCCTCGAGTGGCCAAAGCGACGACAACCGAAGCAGCGAAGAGGCTCCCGGCAGCACCTCGCCCAATGATCATAGCGCCGCAGCGGTAGCAGCCACGGCCAAAAGGCGACTTCAGAGGAGCCGCGCGAGTTGCGCGCGCCCTCCGAGAACCACCCCGCGAAGAAGAGGACTGGCGACCCACCACCAGCCGCCACACCCCTTCGGTTCCCTCGGTTCCCCCACCCTCGTCCCTGCGCTCCCTCATCCTTTGTGATTAATTTGGCTTATATGGAAGTTTTTCTCCATAAAGTGAGGGTTAAACCTTGTCTCAGTTTTCAAACTGAGAGGAAACCACTTTGAGATTCCTCGCATTTTCTAAAAAAACTCAGACAAGCCCTTCTTTCTAGGGGTAATATAAAGGAGCATTCCATAAAGATGCCTTCATGGGATCCATCCATTCCCTCTATCAACTCCTCTCCATCTGTACAACCCACCCCTTCCCATGGTTTTTCTATATTTTTCTCAACTTTGAATCCCTTGTGTGTGTGTCTATCTATCTACATATATATAGAGAGAGAGGAGTGATCCTATGAGATGAGATTTTGTGAGATGGTGAGATGGGAACATATATATATCATTGTTCAAGATCATTGCTTTGATGAAAATTCCACGAAATGCTAAAAAGATTTTGATAAAAAAAACTGCAAAATGCTAGTGATCATGATAAAATTTAATTGGTCACTCTCTCGTAGCAGCTAATTGCCCTGAACTACAGCTTATTTTGATTATTGTACATTTACCGGCAGCTTTAAATATGGTGCTGGTGAGAAATGACAAATTTTATCTCACGATTGACATAAAGAGGCAAGCAATTGGTGAAGTGACCAACTAACCATAAGAGGAAACCAGTATCTTTTCTCTTGAGATCAGCAATGCGTATTGTAGTGGACCTTCTACTAGTGGATGCAACAGAGTATCTTTTCTCTTGAGATCAGCAATGCGTATTGTAGTGGACCTTCTACTAGTGGATGCAACAGATCTCTGCACAGTTCAAGTTAAAAGAAAAGTTGTGACTGGAACTCCAATAATTTTAAGATGTCTTAGAAAGATACAATATGCAAGTACACTAAATTCTGCAGACCTTTATATCATTTAACTCAGCAGAGATGTCAGTGTCAAAGCCCCGCAAAACTTGCAAAGAAATTTCGCAATCTTCCATCATCCCCATTTTTGCCTGGGCAAAATGATATTGCGTTAGAATTTAAACGGACTTAGAATCCTTTTTAATTGCATGTTACATATTCACATCTTAGCAAAAAGAAGCATATCAACCATCGAGGAAACTCAGGAATGAAAAATAGGCCGGGTATCAAAACTGTACAAGGCAATATTCCTAAAAGGATACATTAAAGATTCATATTAATAAAGTAAATGTTTCAGGATGCAACAAGAACATGATTTCTCTGAATTACAGAGACCAGTCAAAATCACAAAGTAGACCCATGAGAGTTTCAACGGGGAAATCTTTCAAAAAGCATCAACATTTATAGTGAAGTTGGCAGCAGAAAATTTAGAACATTTTGTCTGTACCACAGTGCATGATAATCTTTTTACCTAGCACCGCAAGCACCCTCCAGTGAATGAACAGACCAAGGAGGTATGCCAGCATAATCCCCAATGTTACTGAGAGCTGGAATGGGTGCTGTTGAGATAATCCCTATTTTATATATTTAGATAATTCCAATTTCTGTTTTTTTTCTTCTTATCTTTTGTAATTCTTTAGTTATCTTTTGTATTTTATCCAATGGGTTTTTCTCCTATATAAGAGAACCCTTGGACCTTTCATAATTTCATCCAAGTTCATCCCTTTTACATGGTATCAGAGCCCTAATCCATCCCTAAACGAAACCTACACCGCCACGCCTCCTCGACCCCTCGCGCGTCCTCGACACCTCGCGCGTGCCTGGGCGTCGCCCTCGTCACGCCTGACCCCAGGCGCTAGCGCCCCTCGCCTGGGCGCTCGGCGCCTCTCGCTCGGCCGCACATCTGCAAGCGGAGAACCGCCGACCGTCATCTGCTAGTCGCCGACATCTGCACGAGCAGTACATGCCATCGCCCCATCGTCAAGTCGCGCTCCGCTGCGCGCCATCACCGCAGGGATCCTCCAATTGCTCTGACTCCACGGCCACGCGCAACCCTCAAACTATCGACCGTCGCCCTCAGTGCGACATCCCCGCCGCACGCACCGACACGCGCCGCCCACCGCGCCATCTCGTTGTGCGTACATCTGCACGCCCTCACCCTCGCCCTCCCATCGCCTGTGCCATCGTTCTCCCACTCTGTGGACGAAACTCGCCGCGAATCAGGCGCCTTATCATCTCGCAGACGCAGAAGACGGCGCTAGGGATCTCATCAAGCACCAGCATCGCCCAAGCACCAGCATCGCCCACGGCAAGCCCAAGGCCGATCTCGAGTCCCAGCATCGCCCAGAATCCAGGTGACCTCTGTTCTGTGTTTTTCCCTTGGATTGGGATTTGATCGAAGAAAATTGTCCAATACCGCCCCTGCGACCTGCTCGTCAAGATCCGTACATAAGAAACTTAGCCGTTAGCCGTTCTGCGTCCATATCGTGCGCTGCACCTTATCTATTAACAGTTCTGCACGCTTCATTTTTTTTCGGTCCTAGCAAATAACAAGGATGATTGTATGAGTTACACATACAACCAATCTTTCGTATGATTCTGTAGACTTCATTATATCTGTCTACTCACCGGTTGAACTCCGTTGTTTGGCTATTCCACATCATGGCTGACAACAAGGGTGACATCTTCTCTGGGGCCTTCAAGGGTCCGGCTCCCATTGTTAAGATGGATGGGACCAACTATGAATAATGGTCCATGCAGTTTCTCACCCTCATGCGTGCAACAACAAAGAACACATCTTGACAGATCCAGAACCAACGGAGAAGACCGGAGCAAATGCTTCTTGGAAGCAAGATGACGCGTATGCACGTGTTTGGCTTTGTGGGACTCTTTCTACAGAAATAGCTAATGATATACTAACTCAGCCAACTGCGAAGGCAATGTGGGACACTCTAGCATCGACCTATGCTCAGGCAAAGAATGAAGCCAAGATTCTTCAACTCCAGTTTGACATCTACAACACCAAGCAGAATGGTCGTCTCTTACATGTCTACTATTCTTCACTACGTGGTATGTTCGAAAAGCTTCATAGCTACATGCCCATTACGACGTCTACTGAGCAACAGAAGACATATAGGAACTCCACGATGGTTGGAGTTTTTATGGCTGGACTTGACAAAGAATATGATAATGCACGTACTCATCTTCTTACTGGAGCAACCATTCCCCCTATAGAAGAGGCCTATAGCCGTCTCAGTCGGCTCGTCATCCCTTCGACACCCACGCCTTCACCCTCCTCAGCGATGGCCGCTTCTCGTGGACGAGGTGGTGCGACCCAGCTCAGAGGACGCACACCTCGAGGAAGAGGAGGGGGACGTCAACGTGGTCCCTGCACCTACTGCCGTAAGCCTGGACATGCAGAGGATTCATGCTATCAGAAACATGGATATCCTATTTCTGGTCGAGCAACAGAGCAGATTACGCCCTCAGAGATCTCATCTCCACAGGTTGATCCTCGACTGGATGATATTGTCTCTCGTATTCGCGAGATCATGACTCCTAGTGTTGACACCACCACAGAAACCGCTGCAGTATCTAGAGCCCCTTCAAGCTCCTCAGGTATCACATATGCTTTTACTGGTAGTACAAATACAGACATGACAGAATGGATTATGGACTCTGGTGCTTCTCACCACTTGTGTGGAGACAAAACACAGTTGAAGTCCTACAGGGCTATACCACCTGGCACATGGGTCGTCATTGCTAATGGCGACCACTTACCAATTACAGGACAGGGAGAGGTGCAACGGACACCTTTTTATGTGCCTGAAGAATGTTTTATATGCTCCTGCTTTTCAGATGAATTTACTTTCTATTAGTCAGATCACTAAGGATCTGCATTGTCGTGCCATCTTTGACCCCTCATCCCTTGTGTTTCAGGACATACTTACGGGCAGGGTGATTGGATGTGGCCGTGAGCAACGAGGACTCTATAGACTGGTCCAACCGCCTCATACTAGTGTTTCCATTATGCCTACAGGACCTGTCTCTCCTTATTTATGGCACCTTAGGTTTGGACATCTTGCTCTGCAGAAGCTATGCCTTGTTCTCCCTCAGATTTCTACGAGATCCTCCTTTCAGTGTGAGGCATGTTAACTTGGGAAGCATCACCGTTCCCCTTTTCCATCCCGTCAGAGTCGGAGCAGTTCTCAGCTATTTGAGCTCCTTCATTTAGACATTTGGGGTCCTAGTCGTGTTCCTGATCTCCAAGGACACCGCTTTTATCTCGTAGTTGTAGATGATTTTTCTAGACTTTCCTGGGTTTTCTTATTAAAAACTAAATCTGAGGCTGGATCTGTTATAAGGTATTTTATTAATGAAATAAAGAATATTTTTTCTGCCAAAGTCAAGTATCTTCGTACTGATAATGCCTTGGAATTTTGTACCTTACATCTTTCTGAGTTTCTTAGATTCCATGGCATTGTTCACCAGACATCATGTATCTATACTCCTGATGCAGCATGATAGCAAATTTTATGAACATTTGTGTTATTTATTCTATTTAGCATTTGTTTTATTTATTTGATTTTATTTCATTCCCATGTAAAAGGCTTATTATAAAAGGCCTCTTTTTATATTTTTTTCCTTTGATTTATTCTTTCCCTAATTTTAGGGATTTGTTGCTTCTTTTGAGGGGGAGTAGCCTCTATAAAGGGCTCCCTTGTATTAGGTTTTTTTTAAGTTGAATTGAGAACATTTTCCCCATCCCTAATTTTTCTCTCTCTCTCTCTCACTCCCGCCGCCCTTTCCTTCTCTCTCCCCGATTCTCGTTTCCCCTCCCCTTCCCTCGCAAGTCCCGCACTCCTCTCTCCCTTCTCCCCTTCTCCTCCCGTAACCCTCCCCTGCCCTACCGCCGCCTCCCCTCCCAGATCCCAACTCTCTGCTCGCCGCCTCCACCATTCCCTCCTCTTGCGCCGCCCTCCCTCTCCCTTACCAAACGACCTCCCCTGTCGCCTCCTCAAGCCGCGCCTCTCTCCTGCCCCGTTCACCAAGTCGGCGCCGCCAAGCCACGCCCTTCCGCCACGCCATTCCATCGCCCCTGCGGCGATCCCACTATTTCCCCTTCCCCAATCAACCCCGCAGCGCCCAGCGCCAAAACCCCCTGTTCTTCCCTTCTAACAGCCCACCCTTTTCCTCCGCTTTCAGCCCCGCACCCTCCTGTCGCACGCCACTCCAATCACAAACATCCACTGCTGCCGCCGTTATTGAGAGGCCACTGCCTCCTGCGACCCCGAAGTGGATCGGAGTACTCCTCTCAGGCCGCTGTTTGTTCGTTCAGATCTGAAGCACGCCGAAACTCCCTTGCAAGTTGTGGTATGAGCGCCCGTTTCACCATATTTCTACTGCAGATTTGTTAGTTTTGTGGATTGGTATATTGCTGATTTGGTTTGGTGAATCGTTGAGATTCCTCTTCATTGCAATATTGTGATGGTTTTCTAAGAACTTTTAACACATCATTTTGCCCTGAATTTGTGGAATATCTTGTGCTAATATTCGCATAACGGTTATCATTGGTGCTGATTTTGTTGCATGTTGCATGTCATTACATTTGTTTTCGTCATCGAGTCCACTATTGTCATTCGTTAAGATTGCTATTACACCAACTACTAAGTAGTCCGCATCAATTTGGTATCATAGCATGGCCTACAGATCGTCCTCACGATCTGACGATCCGTCCAGACATTCGCGCCGACCCCAGTTCTTCCATGGGATGATTGGGAACGCTGATTCGGATTTATCCACCTCCAAGCATGCAGATCCAACAATTCGTCGGGAGACGAATTTTTTCAAGCGGAGGAGAGTTGATGCAGCGTGAAGTTAAAATATAGAGCCAAATATTTATCTAATTTTAGTGGCCAATTTTATTTACGTTTATTTTGAGTCATCGTATTTTTAATTAAATAGAAGAGATCGCTTGTGATCTCAATTAGTTAGAGATTTGAATTTCAAATTATTTTGAGTCATCCGTCCTATATAAAGGGATGATGGGCTATTGTTATAATAAGTTGCGTGATATGAAAAATTGAGATTTTATTCTCCATCTCTCTCCCCTCCCCCTCTCTCCCCTTACGTGGTCTTCACGTTTCTTTTCTCCAACCCCTCGTGTTCCTGACGAGCTTCTCCTCTCAACCCCTCCAATTTATTCCTCTCTCGTCTCTCTCCTCCCCTACGTGATCTCCGCGATTCTCTTCTCCGAAATCCCTCGTTTTTCCAACGAGCTTCTCTCCTCAACCCTTCCATTTCTTCCCCACCAAATATCTCCACCATCAAATAAGTTATTTTCCCGCCATCTCTAAATTTCAATCCGCATCAACTTCCCAGCAAAACGGTGTTGCCAGGCGCCAACATCGTCACCTACTTGATGTAACCAGAACATTGTTAATACAGAGCCGTGCTCCTCATGCTTACTGGGGTGATGCTGTCCTTACTGCTTGCTATTTGGTTAATCGTATGCCCTCATCCGTGTTAGGAGAAAAGATTCCTTACTCGATTGCATTTCCCAAGAATGATCTTTTCTCTCTTACACCTCATGTGTTTGGATCTGTTGCCTTTGTTCATGATGTCTCTCCAGGGCGTGACAAGCTCTCTCCTAGAGCTATCAAGTGTGTGTTTGTCGGTTACTCTCGTACCCAAAAAGGGTATCGTTGCTTTGATCCACTAAGCTAGAAATATTTTGTTAGTGCTGACGTTACTTTCTTTGAATCGGTCATGTATTTTTCTCCTTCAGGTGACAGACTTATTCCATCTGACTCTGATGATGAAATATACATGCCACCACCACCTTCAGTTGATTCTACCCCTCATCTTCCACCACCTCCACCACCACCTCCACCTCCACCTCCTCCGCTGGTTCAGTTCTTGCCACGTGTTTTTTCTCGTAAATCTCGCTCTGTTCGCCTTGCTCACAAGCCTTGTCCATCATCCAGCACGCCTCAGGTATGTAATGAGCATATTGTTTCTATTGATAGCACTACTGAATTGACTGTACACCAGGATTCTAGACATGAGGAGCATGTGCCCTCTCAAGAGGGAGATACCCAGGCCCATGATTTGGCAGACGATCTTGAAATACCAATTGCTCTGCGAAAGCCAAAAAGGACATGTGCTACTTATCCACTTGCAGCCCAGAGTTCTTTGGATAGGTTGTCAGAAGATTTCAGGAGTTTTACGCTAGCACTGTCAGTCGTGCAAATACCACGGACATACCAGGAGGCTCTCAAGGATAGTCATTGGAGGATTACCATGGAGGAAGAGATGGCTGCGCTACAGTCACATGGTACGTGGAGTCTTGTTCCTGCTCCCGTTGATGCGTCAGTTGTAGGATGCAAATGGGTATTCCTGTGAAACATCGCGCGGATGGCAGTGTGGATCGCTACAAGGCGAGACTTGTGGCACGAGGGTTTACCCAGACATATGGGGTAGACTATCAAGATACTTTCTCTCCAGTTGCCAGACATTCTACTCTACGTGTACTCCTTGTTGTTGCCGTAATACGAGATTCGCCTCTTCATCAGCTTGATGTGAAAAATGCATTCCTCTAAGGTGACTTACAGGAGGAAGTCTACATGCAGCAGCCTCCTGGGTTCGCTGCTGAGGGGGAGTGTCATAAGGTGTGCAGGCTACATAATGCTATCTATGGCCTCAAGCAGAGTCCAAGAGTATGGTTCCAGAAGCTCTCGGACTTGATAGAGCAGCGGGGGTTCGTGAGATCAACTGCAGATCACTCCTTGTTTATACAGAAGACCCAGAGAGGTATTACAGTCATTCTTGTTTATGTTGATGACATTATTGTTACAGGGGATGACAAGCAGGGCATTCAGGATGCCAAGGACTTCTTAGGTCAGCAGTTTGTGACCAAGGATCTTGGACATTTACGTTACTTTCTTGGAATAGAGTTTGCCAGGAATCAACGGGGTCTTGTAATGACCCAAAGAAAATATGTTATAGATCTTCTCTCAGAGACAAGTATGGCAGATTGCAGACCTGCCACTACTCCGCTGGACCCAAGTATGAAGTTGTATGATGATGATGATGATACTGAGGAAGTCGACAAGAGAAGATACAGAGAGCTGGTTGGCAAGCTATTATATGTAACTATTACCAGGCCCGACATAGCATTTGCAGTAAGCAAAGTGAGTCAATTTATGGAGCAGTCCAGAGAGGCACATATGGATGCAGTCCATATGATTCTAAGATACTTGAAGACTTCACCTGGTACTGGACTTCTTTTCAGCAGAGGCACATCTCTGTCGGTGACTGCATGTGCAGATGCAGATTATGCTGGGTGTCCAAAAGATAGAAAGTCTACATCTAGATTTGTCGTGTTCATAGGAAATTCTCTTGTTTCATGGAAAAGTAAGAAGCAGACGGTGGTTGCTAGGTCAAGTGCTGAATCAGAATACAGGGCTATGGCACAGGCTAGTACAGAAATGATGTGGGTCAGATCTGTTCTTACTAATCTAACTATAGAAGTACCTCTTCCCATGCATCTCCAGTGAGATAATCAAGCTGCTCTCTTCATTGCAAATAACCCAGCCTTTCATGAAAGGACGAAACACATAGAGGTGGATTGCCACTATACTCGTGACATGATACAAAAAGGCTTTATCACTACTACACATGTCGGCTCTGGAGACCAAACGGCAGATATACTTACAAAGGCTCTGGCAAGAGGACCCTATCAGAAATGTTGTTCCAAGCTGAGTCTTATTGATATCTACGCTCCAACTTGAGGGGGAGTGTTGAGATAATCCCTATTTTATATATTTAGATAATTCCAATTTCTGTTTTTTTTTTCTTCTTCTATTTTGTAATTCTTTATTTATCTTTTGTATTTTATCCAATAGGTTTTTCTCCTATATAAGAGAACCCTTGGACCTTTCATAATTTCATCCAAGTTCATCCCTTTTACAGGTGCCACACAGCAGTAAGAGGTAGATCCAACAACAGTTATTAGTAGCTTGGAAGGAGGTGCATTTCGTGGGTCAGGAAAGTAACTACCAACCTGATTTACATAACCTAGGCTTCCCCTCATGTTTTGAGGAGCTATTTCTACAATGTTTACAGGAACCTAACAGGTTTAGAAGAATAATCATGAGATGGATGGTAAAAGCTCAACTAATAGGGCCCAATCAATGTGATGTTTTACGATCTGTATATGTATGACACCAACACCGAATCCTTCCAACAACCGACCCATGTACAGGAACGAAGAATCCTGTAATGGCAAAGCGTACCGAAGAACATCAGGCCATGGTAGAAAACTGTTTCCATCAATAGTAGATGATACGTTAAAACCTTTGCAAAAGATATCGCCAACCAGCCTATGATATTCGGGATGGACGCTATCATCAATGACTGTATCAAATCAATTGCATTTAGAAAAAAATATATCAACAAGAAAAGTCAGAAATAAAGGTGACTTATATGATCGCTTACAAAACAAAATCAGCCATCAAAATGTCAACGAATCTCACCCCTTTCCGTCCTATGTACTCGGCTATCTGCCCGCTCGCTATGGCACCCACCATAGCCCCCACCTTAGATAGAGAGCCAAATGCAGAAAACTGAGCGAAAGAAGGAACACAATTAGGCAACACATCTTCATCAAGAAAAGGAAGATGACGACGTCACCTCCGGTATGGAGAGACCCAAGTCCTTGATGATATCGTCCTCTCTGGGCGATGAGTATCCACCCTGAATCCAAATTGGATTGGACCGAGAACCACAATGAGTGTGCAGAACAGCACGGAGACGGAGGAGTCGCGGGTCACGGCGGCGGAGGAGCCCCCAAGCTTGTCGAGGAGGCTCGACTGCCGGGATCCCATCCGGTACCAGCTGCCCGTGTGGAGGAAAGGCTTCTTGAGGCCGTAGTCATCCCACCTGCCGCCGCCTCTGCTCTCCTCCCGGAAGCTCATCTTTTTGCCACGGGACTTGGGATTGTCGAGCTTGAAGGCGGCGTCATCCTCGGGCTCTTCTTGGGCGTCCGCGGCGGGGAGGGTGGTGCGTTTGGTTGCCCGGTTACATTTGGCAAGGGAGGATGGTAAGAGGTTTTTGTATTTTGGTGTTTGAATAAAGGGTTTTGGATAAGAGGATTTGTTGGATGTGGTTGTATTGAAGTTTGGAAAATTGAATAGTTATTGTGATGTAATTGTATTGAAGTTTGAAAAAGTATGTATAAGTTAAATAATTTATATTTTTGAGATGATATGATGGGGTATAATATATTAGTTTTTAGAATAAATAAAAGAGAAATGATTTATTTAATGTATTTAAAAAGAGGGGAAGAGTAGACCCCCATGAAAGAGAAAAAGGGAGGTTTGGTGGGGGTAAATACCCCAAAGGAGGTTAACCCCCTAGCCGCACATACTCTAAGAAATGGAGAATAGCGTGAGCCGTGAGGGAGGGACACGTGGTGTCCTGCACTGGATTTCGACAGATCCAGTTTGTTTGCGCCTGGATTTTTTGGGAGGAAAGAGGTAAGGATGGTGTGAACAAAGTGACCTCCATTTCCACCGCAGCTCGTGCACCGAGTGGGAGGGAGCGGTTTGAACCAATTTGGTGGAAGAACTCGACGAGAAAACTGAGTGGACATGTGTGAGGTCACTTCGGGAGGTCTTTCAGGTGGCAATGCTTCGAGGGTGTATGTTGGGTATTAAGGTTTGTTTCAGAAGATTTGTTGTATCCGATAAGTTGAATCTAACAATCGATGTATCGATCGCTTTTATGGTGTACGGTATCTGATCCAATCGATTCTCAACAACAGATAATCCACAAATAATATATGAAAACATATAAATATGAATGTGAAATAAAATTTATTATAACTCTATAAAATTGTATATACTGACAAGCAGTGTAGAGGTCGAACTCAAAGAGCAGATTGTATATAGGTCAATTATTATTTACTATTTCTAATTAATAATAATTACTTGGGTATTTTTTGTTATTTTCTGCTTTTTTCTTGTTTTAATTATGTTTGATTTTTATGGATTTCTTATTATTATATATTTTTCTGATTTATTTTTAAATGTTTAATCTTATATTTTATTTTAAATTTTATTAATTTTAATTTATTTTTAATTTAAAGTAAAATATATATTTATATATTATAATAATAATAATATAGATAATCTAAGTAATATATAATGTATATAGTATATATAGGATTTTATTGTTAAAAATATGTTCAAAATGTAAAAAATAAAATGTTTTCGGGGCTTTTATATTTTTCTCTATTTTTGATAATTTTTTATAAAGTTTTTGCTAGTTTTTATGTATTTTTAAATTATTAAATATAGCAAAATAGGGCACGGTTTAAATATCCGATATATTTTTTATTTAATAAATATAAATAAGTTCATAAATAGAAAGATATATTTTGGATTTTTTAAGAATTTTTACTAATTTCTACAAGGTAATTAATATTTTGCTAGTTTTAAGTTTTATAATTTGTATTTTTTAAGGATTTTTTGATATGTAGTAGATAATATATTAATAGAGATAATATATTTTTGGGGGATTTTTGATGTTGTTTTTCTATTTTTATGGGTTTTAATATTTAGACATGATGAAAATGCTTCTTTTTATATTTTTAATAAATAGGAAAATTAATTAAAATGACGAATAAAAATTAGATGTGGTCAAGCACAGTAACATACACTTAAATTAATTTTCTTTCGATTTTGGAGCAAGAAAATATTTAATATGATATATACAAAATAAAAAGACACGGTTCAGAGGGACCTATTTGCAAATAGTATAAACTTTAAATGTATTTCGGAACATATCCAATAAACATAAGGGGGTACATGTAGTTTTACAAATGGCTCATGTGTGGCAACACTTGAGGCGGAAGGACCAAAGTGTAAATACAATAAAGTGCATGGTCCTGAATGTAAAATATATTGTTTATTTTACACGTAATACTATGTTAACAAAACTAAATATTAAATACAAAAGATGCACTAGGGAGTGGAATATACCTATGAGGCAAACGTGCATAGAGCATGCATCTATATCCTGCGGCTCTGGATGTACCATGTGGGTGCCACTTATGATCTGACAGTAGGGGCTGAATACCGCTTCACTTCAAATTCACGGCCTATATTAGGTATGGGTCGCACATTCGATCCAATAGCTCTAGCACTATCGCAAAGAACAAGGAAGAACAAGTTCTTCTATGAACTTCACTCTCTGATTCCTCCTCACTCTGGTCGTTTCCTTCATAGTTGATGGGTTCAACACCTTTACCTTCCTGACATTGTATCACACTTGCAAGTATGTTCGATAAGCTTCGAGCCTCATCGGAGGAGGCATGGAGATGTTTGTATGCTCAAGGACTTGAAGGTCACGTTGTTCCTCGATTCCTTGCTCCAAGTGCTCATTCGGAAGATTCTAACCTTCACGAAATGGTTAAGGGGTTCGAGAGTTATGGTTTCGACCCTGGAGCTGGTTGCACAAGAAATGGGGGCAGATGGCAAATCTTCGACGGACGGCGTAGCTGAGATCTGATTCACCGATCTAGGACAGATTAGGTTGGATCGAGTGAGGGTTTTCAATAAAGAAGTGAAAGGGGAATTGATGGGATGTTTATATGGGTCATAACAAGTGGTTTGCACAGTGATGCAAAAGATTGGAGCCTATTGCTCCAACAAACTACGTTATGGTAATTTAACAGTAAAGGAAATGGAAATCGTTGAAATAAAATGTGAGACCATGCTAAGAATTGATATTGCGACCTAATTAGGCTAATATAGCATCTCATACCTGCTCGGTGACAAGGAACATACAACCTGTTTTGTTATGCCTTCTGGGTTTTTCATATTAGATGAATAATATGTGTGCAAGTGTCGTTGCAACCCAACAAAGCGTCAAAAAAATTATTCTCAAACTAAATTAATTTAAAATATGTAGCAAGAGAATTTTTGCTATTTAATTTATCTGTATAGAAACAGGATCACTCAGGGAGGATACGAATCCCGAGGGTTATTCAAATAATTGAAATTTTTTAATTAAAAGAAAGAAGGAAATCCCAAGGTATACTTTGCTTGATTTTTGTTTGATTTTTAATTTTTATTTTTTTATGGTTTTTTATTTTTGATTTTTTTTATTTTCTGATTATAAAATTTTAGTTGTTTTTAATTCTGTAAATTTTTATTTTTCAAAAATAATTGATTTTTGAAAATAGGCTATATACAACAATTGAGAATGACTATTTTTTATTTTTCAAATATATCAAAAATTGCTTAAAATGTCAAAAAGAAAAGCTTTTTTGTGTTCTACTATTTTTTCTACTATTTTTAGTGATTTCAATTATTTTCAAATTTTTAAGAATTTTAAAATGAATAAAAACAAGAGAAAATTCAACCATTGAGCAAACAAAAATATTTTTCAATTTATAAATATAAAATCAAATCACAAGTTGCTGCAATTATTTTTCTTAAAAACTAGAAGAAGTTATCCACAAACAAGAAGTGGAATCACTATTTTTGGATTTTTTTTAATTTTATATGATTTTTATACAAATTTGAGTATTTTGTAATTTTTTGGGTTTTAAAAATAATTACTGCATAAAAATTAGAGATAAAATTAAATACACATAGTGGAAACTAATCTAATTTTTTGGAGTTTTTGATGTAATATTTATTTTTTTATGAATTTCCTCATTGCAAACAATGAAAAATGCGGTGTTTTTGAATTTTTAATTAGATCAAATAAAATAAATTGTAATGAAAAAATTACACAATGATAAGAAACACAGCAGGAATATAATGAATTTTTTCTAGAATTATTTGACCATGGAAAACATTTATTCAACATAAAAAATGCAATTAGAAGTCTGGAATACAGGGAGTTATTTTCAATTATTCAATGTTTTTGCATGAGAATATAATAGAAATAAAATAGAGGGAGAAGTATCACAATTTACCCACAAGGTGGGTGCAAAGCACGTGATCTGGTTTTGGAAGGGGGCTATTTACAATTATTAGAACTTTGGAGGGTTGGAATGCAATTTAACCAAAAAATATCGAAACCATTCCTTCTTCTTGAAATCAAATGGGGCGCTGCCACCCTCTGTTCCTTCTTCTCTAAGCCAAGGTGCGACGGCAGTTGGGTGATTAGTGATGGTTGTCTCCTCTGATGGTCGGTGGTGGCGTAGGTCGGTGTACTACGGCGGTGGTACGACGGGAGGCTCCAGCCGCAAAAGAGCTTCGTGCGTGGACGCGGGGCGATCAGGTTCACGATAACTGGGGGCCGATGACGAGGGACTCCAGAAATATAATTGTGGTCGTGATGAAGATGGTCGCCGCAGAGGTGGGGGTGGAAGATGCAGGTGGATGGAACTCATGGGTTGGCGGAGCTTGCATGACGGTCCAGATAGTCGGACACGTCTCTTGGATGGGCGAAGGTCGGCCCGCGTGACGGGCGATGGGGGAGGCGGATGTCCGATGGGGAGCGGGCGCCGCCTGATCCTCTCTTTTTTATTTTTCATTAGCAACTTTATTTTTTTCTCTTTTTTGTAAAGAGTCGATGGATTTTTTTTGTAATTTTTTTTCAAATTTCCTGTGAACCTGCAACAAAATAAGAGTTCGACTCGAGCACGACAACTCAGTTGAGATGAGATATAAAAAAATAAAAGAGAAAGGTGAATGGTCTTAGATCCGATGAAATGGGAGATGGATCCGGGTCAACGGTCGTCGTGCGTGATTGGAGATGTGTGGTTGCGTGAGGTAGAATGTGAAGCGATGATATCGAGAAACATGAGATGGAAGATCAGATCAGATTCAAATCAAATAGTGATGATGAAAGATTAACTATTAACTACGATCTAAGATTGAAAATTGACAACGAATTAAAAGCATAAAAATTGATTAACCTAGATTAAAAATGAGAAAAAAAATGGATTTCACTGAATGGGAGCGGATAACATCTTAATGGCCTCGACGAGGACCGACTTGCTATCACTGGACGGCTCGAAATCTAGGCGCCTCTCTACGATAAGATGGCTCTTGGAGTATATGCTTCTCTCACCAAAAAAATGATAAAGTGAGAATGAGAGAGGGGGAGCCAAATAAATAGAGGAAAATTGAATTTGAATTTTCAAAATAAACAGAGGAAAAATTGAATTTGAATTTTCAAAATTTGAATAGAGAGGAAAAGAAGGGAGGACGATAATGGTGGATAAAGCTATTTACATTATCTACATATTTATTTATTTATTTATTTTCGTCTCTTTATTAAATTAAACAATAAATGTTAATTATTTGATTTTTTCTGGTGGTTAGTTAAGGAAATCAACTATGTATATATACTATATACATATGGTACATTATATACATAGTTAAATAAGGGAATTAGTTTATTTTATGTTCTAAAATATTATTTTTTTCATTAAATTTTAAATATTTTTAAAAATATTTACAATTATTTATAAAATACAATATATAATAAATATGGATTACAAAAACCACCCCAGAAAAACGTCTTTCAAATCGTAACTCTAAAAATTATGAAACCACCGCTATTTTAAAGATAATTTAATTTAAAATACAATAGAAGTGAGTCTAATTCAATTCGAGTTCATATGGAAAATGGAATTAGTCTTTCAATTGTCGCTTTATGGCTTTTTTCGGATGTGGTTTTTTTAGTCTATACATGATTTTATTTTGCAATTATTTTTTATTTAGAAAAAAATTTGTTTATAACTTTTATTTTGGAAATTTTGTTATTTGAGGTCAATTTATGTACAAATAAAATAGTGTAAATTTTATACAAATATACAAAGAATAAATAAGGAAATGAAGAGTATTTACAAAACATTTTTTGAATTTTCTGAATAAAGACCCTATCTCCCCCTACTTTATTCCTGGTCGATTATGTCAAGTCTTGACAGTCTCTTGGGGTTCGGATCAACTTACATATATATAGTCTTTTTATTTTTTTCCCTTTATTTTTCCTTTATCTATTTACTTATTTATTTTTGGTTAAAATAATAATATATGTACAATATTTATACACATATGCAAGTTAGTAAGAATATAGATTTATTAATATATACAGGTGTTTTATAAGGGATTTTAAGCTAAAATAAATGAATAAATATGATTAAATGTAGATCCATTGCAAGCTCACTGGATTTAAGCTCCAGGTGACAGGGGACCTCCTCCACCCGCTCTTTCTTCTCGTCGACTCCTTGACGAGACCTCTGTTATCACCTAGAAGCTCAAGTACACTTGGGGTAGGGGTGACTTTCTGACAAGTTAGAGGGTGGAGGCAGGACAGTTGACACCGTGGTCAACAAAATTCCGCTCATGATTGGTCCATGTGGACCAAGTCAGGACAAAACATGGATTACCTCCCTTACTAATTCGATTAATATAGTATATAATCTTATTAATTAAAACTCAAAACATGAAAATGTTTCTTAAACTATTTTATGGGTATTTTTATTTATTTTTACAACCTCATTTATTAGGTGCTAATTTTTACAAATATATACATATGTATATTTACCTATATTTTAGGTATTTTATTTTTATTTTATATTTTAAATTTCCATTGTCCTATGTACATATTTTATATATTATAATATAATTAAATGTATATTTACATATTTTATTTTATTTTTATGATTATATTTACATGTACAAATAAATATATGTATATATATTATAAGCATAATATACATATGGAAAAAATGGGGTTTCCCCCTAGGGGCAACCAACATGGCTGTCCCCACCCCATGTTTCACATTTTTTTTGTTTTTGGAAAATATCACCATGTATATTCATCCCTATATCCATCCTATATGTCATTCGAATTTCGTCAGAAATAAAGACTCTCACGACCTCCATCCATACAATCAGTTTTTTAACGATCGTTAGATTTTTTATATCAACCCTGTCTAGATGGAGGTCGTAGGAGTCTCTGTTTTTGACGAAATTCGAATGGCATATAGGAGGGATATAGGGATGAATATACATTATGATATTTTTCAAACAAAATAAAAAATTTTGAAAAAAATGGGGCGGGGCAGCCACAACCCCATTAACCCCTATACATATACATATTAATATATTATTTTACTTTAATATAATTCTAATAGTTTTATTCTATTTATATTTTTAATGTTTTCTAAATAATATATTCAATTATTTAAAAGTATAAGAAGGATAAAAATATAGAAAATAAATTATATGAATAAAATATACAATACATAGCATAATAAGGCCTAAAAAAGCCGACTTTTTGCATCTTAACTCATTTTTAATGAAACCACCTACATTGAATAGATAATTTAATTTTAAATGCAATGGAGGTGAGTTTGGTGAATTTTGAGTTCACACGGAGAAGTAGGGATATGTGAAGTTCGGTTTACGACCTTTTCATCTGTGTGTCACAATTGCATAATGTGTTATTTTTATGTATAATTATTTTTATATTTTTTATGTATTTTTGTGTACAAGTTTATAGATAATTTTATCGTTGAGGTGTATTAAATGAAGAATAAAATAGAGCAAAGCTGTTTATTTTTAATAATGAAAATTAGGGTTTCTATACAGCATTGACCCATATCCCCTTATTTTATTCCTTGTCGACAAGTCAATACTGACATGATCTCGGGGTTGGGGTCATTTAGTACTTTTGATACTTTATTTTTTTATTATCTTTTCTTTATTCTTTTATTTTGGATTTAAATATAAATATTTATGTATTATTTACATGTAAATAATGAATGTTAATATGCACAAGTTAGCATCAATTACAGATTTTTCGATAGGGATATCAAGGTAAAATAGAAGAATAAAGGTAGATGAATGGCTATTCATCACCATATACTTACCTTTTCTAGTCTATATCAAACAATTATTGAAAGAATAAGTGATGCGAAAGAGAAAATAAAGAAAATGAAAATAAAGAAAGTTAGAATGATAATGACTTTTAAACTTATCTTTACATAACCAAAGTTTGGAACTGAGTTAAGAACTTTAGATTTATGTATTGTGAAATTTAAATACAACGATGATATTTTTGATGAAATTGCCACATGTGTACTTTGAGGAAAATGAAGTAGAAAGATCTCTGTCTCGGAACGTCCTTGTCACGACCCGTCCCGCTAACCGGCACGTGCCGCGACATAGATATTTTTTCAACTTTATCCTCAAAGTACACATGTGGCAATCTCATCAAATATATCATTATCATCTATGTTTTTAAAGTTCACATTACAAAGAAGTGTCTTACAAGTTCTATTACATCTCCTTACAAATAGACAGATAGTAAAAAAACAACAAAAACCACTCCTAGTGTATAAGCAGTCCTTTATCCTTCTGGTCGTGATTCTGTTGAGTCCTTTATCCTTCTGGTCGTGATTCTGTTGACCTGTACATAATTATAATATAAAGGGATGTCTCTAAACCCATTTATGAGCTTTAGACCCAGTCAAAGGATCTCAAGCTTTTTTTAGATATAGCTAAAAGCTGAAATCATACCAAAATTTATGTTGAATACTTTGAAAGAGACTTTATGACCGTAATTATATAACAACATGCTAGTTTTGCAATTTAACATTGAAATTACTTCAAAAGAAGATAAATTGAAACATAATTATCATTATCAAGCTGTTTCCAATAATCACCACTGTGGCTAAGATATCGACTCATGAACGCTGAAACGAAGCTAAGTCATACGCGCAGACAGTCCAAAAGACCAAAAACACCCTGCATACGGTCCAAAGCCTATATGTATACAGAATGCGGACACAAAGTCCTCTTGATACCATATCTAATGTTTTCCCATATCTAATGTCTGTTTCAGGGTGTATCTAATGACATTACCATAACTAATGGCTAGTTCATGACTTGTATAAAATAGCTACTGTGGAGCTTACTTTATGATTCTGATTCTTTTCCTGTCACTAATAACTCGTAGTCTTGCCAATTCAAGCTCATAACAGCTAATTCACAAAAACAAATCAATCTGACATAGCATGCATATTCTTACAACTGGAAACTATTGAGAACTTGAAAACCGATACATATTGCATAATGATTGTCCAAGCAAGATTCTTTTATATAAAGCTCAAATCTAAGTAGTGAAACTTATGTTTCGTGTTCCACAAAGGACTATATGCCTTTGAAAACGTGCTATCATGATAAAACACTTGAAATGACATTTGAACTACTTTCTAAACACATGATTTCATATATACAGTTTGGTACTTGTAATTCGTTCGTAAAAGCTTTAGAACATACTATTTCATACTTGCTATCGAAACCATGCATAAAAGCTAAAGGTTGTTCCTTTAAAATAGCGTTTTAAGAATCCCTCACCTGTTTGCTTATCTAATTTGAGTCGGAATCGCCTTCTTTAGTGAATACCCCCTATATCCATCTTAGATTCAGTACTACGGCTTGATGGCGGACAGAACTTTGTTACGGCTTCTAATGCGCTTTCGGTCACTGACATAGCTTCTCCGTGACTCCTACCGTGCTCCTCCAGCAACCTTGACGGCCTTGGGGCTCTAAGGTGGTTAGAGGGGTGTGTGATGAAGTGAGTGGAATGGGGAGCTCGTGGGTATATATAGGCCTCGAACCCCATTGCATGGGTGATATGTGTCAACATATAAGAGAAGCTCTAAGACACATGTTGCCCCTTCTCATGCATGAAGACACATGGCAATACTTGTAATCCATGCACCATGCCACTTGTCTCCTATGCATGAGAGAACTTGTTGCCCAAGCATGAGGCTACACTATGACACATTTTAGTCTTCGAATGATGACACATGGTAATTTTGGGTATTGACACTTGTCCTGAACGTATAATGACACGTGTCCCATGATTTGTCCTCCATATGTCCTACTTTGCTAATGAAACTTAATTATCACTAATGACGGGTAATTAGTATTAATCATGCCTAATTAGTCTTAATGATGTGTTTATGATCTTTTGCTTTTTTTGCATGATTTTGAATAGCAAGTATGCAATCGTGTTTTCTAAAGCGTTTACATATGAATTTCAAGTACGTTACATTTGATATGAAATCAGGTCTTTAGAACGTATTTCAGGCGTCGTTTCAAGTGTTTTATCTTGATAGCATGTTTTTCAAGCATATAGTTCTTTGTGGAACACGAAACATAAGTTTCACTACTTAGATTTGAGCTTTATATAAAAGAAACCTGTTTGGACACAATCAATATGCAATATGTATCGATTTTCAAGTTCTCAATAGTTTCAGCTGTAAGAATATACACATGCTATGTCAAATTGATTTATGTTTGTGAATTAGCTGTTATAAGATTGAATTGGCAAGACTACGAGTTATTAGTGGCAGTAAAAGAATCAGAATAAAAAAATTAAGCACCAATTTAGCTATTTTATACAAGTCATGAACTAGCCATTAGTTAGGGTGATGTCATTATATATATCATGCAACATTCATTACATATAGCAAACCATTAGATATGCTATCAGGAGGACTTTGGGTCCGCATTCTGTATATATATAGGCTTTGGGTCGTATGCAGGGTGTTTTTGGTCTTTGGACTGTCTGCGCGTATGACTTAGGTTTGTTTCAGCGTTCATGAGTCGATAACTTAGCCACAGTGGTGATTAATGCAAACAGCTTGATAGTGATAATTATGTTTCAGTTTATCTTCTTTTGAAGTGATTGCAGTGTTCAATTGTAAAACTACCATGTTGTGATATGATTTCTGTCATAAAGTCTCTTTGAAGCTATTTCAAAGTATTCAGCATAGATTTTGATATGATGCTCATATTTCAGCATTTATCTACATGTAAAACGCTTGAGATCCTTTAACTGTGTCTAATCTCATGAATGGGTTTAGACTCATCCCTTTATATTATAGTTATGTACAGATCAACAGAATCACGACCATAAGGAGAAAGGACTGCTTATACACTAGGAGTGGTTTTCGTTTATTTTCTGTCTGTTGTTTTATAAGGATTTGTAATAGAACATGTGTACGACACTTCTTTATACTGTGAACTTTAAATACAACGATGATGTTTTTGATGAAATTGCCACATGTGTACTTTGAGGAAAATGAAGCAGAAAGATCTCTGTCTCGGAACGTCCTTGTCACGACCCGTCCCGCTAACCGGCACGTGCCACGACATAGATCTTTTTTAACCTTTATCCTCACAGTACACATGTGGCAATCTCATCAAATATATCATTATCATCTCTGTTTTTAAAGTTCACATTACAAAGAAGTGTCTTACAAGTTCTATTACATCTCCTTACAAATAGACAGATAGTAAAAAAAACAACGAAAACCACTCCTAGTGTATAAGCAGTCCTTTATCCTTCTGGTCGTGATTCTGTTGACCTGTACCTAATTATAATATAAAGGGATGTCTCTAAACCCATTTATGAGCTTTAGACCCAGTGAAAGGATCTCAAGCTTTTTTTAGATATTGGTAAAAGCTGAAATCATACCAAAATTTATGTTGAATACTTTGAAATAGCTTGAAAGAGACTTTATGACCGTAATTATATAATAACATGCTAGTTTTGCAATTTAACATTGAAATTACTTCAAAAGAAGATAAACTGAAACATAATTATCATTATCAAGCTGTTTCCAATAATCACCACTGTGGCTATGATATCGACTCATGAACGTTGAAACGAAGCTAAGTCATACGCCCAGACAGTCCAAAAGATCAAAAACACCCTACATACGGTCCAAAGCCTATATGTATACAGAATGCGGACACAAAGTCCTCTTGATACCATATCTAATGTTTTGCCATATCTAATGTCTGTTTCAGGGTATATCTAATGATATTACCATAACTAATGGCTAGTTCATGACTTGTATAAAATAGCTACTGTGGAGCTTACTTTATGATTCTGATTCTTTTCCTGTCACTAATAACTCGTAGTCTTGCCAATTGAAGCTCATAACAGGTAATTCACAAAAATAAATCAATCTGACATAGCATGCATATTCTTACAACTGGAAACTATTGAGAACTTGAAAACCGATACATATTGCATAATGATTGTCGAAGCAAGATTCTTTTATATAAAACTCAAATCTAAGTAGTGAAACTTTGTTACGGCTTCTAATGCGCTCTCGGTCACTGACATAACTTCGCCGTGACTCCTATCCTGCTCCTCCAGCAACCTTGACGGCCTTGGGACTCTAAGGTGGTTAGAGGGGTGTGGGATGAAGTGAGAGGAATGGGGGGCTCATGGGTATATATAGGCCTCCAACCCCATTGCATGGGTGACATGTGTCAACATATAAGAGAGGCTCTAAGACACATGGCATCACTTGTAATCTATGCACCATGCCACTTGTCTCCTATGCATGAGAGAACTTGTTGCCCAAGCATGAGGCTACACTATGACACATTTTAGTCTTCGAATGATGTCACATGGTAATTTTGGGTATTGACACTTGTCCTGAATGTATAATGACACGTGTCCCACGATTTGTCCTCCACATGTCCTACTTTGCTAATGAAACTTAATTATCACTAATGACGGGTAATTAGTACTAATCATGCTTAATTAGTCTTAATGATGTGATTATGATCTTTTGCTTTTTCTGCATGATTTTGAATAGCAAGTATGCAATCGTGTTTTCTAAAGCGGTTTACAGATGAATTTCAAGTACGTTACAGTTGATATGAAATCAGGTCTTTAGAACGTATTTCAGGCGTCGTTTTAAGTGTTTTATCTTGATAGCATGTTTTTCAAGCATATAGTTCTTTGTGGAACACAAAACATAAGTTTCACTACTTAGATTTGAGCTTTATATAAAAGAAACTGGTTTGGACACAATCAATATGCAATATGTATCGGGTTTCAAGTTCTCAATAGTTTCAGCTGTAAGAATATACATGCTATGTCAGACTGATTTATGCTTGTGAATTAGCTGTTATGAGCTTGAATTGGCAAGACTACGAGTTATTAGTGGCATGAAAAGGATCAGAATAAAAAAATTAAGCACCAATTTAGCTATTTTATATAAGTGATGAAGTAGCCATTAGTTATGGTGATGTCATTATATATATCATGAAACATTCACTAGATATAGCAAACCATTAGATATGGTATCAAGAGGACTTTCGGTCCGCATTCTGTGTACATATAGGCTTTGGGCCATATGCAGGGTGTTTTTTGTCTTTGGAACCGTCTGCGCGTATGACTTAGGTTTGTTTCAGCGTTCATGATTCGATAACTTAGCCACAGTGGTGATTAATGCAAACAGCTTGATAGTGATAATAATGTTTCAGTTTATCTTCTTTTGAAGTGATTGCAGTGTTCAATTGTAAAACTACCATGTTGTTAAATGATTTTTGTCATAAAGTCTCCTTCAAGCAATTTAAAAGTATTCAGCATAGATTTTGGTATGATGCTCATATTTCAGCATTTATCTACATGTAAAACGCTTGAGATCCTCTCACTGTGTATGATCTCATGAATGGGTTTAGACTCATCCCTTTATATTATAGTTATGTACAGATGAACAGAATCACGACCAGAAGGAGAAAGGACTGCTTATACACTAGAAGGAGTGGTTTTCGTTTTTTTTTTCTGTCTGTTGTTTTACAAGGATTTGTAATAGAAAATGTGTAAGACACTGCTTTGTATTGTGAACTTTAAATACAACGATGATATTTCTCATTAAATTGCCACATTTGTACTTTGAGGAAAATGAAGCAGAATGGTCTCTGTCTCGGAACGTCCTTGTCACGACCCATCCCCCTAACCGGTACGTCCACGTGATTCTGTTGAGTCCTTTATCCTTCTGGTCGTGATTCTGTTGACCTGTACATAATTATAATATAAAGGGATGTCTCTAAACCCATTTATGAGCTTTAGACCCAGTGAAAGGATGTCAAGCTTTTTTTTAGATATATCTAAAAGATGAAATCATACCAAAATTTATGTTGAATACTTTGAAATAGCTTGAAAGAGACTTTATGACCGTAATTATATAACAACATGCTAGTTTTGCAATTTAACATTGAAATTACTTCAAAAGAAGATAAACTGAAACATAATTATCATTATCAAGTTGTTTCCCATAATCACCACTGTGGCTAAGTTATTGACTCATGAACGCTGAAACGAAGCTAAGTCATACGTGCAGACAGTCCAAAAGAGCAAAAACACCCTACATACGGCCCAAAGCCTATATGTATACAGAATGCGGACCCAAAGTCCTCTTGATACCATATCTAATGGTTTGCCGTATCTAATGGCGGTTTCAGGGTCATATCTAATGACATCACCATATCTAATGGCTAGTTCATGATTTGTTTAAAAGAGCTACTGTGGAGTTTATCTTCTTATTCTGATTCTTTTCTTGTCACTAATAAACCGTACTCTTGCTAATTCAAGCTCATAACAGCTAAAATCATGAACATAAAACATTCTTGACATAGCATGCATACTCTGATCATTAAAACCATTCAGAACTTGGAAAACTGATCCATAATCCATAGTTACCGTACAAAACAAAATTTTTTACATAAAAACTCAAATCAACGTAGTGAAACTTATGCTTTCTATTCCACAACGAACGAAATGCTTAAAAACATGCTATCATGATAAAATATCTGAAACGACTTCTGAAATACGTTGTAAAGCCCTGATTTCATATCAACTGTATGGTACTTGTAATTCATGCGTAAAAGTTTTAAAAACGTGATTTCATACTTGATATTCAAAACCATGCATAAAAGCTACAGACTAGTGCTTTAAAATAGCGCTTGAGAATCCCTCACCTGATTGTTGTCTAACTTTGGTCGAAAACGTTTCTTTAGTGAAAACCTCCTCTATAGCCGTCTTAGATTGAATACTACGGCTTGGTGCGGACAGAACTTCGTTATGGCTTCGAAAACGCTCTCGATCACTGACCGGGCTTCGTCGCGGTTCCTCTCGTGCTCCTCCCGCAACCTCGGCGGCCTTGCGGCTCTAAGGTGGAGAGATGGGCGTGGGATGAAGTGAGGAGAAGTATGGGGGGTCATGGGTATTTATAGGCCCCCTCCCCATTTACATGACCATGTTATATGATTTCTGGCATAAAGTCTCTTTCAAGCTACTATTTCAAAGTATTCAGCATAGGTTTTGGTATGATGCTCATATTTCAGCATTTTATCTACATGTAAAATGCTTGAGATCCTTTCACTGTGTCTGATCTCATGAATGGGTTTAGACTCATCCCTTTATATTATAGTTATGTACAGATCAACAGAATCACGACCAGAAGGAGAAAGGACTGCTTATACACTAGAAGGAGTGGTTTTCGTTTTTTTCTGTCTGTTGTTTTATAAGGATTTGTAATAGAACATGTGTAAGATACTGCTTTGTATTGTGAACTTTAAATACAACGATGATATTTTTGATGAAATTGCCACATGTGTACTTTGAGGAAAATGAAGCAGAAAGATCTCTGTCTCGGAACGTCCTTGTCACGACCCGTCCTGCTAACCGGCACGTGCCGCGGCATAGATCTTTTTTAACCTTTATCATCACAGTACACGAGTGGCAATCTCATCAAATATATCATTATCATCTCTGTTTTTAAAGTTCACATTACAAAGAAATGTCTCACAAGTTCTATTACATCTCCTTACAAATAGACATATAGTAAAAAAATAACGGAAAGCACTCCTAGTGTATAAGCAGTCCTTTATCCTTCTGGTCGTGATTCTGTTGAGACCTTTATCCTTGTCGTCGTGATTCTGTTGACCTGTACATAATTATAATATAAAGGGATGTCTCTAAACCCGTTTATGAGCTTTAGACCCAGTGAAAGGATGTCAAACTCCTTTTTAGATATAGCTAAAAGCTGAAATCATACCAAAATTTATGTTGAATACTTTGAAATAGCTTGAAAGAGACTTTTTGACCGTAATTATATAACAACATGCTAGTTTTGCAATTTAACATTGAAGTTACTTCAAAAGAAGATAAACTGAAACATAATTATCATTATCAAGCTGTTTCCCATAATCACCACTGTGGCTAAGTTATCGACTCATGAACGTTGAAACGAAGCTAAGTCATACGCGCAGACAGTCCAACAGACCAAAAACACCCTGCATACGGCCCAAAGCCTATATGTATACAGAATGCGGACACAAAGACCTCTTGATACCATATCTAATGTTTTGCCATATCTAATTTCTGTTTCAGGGTACTATCTAATGACATTACCATAACTAATGGCTTGTTCATAACTTGTATAAAAATAGCTACCGTGGAGCTTACTTTCTGATTCCGATTCTCTTCCTGTCACAAATAACTCGTAGTCTTGCCAATTCAAGCTCATAACAACTAATTCACAAAAATAAATCAATCTGACATAGCACGCATATTCTTAAAACTGGAAACTATTGAGAACTTGAAAACCGATACATATTGCATAATGATTGTCCAAGCAAGATTCTTTTATATAAAGCTCAAATCTAAGTAGTGAAACTTATGTTTCGTGTTCCACAAAGAACTATATGCCTTTGAAAACGTGCTATCACGATAAAAAACCTGAAATGACATTTGAACTGCTTTCTAAACACAGGATTTCATATATACAGTTTGGTACTTGTAATTCGTACGTAAGAGCTTTAGAACATACTATTTCATACTTGCTATCGAAACCATGCATAAAAGCTAAAGGTTGTTCCTTTATAATAGCGTTTTGAGAATCCCTCACCTGTTTGCTTATCTAATTTGAGTCGGAATCGCCTTCTTTATTGAATACCCCCTATATCCCTCTTAGATTCAGTACTACGGCTCGATGGCGGACAGAACTTTGTTACGGCTTCTAATGTGCTCTGGTCACTGACATAGCTTCGCCGTGACTCCTATCATGCTCCTCCAGCAACCTTGACGTCCTTGGGGCTCTAAGGTGGTTAGAGGGGTGTGGGATGAAGTGAGTGGAATGAGGGGCTCATTGGTATATATAGGCCTCCAACCCCATTGCAGGGGTGACATGTGTCAACATATAAGAGAGGCTCTAAGACACATGTTA
The DNA here is from genome assembly GCA_037367405.1 of Ottelia alismoides. Taxonomy (NCBI): domain Eukaryota; kingdom Viridiplantae; phylum Streptophyta; class Magnoliopsida; order Alismatales; family Hydrocharitaceae; genus Ottelia; species Ottelia alismoides. The sequence continues at coordinate 939,026 of JAZKJV010006837.1, forward strand.
CCCCTTTCTCATGCATGAAGACACATGGCAATACTTGTAATCCATGCACCATGCCACTCGTCTACTATGCACGAGAGAACTTGTTGCCCAAGCATGAGGCTACACTATGACACATTTTAGTCTTTGAATGATGACACTTGGTAATTTTGGGTATTGACACGTGTCCTGAATGTACAATGACAGGTATCCCACGATTTGTCCTCCATATGTCCTACTTTGCTGAAACTTAATTATCACTAATGACGGGTAATTAGTACTAATGATGCTTAATTAGTCTTAATGATGTGATTATGATATTTTGCTTTTTTTGCATGGTTTTGAATCGCAAGTTTGCAATCGTGTTTTCTAAAGCGTTTACATGTGAATTACAAGTATGTTACAGTTGATATGAAATCAGGTCTTTCGAACGTATTTCAGGCGTCGTTTCAAGTGTTTTATCTTGATAGCATGTTTTTCAAGCATATATTCTTTGTGGAACACGAAACATAAGTTTCACTAATTAGATTTGAGCTTTATATAAAAGAAACTTGTTTGGACACAATCAATATGCAATATGTATCGGTTTTCAAGTACTCAATAGTTTCAGCTGTAAGAATATACATGCTATGTCAGATTGATTTATGCTTGTGAATTAGCTGTTATGAGCTTGAATTGGCAAGACTACGAGTTATTAGTGGCAGGAAAAGGATCAGGATAAAAAAAGAAAGCACCAATTTAGCTATTATATACAAGTAATGAACTAGACATTAGTTATGGTGATGCCATTATATATATCATGAAACATTCATTAGATATAGCAAACCATTAGATATGGTATCAAGAGGACTTTGGTTCCGCATTCTGTATACATATAGGCTTTGGGCCGTATGCAGGGTGTTTTTTGTCTTTGGAACCGTCTGCGCATATGACTTAGTTTTGTTTTAGCGTTCAAGAGTCGATAACTTAGACACAGTGGTGATTAATGCAAACAGCTTCATAGTGATAATTATGTTTCAGTTTATCATCTTTTGTAGTGATTGCAGTGTTCAATTGTAAAACTACCTTGTTGTTATATGATTTCTGGCATAAAGTCTCTTTCAAGCTACTATTTCAAAGTATTCAGCATAGGTTTTGGTATGATGCTCATATTTCAGCATTTTATCTACATGTAAAACGTTTGAGATCCTTTCACTGTGTCTGATCTAATGAATGGGTTTAGACTCATCCCTTTATATTAGGGATTTTATCACTTGTGCCCCTCCGAGATGTTGCAATATCAGTTATGCCCCTATCTTTTTCGTAATATCAGTTGTGCCCCTCAAAACTTGCTATTTTATCACTTGTGCCACTCGGGTTAGTGACCGTCCATCTACAGTGCAAACGGACGTTAACTTTGAGGACATAAGCGGAATTATTTTTTTTAAAAGGTTATATGGTCATTTCTTCCTCCTCTTCCCCAACCTCTTCTTCTTCCTCCTCTTCCCATCTTCTTCCTCCTCCTCCGACCTCCTCCTCCTCCCTCTCCGCCCCGAGCTCCCCGCAGCCCCTACCCTCCCCGGCGCCGCACCTCCTCCCCCCCGCACCTCCTTCCAGCCCGCCGCCCCCTCCCCTCCCCGGCGCCGTCACTAACCTCTCTTCATATTCAATCCATAACAAAAAAAAATTCCAGCGTGATCTCGACGCCATCGTCCCTCCACCAACTCGCCCAACAGTTCCACGACCTCCAGCGTGATCTCGACGCCATCGGCACCGCCCGCTCCTCCACGGGCGCCGCCCTCTCCCGCCGCCGCTACGTCGCGCAACCCACGACGCCCGACATCCTCGCCCTCTTTGAGAGCTCCCCCAAGAAGCTCGTCTCCTCCCTCCAGCTCGCTGATTCCCCGTCGGGCGCCAGCGACATGGCGGAAGGGGACATCACAACCGAGCGGCGCGCGGTGTTTGGGAGCGGGAGGCTCAAGGGCAGGAGCCTTCTGGAGGCGCTGGATTGTGCGGCGGCGGCGGAGGAGGAGGTGTGCAGCACGTGCTCGTCGTCGGCATTTCTGCAAGGCAACGGGGAGGAGGCGGTGACTGTGGGTGATGGTGGTCGTTGTGAGGAGAAACGGCTGGCGGTGAGGTGCGTTGTTAGTACTGCGGTGATCGTGATGGCGGTGGTGATTGGGCTGTTCTGGTTGTTGGTATTGTGCGAGGGCGACGCTCGTGGAGTTCCTGATGCCCATCTCGTTCCCACTTGAATTTCTGTTTGATCTGATCGGCATCGTGGATGGTTTCTTGCTTTTGGCTTCTGCTGAATAAGGTGTTCTGTTTTTTTTTCGCGTTTCCGACTGTACACCTCTCTGCGATTCTGGGTGACCATGGATGTCAGTGCAGCTTTCTTGCCGAGAGTCTGATTGGAGATCGATCCATCCATGGAAAGATTGACCTACAGGTTGATGGGTTGTTCTGTATCTACCAGGAAATTCAATTTTTTTTTGTTATGGATTGAATATGAAGAGAGGTTAGTGACGGCGCCGGGGAGGGGAGGGGGCGGCGGGCTGGAAGGAGGTGCGGGGGGGAGGAGGTGCGGCGCCGGGGAGGGTAGGGGCTGCGGGGTGTCGCCGAGGAGGGGAGGGGAGCTCGGGGCGGAGCTCAGGCCGGAGAGGGAGGAGGAGGAGGTTGGAGGAGGAAGAAGAGGTCCCTGGACAATAATACCCCTCTTAAATGCACCAAGGTTTGAAAAAACCATGGTTAAGTCAATTCATTGACGGTCAACCTGACGGAAGGGCACAACTAATAACGGAGAAACTTTTGAGGGGCACAACTGATATTACGAAAAAGATAGGGGCATAACTGATATTGCAACATCTCGGAGGGGCACAAGTGATAAAATCCCTTTATATTATAGTTATGTACAGATCAACAGAATCACGACCAGAAGGAGAACGGACTGCTTATACACTAGAAGGAGTGGTTTTCGTTTTTTTTCTGTCTGTTGTTTTATAGGGATTTGTAATAGAACATGTGTAAGATACTGCTTTGTATTGTGAACTTTAAATACAACGATGATATTTTTGATGAAATTGCCACATGTGTACTTTGAGGAAAATGAAGCAGAAAGATCTCTGTCTCGGAACGTCATTGTCACGACCCGTCCCGCTAACCGGCACGTGCCGCGGCATAGATCTTTTTTAACCTTTATCCTCACAGTACACGAGTGGCAATCTCATCAAATATATCATTATCATCTATGTTTTTAAAGTTCACATTACAAAGAAATGTCTCACAAGTTCTATTACATCTCCTTACAAATAGACATATAGTAAAAAAACAACGAAAAGCACTCCTAGTGTATAAGCAGTCCTTTATCCTTCTGGTCGTGATTCTGTTGAGTCCTTTATCCTTCTCGTCATGATTCTGTTGACCTGTATATAATTATAATATAAAGGGATGTCTCTAAACCCATTTATGAGCCAGTGAAAGGATGTCAAACTCTTTTTTTAGATATAGCTAAAAGCTGAAATCATACCAAAATTTATGTTGAATACTTTGAAATTAGCTTGAAAGAGACTTTATGACCGTAATTATATAACAACACGCTAGTTTTGCAATTTAACATTGAAATTACTTCAAAAGAAGATAAACTGAAACATAATTATCATTATCAAGCTGTTTCCCATAATCACCACTGTGGCTAAGTTATCGACTCATGAACGTTTAAACGAAGATAAGTCATACGCGCAGACAGTCCAAAAGACCTAAAACACCCTGCATACGACCCAAAGCCTATATGTATACAGAATGCGGACACAAAGTCCTCTTGATACCATATCTAATGTTTTCCCATATCTAATGTCTGTTTCAGGGTACTATCTAATGACATTACCATAACTAATGGCTTGTTCATAACTTGTATAAAAATAGCTACTGTGGAGCTCACTTTCTGATTCTGATTCTGATTCTCTTCCTGTCACAAATAACTCGTAGTCTTGCCAATTCAAGCTCATGACAACTAATTCACAAAAATAAATCAATCTGACATAGCATGCATATTCTTACAACTGGAAACTATTGAGAACTTGAAAACCGATACATATTGCATAATGATTGTCCAAGCAAGATTCTTTTATATAAAGCTCAAATCTAAGTAGTGAAACTTCTGTTTCGTGTTCCACAAAGAACTATATGCCTTTGAAAACGTGCTATCACGATAAAAAACCTGAAATGACATTAGAACTGCTTTCTAAACACAGGATTTCATATATACAGTTTGGTACTTGTAATTCGTACGTAAGAGCTTCAGAACATACTATTTCATACTTGCTATCGAAACCATGCATAAAAGCTAAAGGTTGTTCCTTTATAATAGCGTTTTGAGAATCCCTCACCTGTTTGCTTACCTAATTTGAGTCGGAATCGCCTTCTTTATTGAATACCCCCTATATGCCTCTTAGATTCAGTACTACGGCTTGATGGCGGACAGAACTTTGTTACGGTTTCTAATGTGCTCTGGGTCACTGACATAGCTTCGCCGTGACTCCTACCATGCTCCTCCAGCAACCTTGACGTCCTTGGGGCTCTAAGGTGGTTAGAGGGGTGTGAGATGAAGTGAGTGGAATGGGGGGCTCATGGATATATATAGGCCTCCAACACCCATTGCAGGGGTGACATGTGTCAACATATAAGAGAGGCTCTAAGACACATGTTACCCCCTTCTCATGCATGAAGACACATGGCAATACTTGTAATCCATGCACCATGCCACTCGTCTCCTATGCATGAGAGAACTTGTTGCCCAAGCATGAGGCTACACTATGACACATTTTAGTCTTCGAATGATGACACTTGGTAATTTTGGGTATTGACACTTGTCCTGAATGTACAATGACACGTATCCCACGACTTGTCCTCCATATGTCCTACTTTGCTAATGAAACTTAATTATCACTAATGACGGGTAATTAGTACTAATCATGCTTAATTAGACTTAATGATGTGATTATGATATTTTGCTTTTTCTGCATGGTTTTGAATAGCAAGTATGCAATTGTGTTTTCTAAAGCGTTTACATATGAATTTCGAGTATGTAACAGTTGATATGAAATCAGGTCTTTCGAACGTATTTCAGGCGTCGTTTCAAGTCTTTTATCTTGATAGCATGTTTTTCAAGCATATAGTTCTTTGCAGAACACGAAATATAAGTTTCACTAATTAGATTTGAGCTTTATATAAAAGAAACTTGTTTGGACACAATCAATATGCAATATGTATCGGTCTTCAAGTACTCAATAGTTTCAGCTGCAAGAATATACATGCTATGTCAGATTGATTTATGCTTGTGAATTAGCTGTTATGAGCTTGAATTGGCAAGACTACGAGTTATTAGTGGCAGGAAAAGGATCAGAATAAAAAAAGAAAGCACCAATTTAGCTATTATATACAAGTAATGAACTAGACATTAGTTTTGGTGATGTCATTATATATATCATGAAACATTCATTAGATATTGCAAACCATTAGATATGGTATCAAGAGGACTTTGGGTCCGCATTCTGTATACATATAGGCTTTGGGCCGTATGCAGGGTGTTTTTTGTCTTTCGAACCGTCTGCGCATATGACTTAGGTTTGTTTCAGCATTCATGAGTCGAAAACTTAGCCACAGTGGTGATTAATACAAACAGCTTGATAGTGATAATTATGTTTCAGTTTATCTTCTTTAGAAGTGATTGCAGTGTTCAATTGTAAAACTACCATGTTGTTATATGATTTCTGGCATAAAGTCTCTTTCAAGCTACTATTTCAAAGTATTCAGCATAGGTTTTGGTATGATGCTCATATTTCAGCATTTATCTACATGTAAAACGCTTGAGATCCTTTCACTGTGTCTGATCTAATGAATGGGTTTAGACTCATCCCTTTATATTATAGTTATATACAGATCAACAGAATCACGACCAGAAGGAGAAAGGACTGCTTATACACTAGAAGGAGTGGTTTTCGTTTTTTTTCTGTCTGTTGTTTTATAAGGATTTGTAATAGAACATGTGTAAGATACTGCTTTGTATTGTGAACTTTAAATACAACGATGATATTTTTGATGAAATTGCCACATGTGTACTTTGAGGAAAATGAAGCAGAAAGATCTCTATCTCGGAACGTCCTTGTCACGATCCGTCCCGCTAACCGGCACGTGCCGCGGCATAGATCTTTTTTAACCGTTATCCTCACAGTACACGAGTGGCAATCTCATCAAATATATCATTATCATCTCAGTTTTTAAAGTTCACATTACAAAGAAATGTCTCACAAGTTCTATTACATCTCCTTACAAATAGACATATAGTAAAGAAAACAACGAAAAGCACTCTTAGTGTATAAGCAGTCCTTTATCCTTCTGGTCGTGATTCTGTTGAGTCCTTTATCCTTCTAGTCGTGATTCTGTTGACCTGTACATAATCTTTGTCACGACCCGTCCCGCTAACCGGAACGTGCCGCGATAGAGATCTTTCCTCTTCTTTTTCCTCAAGTAAACATGTGGCAATCTTATAGAACATAAAACCTTTGTATTTCAAGTTCACAACACCAAGAAGTGTATTACACAAGTTCTATCTATTACAACTTCTTACAAAATAACACAGACAGTACAAAAACAACGAAAAGCAAAAGACACCTCCTCCAAGTGTATCTGTGGTCCTTTCACCTGCTATTCGTGATTCTGCTGATCTGTATATAATATAATATAACGGGATGAGTCTAAACCCATTTATGAGCTTAAACCCAGTGAAAGGATCTCAAGCTTTTTACATATAACTAAAAGTTGAAATATGAGCAGTATGCCAAAATTTATGCTGATAACTTTGAAATATCTTGAAAAAGAGACTTTATGACAGTAAACATATAACAACATGCTAGATTTGCAAATTAATGCTGAAATTACTTCAAAGGCAGATAAACTGAAACATAATCATCACTATCAAGCTGTTTGTACTAATCACCACTGTGGCTAATTTATTGACTCATGAACGCTGAAACAAAGCTAAGTCATACGCGCAGACGGTCCCAAAGACCAAAAACACCCTGCATACGGCCCAAAGCCTATATGTATACAGAATGCGGACCCAAAGACCTCTTGATACCATATCTAATGTTTTGCCATATCTAATGGTGGTTTCAGGGTTATATCTAATGACATCACCATATCTAATGCCTAGTTCATGATTTGTATAAAAGAGCTACTGTGGTGCTTATCTTCTGATTCTGATCCTTTTCTTGTCACTAATAAACCGTAAACTTGCTATTTCAAGCTCATAACAGCTAATTCATGAACATAAAACAATTTTTACATAACATAAATATTCTGACAAGTAGAATTTATTTAAGAACTCGAAAATCGATCCATCATGCATAGTAACCGTGCAAAACATAATTCTTCATATAAAACTCAAATGTAAGCAGTGAAACTTATGTCTCGTGTTCCATCAAGAACCAAATGCTTAAAAACGTGTTATTAAGATAAAACTCGTGAAACAACGTCTGAAATACAATCTGAAGCCCAGATTTCATCTCAACCGTATGTACTTGTAATTCATGCATAAAAGCTTTAGAAACCACGATTTCATACTTGCTATTCAAAATCATGCATAAAAGCTAAAGACTAGTGCTTAAAATAGCGCTTGAGAATCCCTCACCTGATTGTTGTTTAACTTGGGTCGAAAACGTTTCTTTAGTGAAAACCTCCTCTATAGCCGTCTTAGATTGAATACTACAGCTTGGTACGGACAGAACTTCGTTACGACTTCAAAAACGCTCTCGATCACTGACAGGGCTTCGCCGCGGTTCCTCTCGTGCTCCTCCCGCAACCTCGGCGGTCTTGCGGCTTTAAGGTGGAGAGATGGGCGTGGGATGAATGAAATGGAATGGGGAGGCCTTGGGTATTTATAGGGCTCCACCCCCTTTACATGTGTGACATGTGTCAACATGTAAGGGAGCCTCTAAGACACATGGTATGCCACGTCTTATTTATGAGAAAACTTGTTTTCCAAGTAATAGGTTTGTTTTATCCATGAGATAACTTGTTTCCCAAGCAAGGTTTGGCTTATCTACACGAGATAACTTGTTGCCCAAGCAAGCGGCTTCACCATGACACGTGTTAGACTTAGGATGCTGACACATGGCGCTATTGAGTTTTTGACACTTGTCCTGACTATATAACGACACGCGTCCCACGATTTCCTCTCCATGTGTCCTACTTTTGCTAATGACGCTTAATTATCACTAACGACGGGTAATTAGCACTAATCATACTTAACTAGTCTTAATGATGTGATTATGGCTAATGAGTATAAATCTATGCTAATGACGCTTAATTATCACTAATGACGGTTAATTAGCACTAATCATGCTCAATTAGTCTTAATGATGTGATTATGGCTAATGAATATAAATCTATGCTAATGACGCTTAATTATTACTAATGACGGCTAATTAGCACTAATCATGCTTAATTAGGCTTAAGAATGTGATTATGGCTAATGAGTATAAATCTATTACATTATGGACACTATACTAGTAGTGGCTTCTACTACTTATAAGGTACTACCAAAAATCCAGATTACTAGATATGGTACTATGTTTTGATGTGCTATACACCACTGTGGCTAAGTTATCGACTCATGAACGTTGAAACGAAGCTAAGTCATACGCGCAGATAGTCCAAAAGACCAAAAACACCCTGCATACGGCCAAAGCCTATATGTATACAGAATGCGGACACAAAGTCCTCTTGATACCATATCTAATGTTTTGCCATATCTAATGTCTATTTCAGGGTACTATCTAATGACATTACCATAACTAATGGCTAGTTCATGACTTGTATAAAATAGCTACTGTGGAGCTTACTTTCTGATTCTTTTCCTATCACAAATAACTCGTAGGGCCTGTTTGGTTGCAGGGTTGGGCAGGGTTGGCCCAACCCTGGTTACTATTCACAAGGGTACTTTCTCCTCACAGATTACTATTCACCCATCCCAACCCAGCCCAACCCAACCCAGTCCAACCCATCAACCAAACAGGCCCGTAGTCTTGCCAATTCATGCTCATAACAGCTAATTCACAAAAATAAATCAATCTGACGTAGCTTGTATATTCTTACAACTGGAAACTATTGAGAACTTGAAAACCGATACATATTGCATAATTATTGTCTAAGCAAGATTCTTTTATATAAAGCTCAAATCTAAGTAGTGAAACTTATGTTTCGTGTTCCACAAAAAACTATATGCCTTTGAAAACGTGCTATCACGATAAAAAACTTGAAATGACATTTGAACTGCTTTCTAAACACATGATTTCATTTATACAGTTTGGTACTTGTAATTCGTACGTAAGAGCTTTAGAACATACTATTTCATACTTGCTATCGAAACCATGCATAAAAGCTAAAGGTTGTTCCTTTATAATAGCGTTTTGAGAATCCCTCACCTGTTTGCTTATCTAATTTGAGTCGGAATCGCCTTCTTTATTGAATACCCCCTATATCCCTCTTAGATTCAGTACTACGGCTTGATGGCGGACTGAACTTTGTTACGGCTTCTAATGTGCTCTGGGTCACTGACATAGCTTCGCCGTGACTCCTATTATGCTCCTCCAGTAACCTTGACGGCCTTGGGGCTCTAAGGTGGTTAGAGGGGTGTGGGATGAAGTGAGTGGAATGGGGGGCTCATGGGTATATAAAGGCCTCCAACCCCATTGCAGGGGTGACATGTGTCAACATATAAGAGAGGCTCTAAGACACATGTTACCCCCTTCTCATGCATGAAGACACATGGCAATACTTGTAATCCATGCACCATGCCACTCGTCTCCTATGCATGAGAGAACTTGTTGCCCAAGCATGAGGCTACACTATGACACATTTTAGTCTTCGAATGATGACACTTGGTAATTTTGGGTATAGACACTTGTCCTGAATGTACAATGACACGTATCCCACGACTTGTCCTCCATATGTCCTACTTTGCTAATGAAACTTAATTATCACTAATGACGGGTAATTAGTACTAATCATGCTTAATTAGACTTAATGATGTGATTATGATATTTTGCTTTTTCTGCATGGTTTTGAATAGCAAGTATGCAATTTTGTTTTCTAAAGCGTTTACATATGAATTTCGAGTATGTAACAGTTGATATGAAATCAGGTCTTTCGAACGTATTTCAGGCGTCGTTTCAAGTCTTTTATCTTGATAGCATGTTTTTCAAGCATATAGTTCTTTGCAGAACACGAAATATAAGTTTCACTAATTAGATTTGAGCTTTATATAAAAGAAACTTGTTTGGACACAATCAATATGCAATATGTATCGGTCTTCAAGTACTCAATAGTTTCAGCTGCAAGAATATACATGCTATGTCAGATTGATTTATGCTTGTGAATTAGCTGTTATGAGCTTGAATTGGCAAGACTACGAGTTATTAGTGGCAGGAAAAGGATCAGAATAAAAAAAGAAAGCACCAATTTAGCTATTATATACAAGTAATGAACTAGACATTAGTTTTGGTGATGTCATTATATATATCATGAAACATTCATTAGATATTGCAAACCATTAGATATGGTATCAAGAGGACTTTGGGTCCACATTCTGTATACATATAGGCTTTGGGCCGTATGCAGGGTGTTTTTTGTCTTTCGAACCGTCTGCGCATATGACTTAGGTTTGTTTCAGCGTTCATGAGTCGATAACTTAGCCACAGTGGTGATTAATACAAACAGCTTGATAGTGATAATTATGTTTCAGTTTATCTTCTTTAGAAGTGATTGCAGTGTTCAATTGTAAAACTACCATGTTGTTATATGATTTCTGGCATAAAGTCTCTTTCAAGCTACTATTTCAAAGTATTCAGCATAGGTTTTGGTATGATGCTCATATTTCAGCATTTATCTACATGTAAAACGCTTGAGATCCTTTCACTGTGTCTGATCTAATGAATGGGTTTAGACTCATCCCTTTATATTATAGTTATATACAGATCAACAGAATCACGACCAGAAGGAGAAAGGACTGCTTATACACTAGAAGGAGTGGTTTTCGTTTTTTTTCTGTCTGTTGTTTTATAAGGATTTGTAATAGAACATGTGTAAGATACTGCTTTGTATTGTGAACTTTAAATACAACGATGATATTTTTGATGAAATTGCCACATGTGTACTTTGAGGAAAATGAAGCAGAAAGATCTCTATCTCGGAACGTCCTTGTCACGATCCGTCCCGCTAACCGGCACGTGCCGCGGCATAGATCTTTTTTAACCGTTATCCTCACAGTACACGAGTGGCAATCTCATCAAATATATCATTATCATCTCAGTTTTTAAAGTTCACATTACAAAGAAATGTCTCACAAGTTCTATTACATCTCCTTACAAATAGACATATAGTAAAAAAAACAACGAAAAGCACTCTTAGTGTATAAGCAGTCCTTTATCCTTCTGGTCGTGATTCTGTTGAGTCCTTTATCCTTCTAGTCGTGATTCTGTTGACCTGTACATAATCTTTGTCACGACCCGTCCCGCTAACCGGAACGTGCCGCGATAGAGATCTTTCCTCTTCTTTTTCCTCAAGTAAACATGTGGCAATCTTATAGAACATAAAACCTTTGTATTTCAAGTTCACAACACCAAGAAGTGTATTACACAAGTTCTATCTATTACAACTTCTTACAAAATAACACAGACAGTACAAAAACAACGAAAAGCAAAAGACACCTCCTCCAAGTGTATCTGTGGTCCTTTCACCTGCTATTCGTGATTCTGCTGATCTGTATATAATATAATATAACGGGATGAGTCTAAACCCATTTATGAGCTTAAACCCAGTGAAAGGATCTCAAGCTTTTTACATATAACTAAAAGTTGAAATATGAGCAGTATGCCAAAATTTATGCTGATAACTTTGAAATATCTTGAAAAAGAGACTTTATGACAGTAAACATTAACAACATGCTAGATTTGCAAATTAATGCTGAAATTACTTCAAAGGCAGATAAACTGAAACATAATCATCACTATCAAGCTGTTTGTACTAATCACCACTGTGGCTAATTTATTGACTCATGAACGCTGAAACAAAGCTAAGTCATACGCGCAGACGGTCCCAAAGACCAAAAACACCCTGCATACGGCCCAAAGCCTATATGTATACAGAATGCGGACCCAAAGACCTCTTGATACCATATCTAATGTTTTGCCATATCTAATGGTGGTTTCAGGGTCATATCTAATGACATCACCATATCTAATGCCTAGTTCATGATTTGTATAAAAGAGCTACTGTGGTGCTTATCTTCTGATTCTGATCCTTTTCTTGTCACTAATAAACCGTAAACTTGCTATTTCAAGCTCATAACAGCTAATTCATGAACATAAAACAATTTTTACATAACATAAATATTCTGACAAGTAGAATTTATTTAAGAACTCGAAAATCGATCCATCATGCATAGTAACCGTGCAAAACATAATTCTTCATATAAAACTCAAATGTAAGCAGTGAAACTTATGTCTCGTGTTCCATCAAGAACCAAATGCTTAAAAACGTGTTATTAAGATAAAACTCGTGAAACAACGTCTGAAATACAATCTGAAGCCCAGATTTCATCTCAACCGTATGTACTTGTAATTCATGCATAAAAGCTTTAGAAACCACGATTTCATACTTGCTATTCAAAATCATGCATAAAAGCTAAAGACTAGTGCTTAAAATAGCGCGTGAGAATCCCTCACCTGATTGTTGTTTAACTTGGGTCGAAAACGTTTCTTTAGTGAAAACCTCCTCTATAGCCGTCTTAGATTGAATACTACAGCTTGGTACGGACAGAACTTCGTTACGACTTCAAAAACGCTCTCGATCACTGACAGGGCTTCGCCGCGGTTCCTCTCGTGCTCCTCCCGCAACCTCGGCGGTCTTGCGGCTTTAAGGTGGAGAGATGGGCGTGGGATGAATGAAATGGAATGGGGAGGCCTTGGGTATTTATAGGGCTCCACCCCCTTTACATGTGTGACATGTGTCAACATGTAAGGGAGCCTCTAAGACACATGGTATGCCACGTCTTATTTATGAGAAAACTTGTTTTCCAAGTAATAGGTTTGTTTTATCCATGAGATAACTTGTTTCCCAAGCAAGGTTTGGCTTATCTACATGAGATAACTTGTTGCCCAAGCAAGCGGCTTCACCATGACACGTGTTAGACTTAGGATGCTGACACATGGCGCTATTGAGTTTTTGACACTTGTCCTGACTATATAACGACACGCGTCCCACGATTTCCTCTCCATGTGTCCTACTTTTGCTAATGACGCTTAATTATCACTAACGACGGGTAATTAACACTAATCATACTTAACTAGTCTTAATGATGTGATTATGGCTAATGAGTATAAATCTATGCTAATGACGCTTAATTATCACTAATGACGGTTAATTAGCACTAATCATGCTCAATTAGTCTTAATGATGTGATTATGGCTAATGAATATAAATCTATGCTAATGACGCTTAATTATTACTAATGACGGCTAATTAGCACTAATCATGCTTAATTAGGCTTAAGAATGTGATTATGGCTAATGAGTATAAATCTATTACATTATGGACACTATACTAGTAGTGGCTTCTACTACTTATAAGGTACTACCAAAAATACAGATTACTAGATATGGTACTATGTTTTGATGTGCTATACACCACTGTGGCTAAGTTATCGACTCATGAACGCTGAAACGAAGCTAAGTCATACGCGCAGATAGTCCAAAAGACCAAAAACACCCTGCATACGGCCCAAAGCCTATATGTATGCAGAATGCGGACACAAAGTCCTCTTGATACCATATCTAATGTTTTGCCATATCTAATGTCTATTTCAGGGTACTATCTAATGACATTACCATAACTAATGGCTAGTTCATGACTTGTATAAAATAGCTACTGTGGAGCTTACTTTCTGATTCTGATTCTTTTCCTGTCACAAATAACTCGTAGGGCCTGTTTGGTTGCAGGGTTGGCCCAACCCTGGTTACTATTCACAAGGGTACTTTCTCCTCACAGATTACTATTCACCCATCCCAACCCAGACCAACCCAACCCAGTCCAACCCATCAACCAAACAGGCCCGTAGTCTTGCCAATTCATGCTCATAACAGCTAATTCACAAAAATAAATCAATCTGACGTAGCTTGTATATTCTTACAACTGGAAACTATTGAGAACTTGAAAACCGATACATATTGCATAATTATTGTCCAAGCAAGATTCTTTTATATAAAGCTCAAATCTAAGTAGTGAAACTTATGTTTCGTGTTCCACAAAAAACTATATGCCTTTGAAAACGTGCTATCACGATAAAAAACTTGAAATGACATTTGAACTGCTTTCTAAACACATGATTTCATTTATACAGTTTGGTACTTGTAATTCGTACGTAAGAGCTTTAGAACATACTATTTCATACTTGCTATCGAAACCATGCATAAAAGCTAAAGGTTGTTCCTTTATAATAGCGTTTTGAGAATCCCTCACCTGTTTGCTTATCTAATTTGAGTCGGAATCGCCTTCTTTATTGAATACCCCCTATATCCCTCTTAGATTCAGTACTACGGCTTGATGGCGGACAGAACTTTGTTACGGCTTCTAATGTGCTCTGGGTCACTGACATAGCTTCACCGTGACTCCTATCATGCTCCTCCAGTAACCTTGACGGCCTTGGGGCTCTAAGGTGGTTAGAGGGGTGTGGGATGAAGTGAGTGGAATGGGGGGCTCATGGGTATATAAAGGCCTCCAACCCCATTGCAGGGGTGACATGTGTCAACATATAAGAGAGGCTCTAAGACACATGTTACCCCCTTCTCATGCATGAAGACACATGGCAATACTTGTAATCCATGCACCATGCCACTCGTCTCCTATGCATGAGAGAACTTGTTGCCCAAGCATGAGGCTACACTGACACATTTTAGTCTTCGAATGATGACACTTGGTAATTTTGGGTATTGACACTTGTCCTGAATGTACAATGACACGTATCCCACGACTTGTCCTCCATATGTCCTACTTTTCTAATGAAACTTAATTATCACTAATGACGGGTAATTAGTACTAATCATGCTTAATTAGTCTTAATGATGTGATTATGATATTTTGCTTTTTCTGCATGGTTTTGAATAGCAAGTATGCAATTGTGTTTTCTAAAGCGTTTACATATGAATTTCGAGTATGTAACAGTTGATATGAAATCAGGTCTTTCGAACGTATTTCAGGCGTCGTTTCAAGTCTTTTATCTTGATAGCATGTTTTTCAAGCATATAGTTCTTTGCAGAACACGAAATATAAGTTTCACTAATTAGATTTGAGCTTTATATAAAAGAAACTTGTTTGGACACAATCAATATGCAATATGTATCGGTCTTCAAGTACTCAATAGTTTCAGCTGCAAGAATATACATGCTATGTCAGATTGATTTATGCCTGTGAATTAGCTGTTATGAGCTTGAATTGGCAAGACTACGAGTTATTAGTGGCAGGAAAAGGATCAGAATAAAAAAAGAAAGCACCAATTTAGCTATTATATACAAGTAATGAACTAGACATTAGTTATGGTGATGTCATTATATATATCATGAAATATTCATTAGATATTGCAAACCATTAGATATTGTATCAAGAGGACTTTGGGTCCGCATTCTGTATACATATAGGCTTTGGGCCGTATGCAGGGTGTTTTTTGTCTTTCGAACCGTCTGCGCATATGACTTAGGTTTGTTTCAGCGTTCATGAGTCGATAACTTAGCCACAGTGGTGATTAATACAAACAGCTTGATAGTGATAATTATGTTTCAGTTTATCTTCTTTAGAAGTGATTGCAGTGTTCAATTGTAAAACTACCATGTTGTTATATGATTTCTGGCATAAAGTCTCTTTCAAGCTACTATTTCAAAGTATTCAGCATAGGTTTTGGTATGATGCTCATATTTCAGCATTTATCTACATGTAAAACGCTTGAGATCCTTTCACTGTGTCTGATCTAATGAATGGGTTTAGACTCATCCCTTTATATTATAGTTATGTACAGATCAACAGAATCACGACCAGAAGGAGAAAGGACTGCTTATACACTAGAAGGAGTGGTTTTCGTTTTTTTTCTGTCTGTTGTTTTATAAGGATTTGTAATAGAACATGTGTAAGATACTGCTTTGTATTGTGAACTTTAAATACAACGATGATATTTTTGATGAAATTGCCACATGTGTACTTTGAGGAAAATGAAGCAGAAAGATCTCTATCTCGGAACGTCCTTGTCACGATCCGTCCCGCTAACCGGCACGTGCCGCGGCATAGATCTTTTTTAACCGTTATCCTCACAGTACACGAGTGGCAATCTCATCAAATATATCATTATCATCTCAGTTTTTAAAGTTCACATTACAAAGAAATGTCTCACAAGTTCTATTACATCTCCTTACAAATAGACATATAGTAAAAAAAACAACGAAAAGCACTCTTAGTGTATAAGCAGTCCTTTATCCTTCTGGTCGTGATTCTGTTGAGTCCTTTATCCTTCTAGTCGTGATTCTGTTGACCTGTACATAATCTTTGTCACGACCCGTCCCGCTAACCGGAACGTGCCGCGATAGAGATCTTTCCTCTTCTTTTTCCTCAAGTAAACATGTGGCAATCTTATAGAACATAAAACCTTTGTATTTCAAGTTCACAACACCAAGAAGTGTATTACACAAGTTCTATCTATTACAACTTCTTACAAAATAACACAGACAGTACAAAAACAACGAAAAGCAAAAGACACCTCCTCCAAGTGTATCTGTGGTCCTTTCACCTGCTATTCGTGATTCTGCTGATCTGTATATAATATAATATAACGGGATGAGTCTAAACCCATTTATGAGCTTAAACCCAGTGAAAGGATCTCAAGCTTTTTACATATAACTAAAAGTTGAAATATGAGCAGTATGCCAAAATTTATGATGATAACTTTGAAATATCTTGAAAAAGAGACTTTATGACAGTAAACATATAACAACATGCTAGATTTGCAAATTAATGCTGAAATTACTTCAAAGGCAGATAAACTGAAACATAATCATCACTATCAAGCTGTTTGTACTAATCACCACTGTGGCTAATTTATTGACTCATGAACGTTGAAACAAAGCTAAGTCATACGCGCAGACGGTCCCAAAGACCAAAAACACCCTGCATACGGCCCAAAGCCTATATGTATACAGAATGCGGACCCAAAGACCTCTTGATACCATATCTATTGTTTTGCCATATCTAATGGTGGTTTCAGGGTCATATCTAATGACATCACCATATCTAATGGCTAGTTCATGATTTGTATAGAAGAGCTACTGTGGTGCTTATCTTCTGATTCTGATCCTTTTCTTGTCACTAATAAACCGTAAACTTGCTATTTCAAGCTCATAACAGCTAATTCATGAACATAAAACAATTTTTACATAACATACATATTCTGACAAGTAGAATTTATTTAAGAACTCGAAAATCGATCCATCATGCATAGTAACCGTGCAAAACATAATTCTTCATATAAAACTCAAATGTAAGCAGTGAAACTTATGTCTCGTGTTCCATCAAGAACCAAATGCTTAAAAACGTGTTATGAAGATAAAACTCGTGAAACAACGTCTGAAATACAATCTGAAGCCCAGATTTCATCTCAACCGTATGTACTTGTAATTCATGCATAAAAGCTTTAGAAACCACGATTTCATACTTGCTATTCAAAATCATGCATAAAAGCTAAAGACTAGTGCTTAAAATAGCGCTTGAGAATCCCTCACCTGATTGTTGTTTAACTTGGGTCGAAAACGTTTCTTTAGTGAAAACCTCCTCTATAGCCGTCTTAGATTGAATACTACAGCTTGGTACGGACAGAACTTCATTACGACTTCAAAAACGCTCTCGATCACTGACAGGGCTTCGCCGCGGTTCCTCTCGTGCTCCTCCCGCAACCTCGGCGGTCTTGCGGCTTTAAGGTGGAGAGATGGGCGTGGGATGAATGAAATGGAATGGGGAGGCCTTGGGTATTTATAGGGCTCCACCCCCTTTACATGTGTGACATGTGTCAACATGTAAGGGAGCCTCTAAGACACATGGTATGCCACGTCTTATTTATGAGAAAACTTGTTTTCCAAGTAATAGGTTTGTTTTATCCATGAGATAACTTGTTTCCCAAGCAAGGTTTGGCTTATCTACACGAGATAACTTGTTGCCCAAGCAAGCGGCTTCACCATGACACGTGTTAGACTTAGGATGCTGACACATGGCGCTATTGAGTTTTTGACACTTGTCCTGACTATATAACGACACGCGTCCCACGATTTCCTCTCCATGTGTCCTACTTTTGCTAATGACGCTTAATTATCACTAACGACGGGTAATTAGCACTAATCATACTTAACTAGTCTTAATGATGTGATTATGGCTAATGAGTATAAATCTATGCTAATGACGCTTAATTATCACTAATGACGGTTAATTAGCACTAATCATGCTCAATTAGTCTTAATGATGTGATTATGGCTAATGAATATAAATCTATGCTAATGACGCTTAATTATTACTAATGACGGCTAATTAGCACTAATCATGCTTAATTAGGCTTAAGAATGTGATTATGGCTAATGAGTATAAATCTATTACATTATGGACACTATACTAGTAGTGGCTTCTACTCTTATAAGGTACTACCAAAAATCCAGATTACTAGATATGGTACTATGTTTTGATGTGCTATACACCACTGTGGCTAAGTTATCGACTCATGAACGCTGAAACGAAGCTAAGTCATACGCGCAGATAGTCCAAAAGACCAAAAACACCCTGCATACGGCCCAAAGCCTATATGTATATACAGAATGCGGACACAAAGTCCTCTTGATACCATATCTAATGTTTTGCCATATCTAATGTCTATTTCAGGGTACTATCTAATGACATTACCATAACTAATGGCTAGTTCATGACTTGTATAAAATAGCTACTGTGGAGCTTACTTTCTGATTCTGATTCTTTTCCTGTCACAAATAACTCGTAGTCTTGCCAATTCATGCTCATAACAGCTAATTCACAAAAATAAATCAATCTGACGTAGCTTGTATATTCTTACAACTGGAAACTATTGAGAACTTGAAAACCGATACATATTGCATAATTATTGTCCAAGCAAGATTCTTTTATATAAAGCTCAAATCTAAGTAGTGAAACTTATGTTTCGTGTTCCACAAAAAACTATATGCCTTTGAAAACGTGCTATCACGATAAAAAACTTGAAATGACATTTGAACTGCTTTCTAAACACATGATTTCATTTATACAGTTTGGTACTTGTAATTCGTACGTAAGAGCTTTAGAACATACTATTTCATACTTGCTATCGAAACC
Organism: Ottelia alismoides; assembly: GCA_037367405.1. Taxonomy (NCBI): domain Eukaryota; kingdom Viridiplantae; phylum Streptophyta; class Magnoliopsida; order Alismatales; family Hydrocharitaceae; genus Ottelia; species Ottelia alismoides. The sequence goes on from JAZKJV010006837.1 coordinate 958,457, forward strand.
ATGCATAAAAGCTAAAGGTTGTTCCTTTATAATAGCGTTTTGAGAATCCCTCACCTGTTTGCTTATCTAATTTGAGTCGGAATCGCCTTCTTTATTGAATACCCCCTATATCCCTCTTAGATTCAGTACTACGGCTTGATGGCGGACAGAACTTTGTTACGGCTTCTAATGTGCTCTGGGTCACTGACATAGCTTCGCCGTGACTCCTATCATGCTCCTCCAGTAACCTTGACGGCCTTGGGGCTCTAAGGTGGTTAGAGGGGTGTGGGATGAAGTGAGTGGAATGGGGGGCTCATGGGTATATAAAGGCCTCCAACCCCATTGCAGGGGTGACATGTGTCAACATATAAGAGAGGCTCTAAGACACATGTTACCCCCTTCTCATGCATGAAGGCACATGGCAATACTTGTAATCCATGCACCATGCCACTCGTCTCCTATGCATGCGAGAACTTGTTGCCCAAGCATGAGGCTACACTATGACACATTTTAGTCTTCGAATGATGACACTTGGTAATTTTGGGTATTGACACTTGTCCTGAATGTACAATGACACGTATCCCACGACTTGTCCTCCATATGTCCTACTTTGCTAATGAAACTTAATTATCACTAATGACGGGTAATTAGTACTAATCATGCTTAATTAGTCTTAATGATGTGATTATGATATTTTGCTTTTTCTGCATGGTTTTGAATAGCAAGTATGCAATTGTGTTTTCTAAAGCGTTTACATATGAATTTCGAGTATGTAACAGTTGATATGAAATCAGGTCTTTCGAACGTATTTCAGGCGTCGTTTCAAGTCTTTTATCTTGATAGCATGTTTTTCAAGCATATAGTTCTTTGCGGAACACGAAATATAAGTTTCACTAATTAGATTTGAGCTTTATATAAAAGAAACTTGTTTGGACACAATCAATATGCAATATGTACCGGTCTTCAAGTACTCAATAGTTTCAGCTGCAAGAATATACATGCTATGTCAGATTGATTTATGCTTGTGAATTAGCTGTTATGAGCTTGAATTGGCAAGACTACGAGTTATTAGTGGCAGGAAAAGGATCAGAATAAAAAAAGAAAGCACCAATTTAGCTATTATATACAAGTAATGAACTAGACATTAGTTATGGTGATGTCATTATATATATCATGAAACATTCATTAGATATAGCAAACCATTAGATATGGTATCAAGAGGACTTTGGGTCCGCATTCTGTATACATATAGGCTTTGGGCCGTATGCAGGGTGTTTTTTGTCTTTGGAACCGTCTGCGCATATGACTTAGGTTTGTTTCAGCGTTCATGAGTCGATATCTTAGCCACAGTGGTGATTAATGCAAACAGCTTGATAGTGATAATTATGTTTCAGTTTATCTTCTTTAGAAGTGATTGCAGTGTTCAATTGTAAAACTACCATGTTGTTATATGATTTCTGGCATAAAGTCTCTTTCAAGCTACTATTTCAAAGTATTCAGCATAGGTTTTGGTATGATGCTCATATTTCAGCATTTATCTACATGTAAAATGCTTGAGATCCTTTCACTGTGTCTGATCTAATGAATGGGTTTAGACTCATCCCATTATATTATAGTTATGTACAGATCAACAGAATCACGACCAGAAGGAGAAAGGACTGCTTATACACTAGAAGGAGTGGTTTTCGTTTTTTTTCTGTCTGTTGTTTTATAAGGATTTGTAATAGAACATGTGTAAGATACTGCTTTGTATTGTGAACTTTAAATACAACGATGATATTTTTGATGAAATTGCCACATGTGTACTTTGAGGAAAATGAAGCAGAAAGATCTCTGTCTCGGAACGTCCTTGTCACGATCCGTCCCGCTAACCGGCACGTGCCGCGGCATAGATCTTTTTTAACCTTTATCCTCACAGTACACGAGTGGCAATCTCATCAAATATATCATTATCATCTCTGTTTTTAAAGTTCACATTGCAAAGAAATGTCTCACAAGTTCTATTACATCTCCTTACAAATAGACATATAGTAAAAAAAACAACGAAAAGCACTCCTAGTGTATAAGCAGTCCTTTATCCTTTTGGTCGTGATTCTGTTGAGTCCTTTATCCTTCTGGTCGTGATTCTGTTGACATGGACATAATTATTGTCACGACCCGTCCCGCTAACCGGAACGTGCCGCGACAGAGATCTTTCCTCTTCTTTTTCCTCAAGTAAACATGTGGCAATCTTATAGAACATAAAACCTTTGTATTTCAAGTTCACAACACCAAGAAGTGTATTACACAAGTTCTATCTATTACAACTTCTTACAAAATAACACAGACAGTACAAAAACAACGAAAAGCAAAAGACACCTCCTCCAAGTGTATCTGTGGTCCTTTCACCTGCTATTCGTGATTCTGCTGATCTGTATATAATATAATATAACGGGATGAGTCTAAACCCATTTATGAGCTTAAACCCAGTGAAAGGATCTCAAGCTTTTTACATATAACTAAAAGTTGAAATATGAGCAGTATGCCAAAATTTATGCTGATAACTTTGAAATATCTTGAAAAAGAGACTTTATGACAGTAAACATATTACAACATGCTAGATTTGCAAATTAATGCTGAAATTACTTCAAAGGCAGATAAACTGAAAAATAATCATCACTGTCAAGCTGTTTGTACTAATCACCACTGTGGCTAATTTATTGACTCATGAACGCTGAAACAAAGCTAAGTCATACGCGCAGACGGTCCCAAAGACCAAAAACACCCTGCATACGGCCCAAAGCCTATATGTATACAGAATGCGGACCCAAAGTCCTCTTGATACCATATCTAATGTTTTGCCATATCTAATGGTGGTTTCAGGGTCATATCTAATGACATCACCATATCTAATGGCTAGTTCATGATTTGTATAAAAGAGCTACTGTGGTGCTTATCTTCTGATTCTGATCCTTTACTTGTCACTAATAAACCGTAAACTTGCTATTTCAAGCTCATAACAGCTAATTCATGAACATAAAACAATTTTTACATAACATACATATTCTGACAAGTAGAATTTATTTAAGAACTCGAAAATCGATCCATCATGCATAGTAACCGTGCAAAACATAATTCTTCATATAAAACTCAAATGTAAGCAGTGAAACTTATGTCTCGTGTTCCATCAAGAACCAAATGCTTAAAAACGTGTTATTAAGATAAAACTCGTGAAACAACGTCTGAAATACAATCTGAAGCCCAGATTTCATCTCAACCGTATGTACTTGTAATTCATGCATAAAAGCTTTAGAAACCACGATTTCATACTTGCTATTCAAAATCATGCATAAAAGCTAAAGACTAGTGCTTAAAATAGCGCTTGAGAATCCCTCACCTGATTGTTGTTTAACTTGGGTCGAAAACGTTTCTTTAGTGAAAACCTCCTCTATAGCCGTCTTAGATTGAATACTACAGCCTGGTACGGACAGAACTTCGTTACGACTTCAAAAACGCTCTCGATCACTGACAGGGCTTCGCCGCGGTTCCTCTCGTGCTCCTCCCGCAACCTCGGCGGTCTTGCGGCTTTAAGGTGGAGAGATGGGCGTGGGATGAATGAAATGGAATGGGGAGGCCTTGGGTATTTATAGGGCTCCACCCCCTTTACATGTGTGACATGTGTCAACATGTAAGGGAGCCTCTAAGACACATGGTATGCCACATGTCTTATTTATGAGAAAACTTGTTTTCCAAGTAATAGGTTTGTTTTATCCATGAGATAACTTGTTTCCCAAGCAAGGTTTGGCTTATCTACACGAGATAACTTGTTGCCCAAGCAAGCGGCTTCACCATGACACGTGTTAGACTTAGGATGCTGACACATGGCGCTATTGAGTTTTTGACACTTGTCCTGACTATATAACGACACGCGTCCCACGATTTCCTCTCCATGTGTCCTACTTTTGCTAATGACGCTTAATTGTAATACGCGTTTTGTACACTATGCCGTTGAATGTTATCAAGTGTTATTTCAAGGATATATTGATTGATAGTGTTCACACGTTACGGACACCATAGTCAACAGATTCGCTTTAATGCAATGTTTTTATTGAAACTTCTTTAAATCAGAGACCATCTTGTATATAAAAAAATGGACTCCAAAAGGTTCTCTGAATTGTGTACATAATACCACATCTAGTAATCTGGATTTTTGGTAGTACCTTATAAGTAGTAGAAGCCACTACTTGCAAAGTGCCCATAATGTTATAGACTTATACTCATTAGCCGTAATCACATCATTAAGACTAATTAAGCATGATTAGTGCTAATTACCCGTCATTAGTGATAATAAAGCATCATTAGCATATATTTATACTCATTAGCTATAATCACATCATTAAGACTAATGAAGCATGATTAGTGCTAATTACCCACCATTAGTGTTAATTAAGCGTCATTAGCAAAAGTAGGACACATGGAGTGTAAATCATGGGACACGTGTCGTTCTATGGTCAGGACATGTGTCAAAACCTCAGTAGTGCCATGTGTCATTATCTTGAGACTAACACATGTCACGGTGTAGTCTTTTGCTTGGGCAACAAGTAAACTCGTGGATAAGCCATGCCTATTGCTTGGGCAACAAGTAATCTCATGGATAAGACTAGCCACATACTTGGGCAACTAGTTTCCTTGTGATATTGCCATGTGCCATGCCATGTGTCTTCATACACATGAGCCTCCCTTACATGTTGACACATGTCACACATGTAAAGGGGATGGGGGGCTATAAATACCCATGACCCCCCATACACCTCCTCACATCATCCCACGCCCATTTTTCCACCATAAAGCCGCAAGGCCGCCGAGGTTGCGAGAGGAGCTCGAGAGGAGCCGCGGCGAAGCCCTGCCGGATATCGAGCGTGTTTTTGAAGCCGTAACGAAGTTCTGTACGCACCAAGCCGTAGAATTCAATCTAAGACGACCTTAGGGGGGGATTTCACAAAAGAAACATTTCCGACCCAAGTTAGACAACAATCAGGTGAGGGATTCTCAAGCGCTATTTTAAAGCACTAGTTTTTAGCTTTTATGCATAGTTTTGAATAGCAAGTATGAAATCGTGTTTTTCTAAAGCTTTTACGCATGAATTACAAGTACCATACAGTTGATATGAAAGCAGGGCTTTAGAACGTATTTCAGGCGTCGTTTCAAGTGTTTTATCATGATAGCACGTTTTTATGCATTTTGTTCTTGATGGAACACGAGACGTGATGTTTCACTATTTAGATATGAGTTTTATGCAAAGAATTATGTTTTGCACGGTTACTATGCATTATGGCTCAGTTTTCAAGTTCTTAAACAAGTTCTAGCTATCAGAATATGTATGTTATGCCAAGAGTGTTTTATGTTCATGATTTAGCTGTTATGAGATTGAATTAGCAATAGTACAGTTTATTAGTGGCAAGAAAAGAATCAGAATCAGAAGATAAGCACCACAGTTGCTCTTTTATACAAATCATGAACTAGCCATTAGATATGGTGATGTCATTAGATATGACCCTGAAACCGCCATTAGATATGGCAAACCATTAGATATGGTATCAAGAGGACTTTGGGTCCGCATTCTGTATACATATAGGCTTTGGGCCGTATACAGGGTGTTTTTGGTCTTTGGGACCGTCTGCGCGTATGACTTAGCTTTGTTTCAGCGTTCATGAGTCAATAAATTAGCCACAGTGGTGATTAGTACAAACAGCTTGATAGTGATGATTATGTTTCAGTTTATCTGCTTTTGAAGTGATTTCAGCATTCAATAGCAAAACTAGCATGTTTTATATGTAATTTCTGTTATAAAGTCTCTTTCAAGCTATTTCACAGTATTAAGCATAAACTTTTGTCATGATGCTCATATTTCAGATTTTAGTTATATGTAAAAAGCTTGAGATCCTTTCACTGGGTCTAAGCTCATAAATGGGTTTAGACTCATCCCGTTATATTATATTTTATACAGATCAGCAGAATCACGATTAGCAGGAGAAAGGACCACGGATACACTTGAAGGAGGTGTCTTTTTTTTGCTTTAAGGTTGTTTTTGTAGTGTCTGTGTTATTTTGTAAGAAGTTGTAATAGATAGAATTTGTGTAATACACTTGCTGATGTTGTGAACTTGAAATACAAAGATGTTATGTTTTTGAGATTGCCACATGTTTACTTGTGAACTTGAAATACAAAGATGTTATGTTTTTGAGATTGCCACATGTTTACTTGAGGAAAAAAAAAATATGAGGAAGAAAGATCTCTGTCGCGGCACGTTCTGGTTAGCGGGACGGGTCGTGACATTAATTATCACTAACGACGGGTAATTAGCACTAATCATACTTAACTAGTCTTAATGATGTGATTATGGCTAATGAGTATAAATCTATGCTAATGACGCTTAATTATCACTAATGACGGTTAATTAGCACTAATCATGCTCAATTAGTCTTAATGATGTGATTATGGCTAATGAATATAAATCTATGCTAATGACGCTTAATTATTACTAATGACGGGTAATTAGCACTAATCATGCTTAATTAGGCTTAAGAATGTGATTATTGCTAATGAGTATAAATCTATTACATTATGGACAATATGCTAGTAGTGGCTTCTACTACTTATAAGGTACTACCAAAAATCCAGATTACTAGATATGGTACTATGTTTTGATGTGCTACACCACTGTGGCTAAGTTATCGACTCATGAACGCTGAAACGAAGCTAAGTCATACGCGCAGATAGTCCAAAAGACCAAAAACTCCCTGCATACGGCCCAAAGCCTATATGTATACAGAATGCAGACAGAAAGTCCTCTTGATACCATATTTAATGTTTTGCCATATCTAATGTCTATTTCAGGGTACTATCTAATGACATTACCATAACTAATGGCTAGTTCATGACTTGTATAAAATATTTACTGTGGAGCTTACTTTCTGATTCTGATTCTTTTCCTGTCACAAATAACTCGTAGGGCCTGTTTGGTTGCAGGGTTGGGCAGGGTTGGCCCAACCCTGGTTACTATTCACAAGGGTACTTTCTCCTCACAGATTACTATTCACCCATCCCAACCCAGCCCAACCCAACCCAGTCCAACCCATCAACCAAAGAAGCCCGTAGTCTTGCCAATTCATGCTCATAACAGCTAATTCACAAAAATAAATCAATCTGACGTAGCATGTATATTCTTACAACTGGAATTTATTGAGAACTTGAAAACCGATACATATTGCATAATTACTGTCCAAGCAAGATTCTTTTATATAAAGCTCAAATCTAAGTAGTGAAACTTATGTTTCGTGTTCCACAAAAAACTATATGCCTTTGAAAACGTGCTATCACGATAAAAAACTTGAAATGACATTTGAACTGCTTTCTAAACACATGATTTCATTTATACAGTTTGGTACTTGTAATTCGTACGTAAGAGCTTTAGAACATACTATTTCATACTTGCTATCGAAACCATGCATAAAAGCTAAAGGTTGTTCCTTTATAATAGCGTTTTGAGAATCCCTCACCTGTTTGCTTATCTAATTTGAGTCGGAATCGCCTTCTTTATTGAATACCCCCTATATCCCTCTTAGATTCAGTACTACGGCTTGATGGCGGACAGAACTTTGTTACTGCTTCTAATGTGCTCTGGGTCACTGACATAGCTTCGCCGTGACTCCTATCATGCTCCTCCAGTAACCTTGACGGCCTTGGGGCTCTAAGGTGGTTAGAGGGGTGTGGGACGAAGTGAGTGGAATGGGGGGCTCATGGGTATATAAAGGCCTCCAACCCCATTGCAGGGGTGACATGTGTCAACATATAAGAGAGGCTCTAAGACACATGTTACCCCCTTCTCATGCATGAAGACACATGGCAATACTTGTAATCCATGCACCATGCCACTCGTCTCCTATGCATGAGAGAACTTGTTGCCCAAGCATGAGGCTACACTATGACACATTTTAGTCTTCGAATGATGACACTTGGTAATTTTGGGTATTGACACTTGTCCTGAATGTACAATGACACGTATCCCACGATTTGTCCTCCATATGTCCTACTTTGCTAATGAAACTTAATTATCACTAATGACGGGTAATTAGTACTAAACATGCTTAATTAGTCTTAATGATGTGATTATGATATTTTGCTTTTTCTGCATGGTTTTGAATAGCAAGTATGCAATCGTGTTTTCTAAAGCGTTTACATATGAATTTCGAGTATGTTACAGTTGATATGAAATCAGGTCTTTCGAACGTATTTCAGGCGTCGTTTCAAGTGTTTTATCTCGATAGTATGTTTTTCAAGCATATAGTTCTTTGCAGAACACGAAATATAAGTTTCACTAATTAGATTTGAGCTTTATATAAAAGAAACTTGTTTGGACACAATCAATATGCAATATGTACCGGTCTTCAAGTACTCAATAGTTTCAGCTGCAAGAATATACATGCTATGTCAGATTGATTTATGCTTGTGAATTAGCTGTTATGAGCTTGAATTGGCAAGACTACGAGTTATTAGTGGCAGGAAAAGGATCAGAATAAAAAAAGAAAGCACCAATTTAGCTATTATATACAAGTAATGAACTAGACATTAGTTATGGTGATGTCATTATATATATCATGAAACATTCATTAGATATAGCAAACCATTAGATATGGTATCAAGAGGACTTTGGGTCCGCATTCTGTATACATATAGGCTTTGGGCCGTATGCAGGGTGTTTTTTGTCTTTGGAACCGTCTGCGCATATGACTTAGGTTTGTTTCAGCGTTCATGAGTCGATAACTTAGCCACAGTGGTGATTAATGCAAACAGCTTGATAGTGATAATTATGTTTCAGTTTATCTTCTTTAGAAGTGATTGCAGTGTTCAATTGTAAAACTACCATGTTGTTATATGATTTCTGGCATAAAGTCTCTTTCAAGCTACTATTTCAAAGTATTCAGCATAGGTTTTGGTATGATGCTCATATTTCAGCATTTATCTACATGTAAAATGCTTGAGATCCTTTCACTGTGTCTGATCTAATGAATGGGTTTAGACTCATCCCATTATATTATAGTTATGTACAGATCAACAGAATCACGACCAGAAGGAGAAAGGACTGCTTATACACTAGAAGGAGTGGTTTTCGTTTTTTTTCTGTCTGTTGTTTTATAAGGATTTGTAATAGAACATGTGTAAGATACTGCTTTGTATTGTGAACTTTAAATACAACGATGATATTTTTGATGAAATTGCCACATGTGTACTTTGAGGAAAATGAAGCAGAAAGATCTCTGTCTCGGAACGTCCTTGTCACGATCCGTCCCGCTAACCAGCACGTGCCGCGGCATAGATCTTTTTTAACCTTTATCCTCACAGTACACGAGTGGCAATCTCATCAAATATATCATTATCATCTCTGTTTTTAAAGTTCACATTGCAAAGAAATGTCTCACAAGTTCTATTACATCTCCTTACAAATAGACATATAGTAAAAAAAACAACGAAAAGCACTCCTAGTGTATAAGCAGTCCTTTATCCTTTTGGTCGTGATTCTGTTGAGTCCTTTATCCTTCTGGTCGTGATTCTGTTGACATGGACATAATTATTGTCACGACCCGTCCCGCTAACCGGAACGTGCCGCGACAGAGATCTTTCCTCTTTTTTTTCCTCAAGTAAACATGTGGCAATCTTATAGAACATAAAACCTTTGTATTTCAAGTTCACAACACCAAGAAGTGTATTACACAAGTTCTATCTATTACAACTTCTTACAAAATAACACAGACAGTACAAAAACAACGAAAAGCAAAAGACACCTCCTCCAAGTGTATCTGTGGTCCTTTCACCTGCTATTCGTGATTCTGCTGATCTGTATATAATATAATATAACGGGATGAGTCTAAACCCATTTATGAGCTTAAACCCAGTGAAAGGATCTCAAGCTTTTTACATATAACTAAAAGTTGAAATATGAGCAGTATGCCAAAATTTATGCTGATAACTTTGAAATATCTTGAAAAAGAGACTTTATGACAGTAAACATATAACAACATGCTAGATTTGCAAATTAATGCTGAAATTACTTCAAAGGCAGATAAACTGAAAAATAATCATCACTGTCAAGCTGTTTGTACTAATCACCACTGTGGCTAATTTATTGACTCATGAACGCTGAAACAAAGCTAAGTCATACGCGCAGACGGTCCCAAAGACCAAAAACACCCTGCATACGGCCCAAAGCCTATATGTATACAGAATGCGGACCCAAAGTCCTCTTGATACCATATCTAATGTTTTGCCATATCTAATGGTGGTTTCAGGGTCATATCTAATGACATCACCATATCTAATGGCTAGTTCATGATTTGTATAAAAGAGCTACTGTGGTGCTTATCTTCTGATTCTGATCCTTTACTTGTCACTAATAAACCGTAAACTTGCTATTTCAAGCTCATAACAGCTAATTCATGAACATAAAACAATTTTTACATAACATACATATTCTGACAAGTAGAATTTATTTAAGAACTCGAAAATCGATCCATCATGCATAGTAACCGTGCAAAACATAATTCTTCATATAAAACTCAAATGTAAGCAGTGAAACTTATGTCTCGTGTTCCATCAAGAACCAAATGCTTAAAAACGTGTTATTAAGATAAAACTCGTGAAACAACGTCTGAAATACAATCTGAAGCCCAGATTTCATCTCAACCGTATGTACTTGTAATTCATGCATAAAAGCTTTAGAAACCACGATTTCATACTTGCTATTCAAAATCATGCATAAAAGCTAAAGACTAGTGCTTAAAATAGCGCTTGAGAATCCCTCACCTGATTGTTGTTTAACTTGGGTCGAAAACGTTTCTTTAGTGAAAACCTCCTCTATAGCCGTCTTAGATTGAATACTACAGCCTGGTACGGACAGAACTTCGTTACGACTTCAAAAACGCTCTCGATCACTGACAGGGCTTCGCCGCGGTTCCTCTCGTGCTCCTCCCGCAACCTCGGCGGTCTTGCGGCTTTAAGGTGGAGAGATGGGCGTGGGATGAATGAAATGGAATGGGGAGGCCTTGGGTATTTATAGGGCTCCACCCCCTTTACATGTGTGACATGTGTCAACATGTAAGGGAGCCTCTAAGACACAAGGTATGCCACATGTCTTATTTATGAGAAAACTTGTTTTCCAAGTAATAGGTTTGTTTTATCCAAGAGATAACTTGTTTCCCAAGCAAGGTTTGGCTTATCTACACGAGATAACTTGTTGCCCAAGCAAGCGGCTTCACAATGACACGTGTTAGACTTAGGATGCTGACACATGGCGCTATTGAGTTTTTGACACTTGTCCTGACTATATAACGACACGCGTCCCATGATTTCCTCTCCATGTGTCCTACTTTTGCTAATGACGCTTAATTATCACTAACGACGGGTAATTAGCACTAATCATACTTAACTAGTCTTAATGATGTGATTATGGCTAATGAGTATAAATCTATGCTAATGACGCTTAATTATCACTAATGACGGTTAATTAGCACTAATCATGCTCAATTAGTCTTAATGATGTGATTATGGCTAATGAATATAAATCTATGCTAATGACGCTTAATTATTACTAATGACGGATAATTAGCACTAATCATGCTTAATTAGGCTTAAGAATGTGATTATTGCTAATGAGTATAAATCTATTACATTATGGACACTATGCTAGTAGTGGCTTCTACTACTTATAAGGTACTACCAAAAATCCAGATTACTAGATATGGTACTATGTTTTGATGTGGTACACCACTGTGGCTAAGTTATCAACTCATGAACGCTGAAACGAAGCTAAGTCATACGCGCAGATAGTCCAAAAGACCAAAAACTCCCTGCATACGGCCCAAGCCTATATGTATACAGAATGCGGACACAAAGTCCTCTTGATACCATATCTAATGTTTTGCCATATCTATGTCTATTTCAGGGTACTATCTAATGACATTACCATAACTAATGGCTAGTTCATGACTTGTATAAAATATTTACTGTGGAGCTTACTTTCTGATTCTGATTCTTTTCCTGTCACAAATAACTCGTAGGGCCTGTTTGGTTGCAGGGTTGGGCAGGGTTGGCCCAACCCTGGTTACTATTCACAAGGGTACTTTCTCCTCACAGATTACTATTCACCCATCCCAACCCAGCCCAACCCAACCCAGTCCAACCCATCAACCAAAGAGGCCCGTAGTCTTGCCAATTCATGCTCATAACAGCTAATTCACAAAAATAAATCAATCTGACGTAGCATGTATATTCTTACAACTGGAAACTATTGAGAACTTGAAAACCGATACATATTGCATAATTACTGTCCAAGCAAGATTCTTTTATATAAAGCTCAAATCTAAGTAGTGAAACTTATGTTTCGTGTTCCACAAAAAACTATATGCCTTTGAAAACGTGCTATCACGATAAAAAACTTGAAATGACATTTGAACTGCTTTCTAAACACATGATTTCATTTATACAGTTTGGTACTTGTAATTCGTACGTAAGAGCTTTAGAACATACTATTTCATACTTGCTATCGAAACCATGCATAAAAGCTAAAGGTTGTTCCTTTATAATAGCGTTTTGAGAATCCCTCACCTGTTTGCTTATCTAATTTGAGTCGGAATCGCCTTCTTTATTGAATACCCCCTATATCCCTCTTAGATTCAGTACTACGGCTTGATGGCGGACAGAACTTTGTTACTGCTTTGAATGTGCTCTGGGTCACTGACATAGCTTCGCCGTGACTCCTATCATGCTCCTCCAGTAACCTTGACGGCCTTGGGGCTCTAAGGTGGTTAGAGGGGTGTGGGATGAAGTGAGTGGAATGGGGGGCTCATGGGTATATAAAGGCCTCCAACCCCATTGCAGGGGTGACATGTGTCAACATATAAGAGAGGCTCTAAGACACATGTCACCCCCTTCTCATGCATGAAGACACATGGCAATACTTGTAATCCATGCACCATGCCACTCGTCTCCTATGCATGAGAGAACTTGTTGCCCAAGCATGAGGCTACACTATGACACATTTTAGTCTTCGAATGATGACACTTGGTAATTTTGGGTATTGACACTTGTCCTGAATGTACAATGACACGTATCCCACGATTTGTCCTCCATATGTCCTACTTTGCTAATGAAACTTAATTATCACTAATGACGGGTAATTAGTACTAATCATGCTTAATTAGTCTTAATGATGTGATTATGATATTTTGCTTTTTCTGCATGGTTTTGAATAGCAAGTATGCAATCGTGTTTTCTAAAGCGTTTACATATGAATTTCGAGTATGTTACAGTTGATATGAAATCAGGTCTTTCGAACGTATTTCAGGCGTCGTTTCAAGTGTTTTATCTCGATAGTATGTTTTTCAAGCATATAGTTCTTTGCGGAACACGAAATATAAGTTTCACTAATTAGATTTGATCTTTATATAAAAGAAACTTGTTTGGACACAATCAATATGCAATATGTACCGGTCTTCAAGTACTCAATAGTTTCAGCTGCAAGAATATACATGCTATGTCAGATTGATTTATGCTTGTGAATTAGCTGTTATGAGCTTGAATTGGCAAGACTACGAGTTATTAGTGGCAGGAAAAGGTTAAGAATAAAAAAAGAAAGCACCAATTTAGCTATTATATACAAGTAATGAACTAGACATTAGTTATGGTGATGTCATTATATATATCATGAAACATTCATTAGATATAGCAAACCATTAGATATGGTATCAAGAGGACTTTGGGTCCGCATTCTGTATACATATAGGCTTTGGGCCGTATGCAGGGTGTTTTTTGTCTTTGGAACCGTCTGCGCATATGACTTAGGTTTGTTTCAGCGTTCATGAGTCGATAACTTAGCCACAGTGGTGATTAATGCAAACAGCTTGATAGTGATAATTATGTTTCAGTTTATCTTCTATTGCAGTGTTCAATTGTAAAACTACCATGTTGTTATATGATTTCTGGCATAAAGTCTCTTTCAAGCTACTATTTCAAAGTATTCAGCATAGGTTTTGGTATGATGCTCATATTTCAGCATTTATCTACATGTAAAACGCTTGAGATCCTTTCACCTGTGTCTGATCTAATGAATGGGTTTAGACTCATCCCATTATATTATAGTTATGTACAGATCAACAGAATCACGACCAGAAGGAGAAAGGACTGCTTATACACTAGAAGGAGTGGTTTTCGTTTTTTTTCTGTCTGTTGTTTTATAAGGATTTGTAATAGAACATGTGTAAGATACTGCTTTGTATTGTGAACTTTAAATACAACGATGATATTTTTGATGAAATTGCACATGTGTACTTTGAGGAAAATGAAGCAGAAAGATCTCTGTCTCGGAACGTCCTTGTCACGATCCGTCCCGCTAACCAGCACGTGCCGCGGCATAGATCTTTTTTAACCTTTATCCTCACAGTACACGAGTGGCAATCTCATCAAATATATTATTATCATCTCTGTTTTTAAAGTTCACATTGCAAAGAAATGTCTCACAAGTTCTATTACATCTCCTTACAAATAGACATATAGTAAAAAAAACAACGAAAAGCACTCCTAGTGTATAAGCAGTCCTTTATCCTTTTGGTCATGATTCAGTTGAGTCCTTTATCCTTCTGGTCGTGATTCTGTTGACATGGACATAATTATTGTCACGACCCGTCCGCTAACCGGAACGTGCCGCGACAGAGATCTTTCCTCTTCTTTTTCCTCAAGTAAACATGTGGCAATCTTATAGAACATAAAACCTTTGTATTTCAAGTTCACAACACCAAGAAAGTGTATTACACAAGTTCTATCTATTACAACTTCTTACAAAATAACACAGACAGTACAAAAACAACGAAAAGCAAAAGACACCTCCTCCAAGTGTATCTGTGGTCCTTTCACCTGCTATTCGTGATTCTGCTGATCTGTATATAATATAATATAACGGGATGAGTCTAAACCCATTTATGAGCTTAAACCCAGTGAAAGGATCTCAAGCTTTTTACATATAACTAAAAGTTGAAATATGAGCAGTATGCCAAAATTTATGCTGATAACTTTGAAATATCTTGAAAAAGAGACTTTATGACAGTAAACATATAACAACATGCTAGATTTGCAAATTAATGCTGAAATTACTTCAAAGGCAGATAAACTGAAAAATAATCATCACTGTCAAGCTGTTTGTACTAATCACCACTGTGGCTAATTTATTGACTCATGAACGCTGAAACAAAGCTAAGTCATACGCGCAGACGGTCCCAAAGACCAAAAACACCCTGCATACGGCCCAAAGCCTATATGTATACAGAATGCGGACCCAAAGTCCTCTTGATACCATATCTAATGTTTTGCTATATCTAATGGTGGTTTCAGGGTCATATCTAATGACATCACCATATCTAATGGCTAGTTCATGATTTGTATAAAAGAGCTACTGTGGTGCTTATCTTCTGATTCTGATCCTTTTCTTGTCACTAATAAACCGTAAACTTGCTATTTCAAGCTCATAACAGCTAATTCATGAACATAAAACAATTTTTACATAACATACATATTCTGACAAGTAGAATTTATTTAAGAACTCGAAAATCGATCCATCATGCATAGTAACCGTGCAAAACATAATTCTTCATATAAAACTCAAATGTAAGCAGTGAAACTTATGTCTCGTGTTCCATCAAGAACCAAATGCTTAAAAACGTGTTATTAAGATAAAACTCGTGAAACAACGTCTGAAATACAATCTGAAGCCCAGATTTCATCTCAACCGTATGTACTTGTAATTCATGCATAAAAGCTTTAGAAACCACGATTTCATACTTGCTATTCAAAATCATGCATAAAAGCTAAAGACTAGTGCTTAAAATAGCGCTTGAGAATCCCTCACCTGATTGTTGTTTAACTTGGGTCGAAAACGTTTCTTTAGTGAAAACCTCCTCTATAGCCGTCTTAGATTGAATACTACAGCCTGGTACGGACAGAACTTCGTTACGACTTCAAAAACGCTCTCGATCACTGACAGGGCTTCGCCGCGGTTCCTCTCGTGCTCCTCCCGCAACCTCGGCGGTCTTGCGGCTTTAAGGTGGAGAGATGGGCGTGGGATGAATGAAATGGAATGGGGAGGCCTTGGGTATTTATAGGGCTCCACCCCCTTTACATGTGTGACATGTGTCAACATGTAAGGGAGCCTCTAAGACACATGGTATGCCACATGTCTTATTTATGAGAAAACTTGTTTTCCAAGTAATAGGTTTGTTTTATCCATGAGATAACTTGTTTCCCAAGCAAGGTTTGGCTTATCTACACGAGATAACTTGTTGCCCAAGCAAGCGGCTTCACCATGACACGTGTTAGACTTAGGATGCTGACACATGGCGCTATTGAGTTTTTGACACTTGTCCTGACTATATAACGACACGCGTCCCACGATTTCCTCTCCATGTGTCCTACTTTTGCTAATGACGCTTAATTATCACTAACGACGGGTAATTAGCACTAATCATACTTAACTAGTCTTAATGATGTGATTATGGCTAATGAGTATAAATCTATGCTAATGACGCTTAATTATCACTAATGACGGTTAATTAGCACTAATCATGCTCAATTAGTCTTAATGATGTGATTATGGCTAATGAATATAAATCTATGCTAATGACGCTTAATTATTACTAATGACGGGTAATTAGCACTAATCATGCTTAATTTGGCTTAAGAATGTGATTATTGCTAATGAGTATAAATCTATTACATTATGGACACTATGCTAGTAGTGGCTTCTACTACTTATAAGGTACTACCAAAAATCCAGATTACTAGATATGGTACTATGTTTTGATGTGCTACACCACTGTGGCTAAGTTATCGACTCATGAACGCTGAAACGAAGCTAAGTCATACGCGCAGATAGTCCAAAAGACCAAAAACTCCCTGCATACGGCCCAAAGCCTATATGTATACAGAATGCGGACACAAAGTCCTCTTGATACCATATCTAATGTTTTGCCATATCTATGTCTATTTCAGGGTACTATCTAATGACATTACCATAACTAATGGCTAGTTCATGACTTGTATAAAATATTTACTGTGGAGCTTACTTTCTGATTCTGATTCTTTTCCTGTCACAAATAACTCGTAGGGCCTGTTTGGTTGCAGGGTTGGGCAGGGTTGGCCCAACCCTGGTTACTATTCACAAGGGTACTTTCTCCTCACAGATTACTATTCACCCATCCCAACCCAGCCCAACCCACCCAGTCCAACCCATCAACCAAAGAGGCCCGTAGTCTTGCCAATTCATGCTCATAACAGCTAATTCACAAAAATAAATCAATCTGACGTAGCATGTATATTCTTACAACTGGAAACTATTGAGAACTTGAAAACCGATACATATTGCATAATTACTGTCCAAGCAAGATTCTTTTATATAAAGCTCAAATCTAAGTAGTGAAACTTATGTTTCGTGTTCCACAAAAAACTATATGCCTTTGAAAACGTGCTATCACGATAAAAAACTTGAAATGACATTTGAACTGCTTTCTAAACACATGATTTCATTTATACAGTTTGGTACTTGTAATTCGTACGTAAAAGCTTTAGAACATACTATTTCATACTTGCTATCGAAACCATGCATAAAAGCTAAAGGTTGTTCCTTTATATTAGCGTTTTGAGAATCCCTCACCTGTTTGCTTATCTAATTTGAGTCGGAATCGCCTTCTTTATTGAATACCCCCTATATCCCTCTTAGATTCAGTACTACGGCTTGATGGCGTACAGAACTTTGTTACTGCTTCTAATGTGCTCTGGGTCACTGACATAGCTTCGCCGTGACTCCTATCATGCTCCTCCAGTAACCTTGACGGCATTGGGGCTCTAAGGTGGTTAGAGGGGTGTGGGATGAAGTGAGTGGAATGGGGGGCTCATGGGTATATAAAGGCCTCCAACCCCATTGCAGGGGTGACATGTGTCAACATATAAGAGAGGCTCTAAGACACATGTCACCCCCTTCTCATGCATGAAGACACATGGCAATACTTGTAATCCATGCACCATGCCACTCGTCTCCTATGCATGAGAGAACTTGTTGCCCAAGCATGAGGCTACACTATGACACATTTTAGTCTTCGAATGATGACACTTGGTAATTTTGGGTATTGACACTTGTCCTGAATGTACAATGACACGTATCCCACGATTTGTCCTCCATATGTCCTACTTTGCTAATGAAACTTTATTATCACTAATGACGGGTAATTAGTACTAATCATGCTTAATTAGTCTTAATGATGTGATTATGATATTTTGCTTTTTCTGCATGGTTTTGAATAGCAAGTATGCAATCGTGTTTTCTAAAGCGTTTACATATGAATTTCGAGTATGTTACAGTTGATATGAAATCAGGTCTTTCGAACGTATTTCAGGCGTCGTTTCAAGTGTTTTATCTCGATAGTATGTTTTTCAAGCATATAGTTCTTTGCGGAACACGAAATATAAGTTTCACTAATTAGATTTGAGCTTTATATAAAAGAAACTTGTTTGGACACAATCAATATGCAATATGTACCGGTCTTCAAGTACTCAATAGTTTCAGCTGCAAGAATATACATGCTATGTCAGATTGATTTATGCTTGTGAATTAGCTGTTATGAGCATGAATTGGCAAGACTACGAGTTATTAGTGGCAGGAAAAGGATCAGAATAAAAAAAGAAAGCACCAATTTAGCTATTATATACAAGTAATGAACTAGACATTAGTTATGGTGATGTCATTATATATATCATGAAACATTCATTAGATATAGCAAACCATTAGATATGGTATCAAGAGGACTTTGGTCCGCATTCTGTATACATATAGGCTTTGGGCCGTATGCAGGGTGTTTTTTGTCTTTGGAACCGTCTGCGCATATGACTTAGGTTTGTTTCAGCGTTCATGAGTCGATAACTTAGCCACAGTGGTGATTAATGCAAACAGCTTGATAGTGATAATTATGTTTCAGTTTATCTTCTTTAGAAGTGATTGCAGTGTTCAATTGTAAAACTACCATGTTGTTATATGATTTCTGGCATAAAGTCTCTTTCAAGCTACTATTTCAAAGTATTCAGCATAGGTTTTGGTATGATGCTCATATTTCAGCATTTATCTACATGTAAAACGCTTGAGATCCTTTCACTGTGTCTGATCTAATGAATGGGTTTAGACTCATCCCATTATATTATAGTTATGTACAGATCAACAGAATCACGACCAGAAGGAGAAAGGACTGCTTATACACTAGAAGGAGTGGTTTTCGTTTTTTTTCTGTCTGTTGTTTTATAAGGATTTGTAATAGAACATGTGTAAGATACTGCTTTGTATTGTGAACTTTAAATACAACGATGATATTTTTGATGAAATTGCCACATGTGTACTTTGTGGAAAATGAAGCAGAAAGATCTCTGTCTCGGAACGTCCTTGTCACGATCCGTCCCGCTAACCAGCACGTGCCGCGGCATAGATCTTTTTTAACCTTTATCCTCACAGTACACGAGTGGCAATCTCATCAAATATATCATTATCATCTCTGTTTTTAAAGTTCACATTGCAAAGAAATGTCTCACAAGTTCTATTACATCTCCTTACAAATAGACATATAGTAAAAAAAACAACGAAAAGCACTCCTAGTGTATAAGCAGTCCTTTATCCTTTTGGTCGTGATTCTGTTGAGTCCTTTATCCTTCTGGTCGTGATTCTGTTGACATGGACATAATTATTGTCACGACCCGTCCCGCTAACCGGAACGTGCCGCGACAGAGATCTTTCCTCTTCTTTTTCCTCAAGTAAACATGTGGCAATCTTATAGAACATAAAACCTTTGTATTTCAAGTTCACAACACCAAGAAGTGTATTACACAAGTTCTATCTATTACAACTTCTTACAAAATAACACAGACAGTACAAAAACAACGAAAAGCAAAAGACACCTCCTCCAAGTGTATCTGTGGTCCTTTCACCTGCTATTCGTGATTCTGCTGATCTGTATATAATATAATATAACGGGATGAGTCTAAACCCATTTATGAGCTTAAACCCAGTGAAAGGATCTCAAGCTTTTTACATATAACTAAAAGTTGAAATATGAGCAGTATGCCAAAATTTATGCTGATAACTTTGAAATATCTTGAAAAAGAGACTTTATGACAGTAAACATATAACAACATGCTAGATTTGCAAATTAATGCTGAAATTACTTCAAAGGCAGATAAACTGAAAAATAATCATCACTGTCAAGCTGTTTGTACTAATCACCACTGTGGCTAATTTATTGACTCATGAACGCTGAAACAAAGCTAAGTCATACGCGCAGACGGTCCCAAAGACCAAAAACACCCTGCATACGGCCCAAAGCCTATATGTATACAGAATGCGGACCCAAAGTCCTCTTGATACCATATCTAATGTTTTGCCATATCTAATGGTGGTTTCAGGGTCATATCTAATGACATCACCATATCTAATGGCTAGTTCATGATTTGTATAAAAGAGCTACTGTGGTGCTTATCTTCTGATTCTGATCCTTTTCTTGTCACTAATAAACCGTAAACTTGCTATTTCAAGCTCATAACAGCTAATTCATGAACATAAAATAATTTTTACATAACATACATATTCTGACAAGTAGAATTTATTTAAGAACTCGAAAATCGATCCATCATGCATAGTAACCGTGCAAAACATAATTCTTCATATAAAACTCAAATGTAAGCAGTGAAACTTATGTCTCGTGTTCCATCAAGAACCAAATGCTTAAAAACGTGTTATTAAGATAAAACTCGTGAAACAACGTCTGAAATACAATCTGAAGCCCAGATTTCATCTCAACCGTATGTACTTGTAATTCATGCATAAAAGCTTTAGAAACCACGATTTCATACTTGCTATTCAAAATCATGCATAAAAGCTAAAGACTAGTGCTTAAAATAGCGCTTGAGAATCCCTCACCTGATTGTTGTTTAACTTGGGTCGAAAACGTTTCTTTAGTGAAAACCTCCTCTATAGCCGTCTTAGATTGAATACTACAGCCTGGTACGGACAGAACTTCGTTAGGACTTCAAAAACGCTCTCGATCACTGACAGGGCTTCGCCGCGGTTCCTCTCGTGCTCCTCCCGCAACCTCGGCGGTCTTGCGGCTTTAAGGTGGAGAGATGGGCGTGGGATGAATGAAATGGAATGGGGAGGCCTTGGGTATTTATAGGGCTCCACCCCCTTTACATGTGTGACATGTGTCAACATGTAAGGGAGCCTCTAAGACACATGGTATGCCACATGTCTTATTTATAAGAAAACTTGTTTTCCAAGTAATAGGTTTGTTTTATCCATGAGATAACTTGTTTCCCAAGCAAGGTTTGGCTTATCTACACGAGATAACTTGTTGCCCAAGCAAGCGGCTTCACCATGACACGTGTTAGACTTAGGATGCTGACACATGGCGCTATTGAGTTTTTGACACTTGTCCTGACTATATAACGACACGCGTCCCACGATTTCCTCTCCATGTGTCCTACTTTTGCTAATGACGCTTAATTATCACTAACGACGGGTAATTAGCACTAATCATACTTAACTAGTCTTAATGATGTGATTATGGCTAATGAGTATAAATCTATGCTAATGATGCTTAATTATCACTAATGACGGTTAATTAGCACTAATCATGCTCAATTAGTCTTAATGATGTGATTATGGCTAATGAATATAAATCTATGCTAATGACGCTTAATTATTACTAATGACGGGTAATTAGCACTAATCATGCTTAATTAGGCTTAAGAATGTGATTATTGCTAATGAGTATAAATCTATTACATTATGGACACTATGCTAGTAGTGGCTTCTACTACTTATAAGGTACTACCAAAAATCCAGATTACTAGATATGGTACTATGTTTTGATGTGCTACACCACTGTGGCTAAGTTATCGACTCATGAACGCTGAAACGAAGCTAAGTCATACGCGCAGATAGTCCAAAAGACCAAAAACTCCCTGCATACGGCCCAAAGCCTATATGTATACAGAATGCGGACACAAAGTCCTCTTGATACCATATCTAATGTTTTGCCATATCTAATGTCTATTTCAGGGTACTATCTAATGACATTACCATAACTAATGGCTAGTTCATGACTTGTATAAAATATTTACTGTGGAGCTTACTTTCTGATTCTGATTCTTTTCCTGTCACAAATAACTCGTAGGGCCTGTTTGGTTGCAGGGTTGGGCAGGGTTGGCCCAACCCTGGTTACTATTGTCACGACCCGTCCCGCTAACCAGAACGTGCCGCGACAGAGATCTTTCTTCCTCATATTTTTTTTTCCTCAAGTAAACATGTGGCAATCTCAAAAACATAACATCTTTGTATTTCAAGTTCACAACATCAGCAAGTGTATTACACAAATTCTATCTATTACAACTTCTTACAAAATAACACAGACACTACAAAAACAACCTTAAAGCAAAAAAGACACCTCCTTCAAGTGTATCCGTGGTCCTTTCTCCTGCTAATCGTGATTCTGCTGATCTGTATAAAATATAATATAACGGGATGAGTCTAAACCCATTTATGAGCTTAGACCCAGTGAAAGGATCTCAAGCTTTTTACATATAGCTAAAAATCTGAAATATGAGCATCGTGATAAGAATTTATGCTGAAAACTGTGAAATAGCTTGAAAGAACTTTATGACAGAAATTACATATAACAGCATGCTAGTTTTGCTATTGAACGCTGAAATCACTTCAAAAGCAGATAAACTAAAACATAATCATTACTATCAAGCTGTTTATACTAATCACCACTGTGGCTAATTTATTGACTCATGAACGCTGAAACAAAACTAAGTCATACGCGCAGACGGTCCCAAAGACCAAAAACACCCTGCATACGGCCCAAAGCCTATATGTATACAGAATGCGGACCCAAAGTCCTCTTGATACCATATCTAATGGTTTGCCATATCTAATGGCGGTTTCAGGGTCATATCTAATGACATCACCATATCTAATGGCTAGTTCACGAATTGTATAAAAGAGCTACTGTGGTGCTTATCTTCTGATTCTGATCCTTTTCTTGTCACTAATAAACTGTACTTTTGCTAATTCAATCTCATAACAGCTAAATCATGAACATAAAACACTCTTGGCATAACATACATATTCTGATAGCTAGAACTTGTTTAAGAACTTGAAAACTGAGCCATAATGCATAGTAACCGTGCAAAACATAATTCTTTGCATAAAACTCATATCTAAATAGTGAAACATCACGTCTCGTGTTCCATCAAGAACAAAATGCATAAAAACGTGCTTTCATGATAAAACACTTGAAACGACGCCTGAAATACGTTCTAAAGCCCTGCTTTCATATCAACTGTATGGTACTTGTAATTCATGCGTAAAAGCTTTAGAAAAACACGATTTCATACTTGCTATTCAAAACTATGCATAAAAGCTAAAAACTAGTGCTTTAAAATAGCGCTTGAGAATCCCTCACCTGATTGTTGTCTAACTTGGGTCGGAAACGTTTCTTTTGTGAAATCCCCCCCTAAGGTCGTCTTAGATTGAATACTACGGCTTGGTGCGTACAGAACTTCGTTACGGCTTCAAAAACACGCTCGATATCCGGCAGGGCTTCGCCGCGGCTCCTCTCGAGCTCCTCTCGCAACCTCGGCGGCCTTGCGGCTTTATGGTGGAGAAATGGGCGTGGGATGATGTGAGGAGGTGTATGGGGGGTCATGGGTATTTATAGCCCCCCATCCCCTTTACATGTGTGACATGTGTCAACATGTAAGGGAGGCTCATGTGTATGAAGGCACATGGCATGGCACATGGCAATATCACAAGGAAACTTGTTGCCCAAGTATGTGGCTAGTCTTATCCATGAGATTACTTGTTGCCCAAGCAATAGGCATGGCTTATCCACGAGTTTACTTGTTGCCCAAGCAAAAGACTACACCGTGACATGTGTTAGTCTCAAGATAATGACACATGGCACTACTGAGGTTTTGACACATGTCCTGACCATAGAACGACACGTGTCCCATGATTTACACTCCATGTGTCCTACTTTTGCTAATGACGCTTAATTAACACTAATGGCGGGTAATTAGCACTAATCATGCTTAATTAGTCTTAATGATGTGATTATAACTAATGAGTATAAATCTATGCTAATGACGCTTAATTATCACTAATGATGTGTAATTAGCACTAATCATACTTAATTAGTCTTAATGATGTGCTAGACAATCCAAAGAACTCTTAAAAGTCATAATTATTCAAGATGGTCTCTGATTTTTACAAAACAAGTTTCAATGAAATTGTTGCATCAAAGTGAATCTATTGACTGTGTCAAATACTATTAATTCAATATTTCCTTGAAATAACACTTGATATCATTCAAAAGTATAGTGTACAAAAACGCGTATTACAATTCTCCCCTACTTGTAATAAATTTCGTCCTCGAAATTTAAGTACCTTTGCTAGCTTGAAAATAAGTGGGGATATTGAGATCTCATTTCTTCCTCTCGTTCCCATGTGGCTTCTTCTATTGCGTGACTCCTCCATAGAACTTTGACTAAAGGAATCTTCTTTGTACGAAGCTCTTGTACTTTATAATCTAGAATTTCCACAGGAACCTCCTCGTATGACATATCTTCCTTCAATTGAATATCTTGAGGTTGTATCATATGGGTTGGGTCTGGAATAAACTTCCGAAGTGTAGAGACATGAAAGACATCATGTATCCTTGCTAGTTCAGCTGGAAGTCGAAGTCGATAAGCTACACTTCCAATTCTCTCAGTAATCTCGTAAGGGCCAATGTATCTAGGGCTTAGTTTCCCTTTCTTCCCAAATCTAATTAGGCCTTTCCATGGAGATACTTTCAGAAATACATGGTCTCCCACTTGAAACTCTAAGTCTCTCCTTCGCTTATCTGCGTAACTTTTCTGTCTGCTTTGTGCTGCCTTTAAGCATCTCTTGATTTCCTCAACTTTTTCTATTGTACTTTGTATTAATTCAGGTTGAACCAATTTTCTTTCTCCAACCTCACTCCAACAGATAGGTGTTCTGCATGGTCTACCATACAAGGCTTCATAAGGTGCCATCCCAATACTAGTATGATAGCTGTTATTGTATGCAAATTCTATAAGTGAGAGATGTTCATCCCAGCTTTCTTTAAAGCTCAGTGCACAAGCTCTAAGCATGTCTTCTAGATTCTGGATAGTCCGTTCTGATTGGCCATCTGTTTGAGGATGAAAGGCAGTACTAAATGCTAACTTTGTTCCCATAGCTTTATGTAAGCTTGGCCAGAGTTTGGAAGTAAATCGTGGATCTCTATCAGAAACAATTGACACAGGAGCCCCATGACGGCTAACTATCTCATTAACAAAGATCTTTCCCAAGCGGTCTAGACTGTATGTCTTGTTAATGGCTAAGAAATGTGCAGACTTAGTTAATCTGTCTACTATGACCCATATTGCATCGTGACCTCGACGGGTCCTTGGAAATCCTGTAATGAAGTCCATAGTGATGTGTTCCCATTTCCATTCTGGTATTGGAAGTGGCTGTAAAGTCCCTGCAGGTTTCAAACGCTCCGGTTTTGTTTGTTGGCATATAGGACATCTAGAAACATACTCTGCAATTTCTCTTTTCATACCAGACCACCAATAGTAGCTTTTAAGTGTTCTATACATCTTAGTGTTTCCTGGGTGCATAGTGTATATGGAGTTATGTGCTTCTTCCAGAATCTCAGTCTTTATATCAGATTTCCTTGGAACACACAATCTTCTTTTGAAGAATAAGACCCCTTGACCATCTATTGTATACCCGGCCTCATCTCCTTCCTTAATCTTCTCAATCATTCTAATGATTTCAGAATCATTAGACTTGTGCCTCCTTAATTTTATCATATAATATGGGTCTCACTTGTAAGGATGCTAATAAGGCTCCACCGCTGTTCATGGTTAATTTTACACGTAACTCTTTCAACTGATAATATTCTCCTTTTAAGTGAGATAGCTGACCATTAGACTTTCTACTGAGAGCATCTGCTACGACATTGGCTTTCCCCGGATGATATTCTATGGAACAGTCATAATCTTTGATTAGCTCTAACCATCTTCTTTGTCTTAAATTCAACTCTTTTTGAGAGAATATATTTTAAACTCTTATGATCGATAAAGATTCGACAAGTTTCTTTATGTAGGTAGTGTCTCCAGATCTTTAGGGCAAATACTATAGCGGCTAACTCAAGGTCATGAGTTGGGTAATTTAACTCATGTTGTTTTAGCTGTCTAGAAGCATAAGCAATCACCATATCATTCTGCATTAAGACGCATCCCAGCCCTTGTCTTGAGGTATCGTTGTAGATTACATAATTAACTTGTCCTGAAGGAAGGCTAAGTATAGGTGTTGAGGTGAGGTGACTCTTAAGTTCCTTAAAACACTTCTCGCATTCTTCGTCCCAACTATACTTCACATTCTTCCTAGTTAACCTTGTCAATGGTGCGGCAATTCTAGAGAAGTTTTCTACAAATCTACGATAATAGCCGGCTAATCCAAGGAAACTTCTAATTTCTGATGCATTTTTCGGTCGTTCCCATCTAAGAACTGCTTCCATTTTTGATGGATCTACTGTTATTCCTTCTCCAGATATGACATGGCCTAGAAATGCAACCTTCTTCAACCAAAACTCACATTTATCAAACTTTGCATATAATCGGTGTTCCTTCAGAGTTTGAAGTACAATTCTCAAGTGTTCTCTATGTTCTTCCTCTGTTTTAGAATATACTAGAAGAGCAAGATATGTACTTAAGCAATCCATTCCTATGGTAGCATCAAATTCCCGTATCTCCATAGGAATCATGTCTACTTTAATATAATTTTTTTTTTACAAATGGCTCATGTCCAAATGGCAATTGGGGCTCTAATTTATGTCTTTTAGCAGACTAGGTAGCCATACCTCCTAGTGTTTGAGTTATTAAGGTCAATGTCATACACATTGTTGTAATTATCATTCTCCAGACTAGGGCTTGTGTGGTCATAGGTGGCTGCTCTACTGCCATGGTTTCCTATAAAATAAACTTCAGTTAGATCCCTTATCAACAAAATCCTCCAATAATGATTCTAGACATCCTCGAGACTATAATATCAAATTTCTTCTAAGTCCTAATTATCTTCCAATACTTATAGGTCAACTCCTAATATAATTCTTCCTCAAGATCCCAAAACCATTGCTCTGATACCACAAGTTGTCACGACCCGTCCCCGCTAACCAGAACGTGCCGCGACAGAGATCTTTCTTCCTCATATTTTTTTTTCCTCAAGTAAACATGTGGCAATCTCAAAAACATAACATCTTTGTATTTCAAGTTCACAACATCAGCAAGTGTATTACACAAATTCTATCTATTACAACTTCTTACAAAATAACACAGACACTACAAAAACAACCTTAAAGCAAAAAAGACACCTCCTTCAAGTGTATCCGTGGTCCTTTCTCCTGCTAATCGTGATTCTGCTGATCTGTATAAAATATAATATAACGGGATGAGTCTAAACCCATTTATGAGCTTAGACCCAGTGAAAGGATCTCAAGCTTTTTACATATAGCTAAAAATCTGAAATATGAGCATCGTGATAAGAATTTATGCTGAAAACTGTGAAATAGCTTGAAAGAACTTTATGACAGAAATTACATATAACAGCATGCTAGTTTTGCTATTGAACGCTGAAATCACTTCAAAAGCAGATAAACTAAAACATAATCATTACTATCAAGCTGTTTATACTAATCACCACTGTGGCTAATTTATTGACTCATGAACGCTGAAACAAAACTAAGTCATACGCGCAGACGGTCCCAAAGACCAAAAACACCCTGCATACGGCCCAAAGCCTATATGTATACAGAATGCGGACCCAAAGTCCTCTTGATACCATATCTAATGGTTTGCCATATCTAATGGCGGTTTCAGGGTCATATCTAATGACATCACCATATCTAATGGCTAGTTCACGAATTGTATAAAAGAGCTACTGTGGTGCTTATCTTCTGATTCTGATCCTTTTCTTGTCACTAATAAACTGTACTTTTGCTAATTCAATCTCATAACAGCTAAATCATGAACATAAAACAGTCTTGGCATAACATACATATTCTGATAGCTAGAACTTGTTTAAGAACTTGAAAACTGAGCCATAATGCATAGTAACCGTGCAAAACATAATTCTTTGCATAAAACTCATATCTAAATAGTGAAACATCACGTCTCGTGTTCCATCAAGAACAAAATGCATAAAAACGTGCTTTCATGATAAAACACTTGAAACGACGCCTGAAATACGTTCTAAAGCCCTGCTTTCATATCAACTGTATGGTACTTGTAATTCATGCGTAAAAGCTTTAGAAAAACACGATTTCATACTTGCTATTCAAAACTATGCATAAAAGCTAAAAACTAGTGCTTTAAAATAGCGCTTGAGAATCCCTCACCTGATTGTTGTCTAACTTGGGTCGGAAACGTTTCTTTTGTGAAATCCCCCCCTAAGGTCGTCTTAGATTGAATACTACGGCTTGGTGCGTACAGAACTTCGTTACGGCTTCAAAAACACGCTCGATATCCGGCAGGGCTTCGCCGCGGCTCCTCTCGAGCTCCTCTCGCAACCTCGGCGGCCTTGCGGCTTTATGGTGGAGAAATGGGCGTGGGATGATGTGAGGAGGTGTATGGGGGGTCATGGGTATTTATAGCCCCCCATCCCCTTTACATGTGTGACATGTGTCAACATGTAAGGGAGGCTCATGTGTATGAAGGCACATGGCATGGCACATGGCAATATCACAAGGAAACTTGTTGCCCAAGTATGTGGCTAGTCTTATCCATGAGATTACTTGTTGCCCAAGCAATAGGCATGGCTTATCCACGAGTTTACTTGTTGCCCAAGCAAAAGACTACACCGTGACATGTGTTAGTCTCAAGATAATGACACATGGCACTACTGAGGTTTTGACACATGTCCTGACCATAGAACGACACGTGTCCCATGATTTACACTCCATGTGTCCTACTTTTGCTAATGATGCTTAATTAACACTAATGGCGGGTAATTAGCACTAATCATGCTTAATTAGTCTTAATGATGTGATTATAACTAATGAGTATAAATCTATGCTAATGACGCTTAATTATCACTAATGATGTGTAATTAGCACTAATCATACTTAATTAGTCTTAATGATGTGCTAGACAATCCAAAGAACTCTTAAAAGTCATAATTATTCAAGATGGTCTCTGATTTTTACAAAACAAGTTTCAATGAAATTGTTGCATCAAAGCGAATCTATTGACTGTGTCAAATACTATTAATTCAATATTTCCTTGAAATAACACTTGATATCATTCAAAAGTATAGTGTACAAAAACGCGTATTACAATTCTCCCCTACTTGTAATAAATTTCGTCCTCGAAATTTAAGTACCTTTGCTAGCTTGAAAATAAGTGGGGATATTGAGATCTCATTTCTTCCTCTTGTTCCCATGTGGCTTCTTCTATTGCGTGACTCCTCCATAGAACTTTGACTAAAGGAATCTTCTTTGTACGAAGCTCTTGTACTTTATAATCTAGAATTTCCACAGGAACCTCCTCGTATGACATATCTTCCTTCAATTGAATATCTTGAGGTTGTATCATATGGGTTGGGTCTGGAATAAACTTCCGAAGTGTAGAGACATGAAAGACATCATGTATCCTTGCTAGTTCAGCTGGAAGTCGAAGTCGATAAGCTACACTTCCAATTCTCTCAGTAATCTCGTAAGGGCCAATGTATCTAGGGCTTAGTTTCCCTTTCTTCCCAAATCTAATTAGGCCTTTCCATGGAGATACTTTCAGAAATACATGGTCTCCCACTTGAAACTCTAAGTCTCTCCTTCGCTTATCTGCGTAACTTTTCTGTCTGCTTTGTGCTGCCTTTAAGCATCTCTTGATTTCCTCAACTTTTTCTATTGTACTTTGTATTAATTCAGGTTGAACCAATTTTCTTTCTCCAACCTCACTCCAACAGATAGGTGTTCTGCATGGTCTACCATACAAGGCTTCATAAGGTGCCATCCCAATACTAGTATGATAGCTGTTATTGTATGCAAATTCTATAAGTGAGAGATGTTCATCCCAGCTTTCTTTAAAGCTCAGTGCACAAGCT
This sequence comes from Ottelia alismoides, assembly GCA_037367405.1. Taxonomy (NCBI): domain Eukaryota; kingdom Viridiplantae; phylum Streptophyta; class Magnoliopsida; order Alismatales; family Hydrocharitaceae; genus Ottelia; species Ottelia alismoides. The sequence goes on from JAZKJV010006837.1 coordinate 988,719, forward strand.
CTAAGCATGTCTTCTAGAGTCTGGATAGTCCGTTCTGATTGGCCATCTGTTTGAGGATGAAAGGCAGTACTAAATGCTAACTTTGTTCCCATAGCTTTATGTAAGCTTGGCCAGAGTTTGGAAGTAAATCGTGGATCTCTATCAGAAACAATTGACACAGGAGCCCCATGACGGCTAACTATCTCATTAACAAAGATCTTTCCCAAGCGGTCTAGACTGTATGTCTTGTTAATGGCTAAGAAATGTGCAGACTTAGTTAATCTGTCTACTATGACCCATATTGCATCGTGACCTCGACGGGTCCTTGGAAATCCTGTAATGAAGTCCATAGTGATGTGTTCCCATTTCCATTCTGGTATTGGAAGTGGCTGTAAAGTCCCTGCAGGTTTCAAACGCTCCGGTTTTGTTTGTTGGCATATAGGACATCTAGAAACATACTCTGCAATTTCTCTTTTCATACCAGACCACCAATAGTAGCTTTTAAGTGTTCTATACATCTTAGTGTTTCCTGGGTGCATAGTGTATATGGAGTTATGTGCTTCTTCCAGAATCTCAGTCTTTATATCAGATTTCCTTGGAACACACAATCTTCTTTTGAAGAATAAGACCCCTTGACCATCTATTGTATACCCGGCCTCATCTCCTTCCTTAATCTTCTCAATCATTCTAATGATTTCAGAATCATTAGACTTGTGCCTCCTTAATTTTATCATATAATATGGGTCTCACTTGTAAGGATGCTAATAAGGCTCCACCGCTGTTCATGGTTAATTTTACACGTAACTCTTTCAACTGATAATATTCTCCTTTTAAGTGAGATAGCTGACCATTAGACTTTCTACTGAGAGCATCTGCTACGACATTGGCTTTCCCCGGATGATATTCTATGGAACAGTCATAATCTTTGATTAGCTCTAACCATCTTCTTTGTCTTAAATTCAACTCTTTTTGAGAGAATATATTTTAAACTCTTATGATCGATAAAGATTCGACAAGTTTCTTTATGTAGGTAGTGTCTCCAGATCTTTAGGGCAAATACTATAGCGGCTAACTCAAGGTCATGAGTTGGGTAATTTAACTCATGTTGTTTTAGCTGTCTAGAAGCATAAGCAATCACCATATCATTCTGCATTAAGACGCATCCCAGCCCTTGTCTTGAGGTATCGTTGTAGATTACATAATTAACTTGTCCTGAAGGAAGGCTAAGTATAGGTGTTGAGGTGAGGTGACTCTTAAGTTCCTTAAAACACTTCTCGCATTCTTCGTCCCAACTATACTTCACATTCTTCCTAGTTAACCTTGTCAATGGTGCGGCAATTCTAGAGAAGTTTTCTACAAATCTACGATAATAGCCGGCTAATCCAAGGAAACTTCTAATTTCTGATGCATTTTTCGGTCGTTCCCATCTAAGAACTGCTTCCATTTTTGATGGATCTACTGTTATTCCTTCTCCAGATATGACATGGCCTAGAAATGCAACCTTCTTCAACCAAAACTCACATTTATCAAACTTTGCATATAATCGGTGTTCCTTCAGAGTTTGAAGTACAATTCTCAAGTGTTCTCTATGTTCTTCCTCTGTTTTAGAATATACTAGAAGAGCAAGATATGTACTTAAGCAATCCATTCCTATGGTAGCATCAAATTCCCGTATCTCCATAGGAATCATGTCTACTTTAATATAATTTTTTTTTTACAAATGGCTCATGTCCAAATGGCAATTGGGGCTCTAATTTATGTCTTTTAGCAGACTAGGTAGCCATACCTCCTAGTGTTTGAGTTATTAAGGTCAATGTCATACACATTGTTGTAATTATCATTCTCCAGACTAGGGCTTGTGTGGTCATAGGTGGCTGCTCTACTGCCATGGTTTCCTATAAAATAAACTTCAGTTAGATCCCTTATCAACAAAATCCTCCAATAATGATTCTAGACATCCTCGAGACTATAATATCAAATTTCTTCTAAGTCCTAATTATCTTCCAATACTTATAGGTCAACTCCTAATATAATTCTTCCTCAAGATCCCAAAACCATTGCTCTGATACCACAAGTTGTCACGACCCGTCCCGCTAACCAGAACGTGCCGCGACAGAGATCTTTCTTCCTCATATTTTTTTTTCCTCAAGTAAACATGTGGCAATCTCAAAAACATAACATCTTTGTATTTCAAGTTCACAACATCAGCAAGTGTATTACACAAATTCTATCTATTACAACTTCTTACAAAATAACACAGACACTACAAAAACAACCTTAAAGCAAAAAAGACACCTCCTTCAAGTGTATCCGTGGTCCTTTCTCCTGCTAATCGTGATTCTGCTGATCTGTATAAAATATAATATAACGGGATGAGTCTAAACCCATTTATGAGCTTAGACCCAGTGAAAGGATCTCAAGCTTTTTACATATAGCTAAAAATCTGAAATATGAGCATCGTGATAAGAATTTATGCTGAAAACTGTGAAATAGCTTGAAAGAACTTTATGACAGAAATTACATATAACAGCATGCTAGTTTTGCTATTGAACGCTGAAATCACTTCAAAAGCAGATAAACTAAAACATAATCATTACTATCAAGCTGTTTATACTAATCACCACTGTGGCTAATTTATTGACTCATGAACGCTGAAACAAAACTAAGTCATACGCGCAGACGGTCCCAAAGACCAAAAACACCCTGCATACGGCCCAAAGCCTATATGTATACAGAATGCGGACCCAAAGTCCTCTTGATACCATATCTAATGGTTTGCCATATCTAATGGCGGTTTCAGGGTCATATATAATGACATCACCATATCTAATGGCTAGTTCACGAATTGTATAAAAGAGCTACTGTGGTGCTTATCTTCTGATTCTGATCCTTTTCTTGTCACTAATAAACTGTACTTTTGCTAATTCAATCTCATAACAGCTAAATCATGAACATAAAACAGTCTTGGCATAACATACATATTCTGATAGCTAGAACTTGTTTAAGAACTTGAAAACTGAGCCATAATGCATAGTAACCGTGCAAAACATAATTCTTTGCATAAAACTCATATCTAAATAGTGAAACATCACGTCTCGTGTTCCATCAAGAACAAAATGCATAAAAACGTGCTTTCATGATAAAACACTTGAAACGACGCCTGAAATACGTTCTAAAGCCCTGCTTTCATATCAACTGTATGGTACTTGTAATTCATGCGTAAAAGCTTTAGAAAAACACGATTTCATACTTGCTATTCAAAACTATGCATAAAAGCTAAAAACTAGTGCTTTAAAATAGCGCTTGAGAATCCCTCACCTGATTGTTGTCTAACTTGGGTCGGAAACGTTTCTTTTGTGAAATCCCCCCCTAAGGTCGTCTTAGATTGAATACTACGGCTTGGTGCGTACAGAACTTCGTTACGGCTTCAAAAACACGCTCGATATCCGGCAGGGCTTCGCCGCGGCTCCTCTCGAGCTCCTCTCGCAACCTCGGCAGCCTTGCGGCTTTATGGTGGAGAAATGGGCGTGGGATGATGTGAGGAGGTGTATGGGGGGTCATGGGTATTTATAGCCCCCCATCCCCTTTACATGTGTGACATGTGTCAACATGTAAGGGAGGCTCATGTGTATGAAGGCACATGGCATGGCACATGGCAATATCACAAGGAAACTTGTTGCCCAAGTATGTGGCTAGTCTTATCCATGAGATTACTTGTTGCCCAAGCAATAGGCATGGCTTATCCACGAGTTTACTTGTTGCCCAAGCAAAAGACTACACCGTGACATGTGTTAGTCTCAAGATAATGACACATGGCACTACTGAGGTTTTGACACATGTCCTGACCATAGAACGACACGTGTCCCATGATTTACACTCCATGTGTCCTACTTTTGCTAATGACGCTTAATTAACACTAATGGCGGGTAATTAGCACTAATCATGCTTAATTAGTCTTAATGATGTGATTATAACTAATGAGTATAAATCTATGCTAATGACGCTTAATTATCACTAATGATGTGTAATTAGCACTAATCATACTTAATTAGTCTTAATGATGTGCTAGACAATCCAAAGAACTCTTAAAAGTCATAATTATTCAAGATGGTCTCTGATTTTTACAAAACAAGTTTCAATGAAATTGTTGCATCAAAGCGAATCTATTGACTGTGTCAAATACTATTAATTCAATATTTCCTTGAAATAACACTTGATATCATTCAAAAGTATAGTGTACAAAAACGCGTATTACAATTCTCCCCTACTTGTAATAAATTTCGTCCTCGAAATTTAAGTACCTTTGCTAGCTTGAAAATAAGTGGGGATATTGAGATCTCATTTCTTCCTCTCGTTCCCATGTGGCTTCTTCTATTGCGTGACTCCTCCATAGAACTTTGACTAAAGGAATCTTCTTTGTACGAAGCTCTTGTACTTTATAATCTAGAATTTCCACAGGAACCTCCTCGTATGACATATCTTCCTTCAATTGAATATCTTGAGGTTGTATCATATGGGTTGGGTCTGGAATAAACTTCCGAAGTGTAGAGACATGAAAGACATCATGTATCCTTGCTAGTTCAGCTGGAAGTCGAAGTCGATAAGCTACACTTCCAATTCTCTCAGTAATCTCGTAAGGGCCAATGTATCTAGGGCTTAGTTTCCCTTTCTTCCCAAATCTAATTAGGCCTTTCCATGGAGATACTTTCAGAAATACATGGTCTCCCACTTGAAACTCTAAGTCTCTCCTTCGCTTATCTGCGTAACTTTTCTGTCTGCTTTGTGTTGCCTTTAAGCATCTCTTGATTTCCTCAACTTTTTCTATTGTACTTTGTATTAATTCAGGTTGAACCAATTTTCTTTCTCCAACCTCACTCCAACAGATAGGTGTTCTGCATGGTCTACCATACAAGGCTTCATAAGGTGCCATCCCAATACTAGTATGATAGCTGTTATTGTATGCAAATTCTATAAGTGAGAGATGTTCATCCCAGCTTTCTTTAAAGCTCAGTGCACAAGCTCTAAGCATGTCTTCTAGAGTCTGGATAGTCCGTTCTGATTGGCCATCTGTTTGAGGATGAAAGGCAGTACTAAATGCTAACTTTGTTCCCATAGCTTTATGTAAGCTTGGCCAGAGTTTGGAAGTAAATCGTGGATCTCTATCAGAAACAATTGACACAGGAGCCCCATGACGGCTAACTATCTCATTAACAAAGATCTTTCCCAAGCGGTCTAGACTGTATGTCTTGTTAATGGCTAAGAAATGTGCAGACTTAGTTAATCTGTCTACTATGACCCATATTGCATCGTGACCTCGACGGGTCCTTGGAAATCCTGTAATGAAGTCCATAGTGATGTGTTCCCATTTCCATTCTGGTATTGGAAGTGGCTGTAAAGTCCCTGCAGGTTTCAAACGCTCCGGTTTTGTTTGTTGGCATATAGGACATCTAGAAACATACTCTGCAATTTCTCTTTTCATACCAGACCACCAATAGTAGCTTTTAAGTGTTCTATACATCTTAGTGTTTCCTGGGTGCATAGTGTATATGGAGTTATGTGCTTCTTCCAGAATCTCAGTCTTTATATCAGATTTCCTTGGAACACACAATCTTCTTTTGAAGAATAAGACCCCTTGACCATCTATTGTATACCCGGCCTCATCTCCTTCCTTAATCTTCTCAATCATTCTAATGATTTCAGAATCATTAGACTTGTGCCTCCTTAATTTTATCATATAATATGGGTCTCACTTGTAAGGATGCTAATAAGGCTCCACCGCTGTTCATGGTTAATTTTACACGTAACTCTTTCAACTGATAATATTCTCCTTTTAAGTGAGATAGCTGACCATTAGACTTTCTACTGAGAGCATCTGCTACGACATTGGCTTTCCCCGGATGATATTCTATGGAACAGTCATAATCTTTGATTAGCTCTAACCATCTTCTTTGTCTTAAATTCAACTCTTTTTGAGAGAATATATTTTAAACTCTTATGATCGATAAAGATTCGACAAGTTTCTTTATGTAGGTAGTGTCTCCAGATCTTTAGGGCAAATACTATAGCGGCTAACTCAAGGTCATGAGTTGGGTAATTTAACTCATGTTGTTTTAGCTGTCTAGAAGCATAAGCAATCACCATATCATTCTGCATTAAGACGCATCCCAGCCCTTGTCTTGAGGTATCGTTGTAAATTACATAATTAACTTGTCCTGAAGGAAGGCTAAGTATAGGTGTTGAGGTGAGGTGACTCTTAAGTTCCTTAAAACACTTCTCGCATTCTTCGTCCCAACTATACTTCACATTCTTCCTAGTTAACCTTGTCAATGGTGCGGCAATTCTAGAGAAGTTTTCTACAAATCTACGATAATAGCCGGCTAATCCAAGGAAACTTCTAATTTCTGATGCATTTTTCGGTCGTTCCCATCTAAGAACTGCTTCCATTTTTGATGGATCTACTGTTATTCCTTCTCCAGATATGACATGGCCTAGAAATGCAACCTTCTTCAACCAAAACTCACATTTATCAAACTTTGCATATAATCGGTGTTCCTTCAGAGTTTGAAGTACAATTCTCAAGTGTTCTCTATGTTCTTCCTCTGTTTTAGAATATACTAGAAGAGCAAGATATGTACTTAAGCAATCCATTCCTATGGTAGCATCAAATTCCCGTATCTCCATAGGAATCATGTCTACTTTAATATATTTTTTTTTTACAAATGGCTCATGTCCAAATGGCAATTGGGGCTCTAATTTATGTCTTTTAGCAGACTAGGTAGCCATACCTCCTAGTGTTTGAGTTATTAAGGTCAATGTCATACACATTGTTGTAATTATCATTCTCCAGACTAGGGCTTGTGTGGTCATAGGTGGCTGCTCTACTGCCATGGTTTCCTATAAAATAAACTTCAGTTAGATCCCTTATCAACAAAATCCTCCAATAATGATTCTAGACATCCTCGAGACTATAATATCAAATTTCTTCTAAGTCCTAATTATCTTCCAATACTTATAGGTCAACTTCTAATATAATTCTTCCTCAAGATCCCAAAACCATTGCTCTGATACCACAAGTTGTCACGACCCGTCCCGCTAACCAGAACGTGCCGCGACAGAGATCTTTCTTCCTCATATTTTTTTTCCTCAAGTAAACATGTGGCAATCTCAAAAACATAACATCTTTGTATTTCAAGTACACAACATCAGCAAGTGTATTACACAAATTCTATCTATTACAACTTCTTACAAAATAACACAGACACTACAAAAACAACCTTAAAGCAAAAAAGACACCTCCTTCAAGTGTATCCGTGGTCCTTTCTCCTGCTAATCGTGATTCTGCTGATCTGTATAAAATATAATATAACGGGATGAGTCTAAACCCATTTATGAGCTTAGACCCAGTGAAAGGATCTCAAGCTTTTTACATATAGCTAAAAATCTGAAATATGAGCATCGTGATAAGAATTTATGCTGAAAACTGTGAAATAGCTTGAAAGAACTTTATGACAGAAATTACATATAACAGCATGCTAGTTTTGCTATTGAACGCTGAAATCACTTCAAAAGCAGATAAACTAAAACATAATCATTACTATCAAGCTGTTTATACTAATCACCACTGTGGCTAATTTATTGACTCATGAACGCTGAAACAAAACTAAGTCATACGCGCAGACGGTCCCAAAGACCAAAAACACCCTGCATACGGCCCAAAGCCTATATGTATACAGAATGCGGACCCAAAGTCCTCTTGATACCATATCTAATGGTTTGCCATATCTAATGGCGGTTTCAGGGTCATATCTAATGACATCACCATATCTAATGGCTAGTTCACGAATTGTATAAAAGAGCTACTGTGGTGCTTATCTTCTGATTCTGATCCTTTTCTTGTCACTAATAAACTGTACTTTTGCTAATTCAATCTCATAACAGCTAAATCATGAACATAAAACACTCTTGGCATAACATACATATTCTGATAGCTAGAACTTGTTTAAGAACTTGAAAACTGAGCCATAATGCATAGTAACCGTGCAAAACATAATTCTTTGCATAAAACTCATATCTAAATAGTGAAACATCACGTCTCGTGTTCCATCAAGAACAAAATGCATAAAAACGTGCTTTCATGATAAAACACTTGAAACGACGCCTGAAATACGTTCTAAAGCCCTGCTTTCATATCAACTGTATGGTACTTGTAATTCATGCGTAAAAGCTTTAGAAAAACACGATTTCATACTTGCTATTCAAAACTATGCATAAAAGCTAAAAACTAGTGCTTTAAAATAGCGCTTGAGAATCCCTCACCTGATTGTTGTCTAACTTGGGTCGGAAACGTTTCTTTTGTGAAATCCCCCCCTAAGGTCGTCTTAGATTGAATACTACGGCTTGGTGCGTACAGAACTTCGTTACGGCTTCAAAAACACGCTCGATATCCGGCAGGGCTTCGCCGCGGCTCCTCTCGAGCTCCTCTCGCAACCTCGGCGGCCTTGCGGCTTTATGGTGGAGAAATGGGCGTGGGATGATGTGAGGAGGTGTATGGGGGGTCATGGGTATTTATAGCCCCCCATCCCCTTTACATGTGTGACATGTGTCAACATGTAAGGGAGGCTCATGTGTATGAAGGCACATGGCATGGCACATGGCAATATCACAAGGAAACTTGTTGCCCAAGTATGTGGCTAGTCTTATCCATGAGATTACTTGTTGCCCAAGCAATAGGCATGGCTTATCCACGAGTTTACTTGTTGCCCAAGCAAAAGACTACACCGTGACATGTGTTAGTCTCAAGATAATGACACATGGCACTACTGAGGTTTTGACACATGTCCTGACCATAGAACGACACGTGTCCCATGATTTACACTCCATGTGTCCTACTTTTGCTAATGACGCTTAATTAACACTAATGGCGGGTAATTAGCACTAATCATGCTTAATTAGTCTTAATGATGTGATTATAACTAATGAGTATAAATCTATGCTAATGACGCTTAATTATCACTAATGATGTGTAATTAGCACTAATCATACTTAATTAGTCTTAATGATGTGCTAGACAATCCAAAGAACTCTTGAAAGTCATAATTATTCAAGATGGTCTCTGATTTTTACAAAACAAGTTTCAATGAAATTGTTGCATCAAAGCGAATCTATTGACTGTGTCAAATACTATTAATTCAATATTTCCTTGAAATAACACTTGATATCATTCAAAAGTATAGTGTACAAAAACGCGTATTACAATTCTCCCCTACTTGTAATAAATTTCGTCCTCGAAATTTAAGTACCTTTGCTAGCTTGAAAATAAGTGGGGATATTGAGATCTCATTTCTTCCTCTCGTTCCCATGTGGCTTCTTCTATTGCGTGACTCCTCCATAGAACTTTGACTAAAGGAATCTTCTTTGTATGAAGCTCTTGTACTTTATAATCTAGAATTTCCACAGGAACCTCCTCGTATGACATATCTTCCTTCAATTGAATATCTTGAGGTTGTATCATATGGGTTGGGTCTGGAATAAACTTCCGAAGTGTAGAGACATGAAAGACATCATGTATCCTTGCTAGTTCAGCTGGAAGTCGAAGTCGATAAGCTACACTTCCAATTCTCTCAGTAATCTCGTAAGGGCCAATGTATCTAGGGCTTAGTTTCCCTTTCTTCCCAAATCTAATTAGGCCTTTCCATGGAGATACTTTCAGAAATACATGGTCTCCCACTTGAAACTCTAAGTCTCTCCTTCGCTTATCTGCGTAACTTTTCTGTCTGCTTTGTGCTGCCTTTAAGCATCTCTTGATTTCCTCAACTTTTTCTATTGTACTTTGTATTAATTCAGGTTGAACCAATTTTCTTTCTCCAACCTCACTCCAACAGATAGGTGTTCTGCATGGTCTACCATACAAGGCTTCATAAGGTGCCATCCCAATACTAGTATGATAGCTGTTATTGTATGCAAATTCTATAAGTGAGAGATGTTCATCCCAGCTTTCTTTAAAGCTCAGTGCACAAGCTCTAAGCATGTCTTCTAGAGTCTGGATAGTCCGTTCTGATTGGCCATCTGTTTGAGGATGAAAGGCAGTACTAAATGCTAACTTTGTTCCCATAGCTTTATGTAAGCTTGGCCAGAGTTTGGAAGTAAATCGTGGATCTCTATCAGAAACAATTGACACAGGAGCCCCATGACGGCTAACTATCTCATTAACAAAGATCTTTCCCAAGCGGTCTAGACTGTATGTCTTGTTAATGGCTAAGAAATGTGCAGACTTAGTTAATCTGTCTACTATGACCCATATTGCATCGTGACCTCGACGGGTCCTTGGAAATCCTGTAATGAAGTCCATAGTGATGTGTTCCCATTTCCATTCTGGTATTGGAAGTGGCTGTAAAGTCCCTGCAGGTTTCAAACGCTCCGGTTTTGTTTGTTGGCATATAGGACATCTAGAAACATACTCTGCAATTTCTCTTTTCATACCAGACCACCAATAGTAGCTTTTAAGTGTTCTATACATCTTAGTGTTTCCTGGGTGCATAGTGTATATGGAGTTATGTGCTTCTTCCAGAATCTCAGTCTTTATATCAGATTTCCTTGGAACACACAATCTTCTTTTGAAGAATAAGACCCCTTGACCATCTATTGTATACCCGGCTTCATCTCCTTCCTTAATCTTCTCAATCATTCTAATGATTTCAGAATCATTAGACTTGTGCCTCCTTAATTTTATCATATAATATGGGTCTCACTTGTAAGGATGCTAATAAGGCTCCACCGCTGTTCATGGTTAATTTTACACGTAACTCTTTCAACTGATAATATTCTCCTTTTAAGTGAGATAGCTGACCATTAGACTTTCTACTGAGAGCATCTGCTACGACATTGGCTTTCCCCGGATGATATTCTATGGAACAGTCATAATCTTTGATTAGCTCTAACCATCTTCTTTGTCTTAAATTCAACTCTTTTTGAGAGAATATATTTTAAACTCTTATGATCGATAAAGATTCGACAAGTTTCTTTATGTAGGTAGTGTCTCCAGATCTTTAGGGCAAATACTATAGCGGCTAACTCAAGGTCATGAGTTGGGTAATTTAACTCATGTTGTTTTAGCTGTCTAGAAGCATAAGCAATCACCATATCATTCTGCATTAAGACGCATCCCAGCCCTTGTCTTGAGGTATCGTTGTAGATTACATAATTAACTTGTCCTGAAGGAAGGCTAAGTATAGGTGTTGAGGTGAGGTGACTCTTAAGTTCCTTAAAACACTTCTCGCATTCTTCGTCCCAACTATACTTCACATTCTTCCTAGTTAACCTTGTCAATGGTGCGGCAATTCTAGAGAAGTTTTCTACAAATCTACGATAATAGCCGGCTAATCCAAGGAAACTTCTAATTTCTGATGCATTTTTCGGTCGTTCCCATCTAAGAACTGCTTCCATTTTTGATGGATCTACTGTTATTCCTTCTCCAGATATGACATGGCCTAGAAATGCAACCTTCTTCAACCAAAACTCACATTTATCAAACTTTGCATATAATCGGTGTTCCTTCAGAGTTTGAAGTACAATTCTCAAGTGTTCTCTATGTTCTTCCTCTGTTTTAGAATATACTAGAAGAGCAAGATATGTACTTAAGCAATCCATTCCTATGGTAGCATCAAATTCCCGTATCTCCATAGGAATCATGTCTACTTTAATATAATTTTTTTTTTTACAAATGGCTCATGTCCAAATGGCAATTGGGGCTCTAATTTATGTCTTTTAGCAGACTAGGTAGCCATACCTCCTAGTGTTTGAGTTATTAAGGTCAATGTCATACACATTGTTGTAATTATCATTCTCCAGACTAGGGCTTGTGTGGTCATAGGTGGCTGCTCTACTGCCATGGTTTCCTATAAAATAAACTTCAGTTAGATCCCTTATCAACAAAATCCTCCAATAATGATTCTAGACATCCTCGAGACTATAATATCAAATTTCTTCTAAGTCCTAATTATCTTCCAATACTTATAGGTCAACTCCTAATATAATTCTTCCTCAAGATCCCAAAACCATTGCTCTGATACCACAAGTTGTCACGACCCGTCCCGCTAACCAGAACGTGCCGCGACAGAGATCTTTCTTCCTCATATTTTTTTTTCCTCAAGTAAACATGTGGCAATCTCAAAAACATAACATCTTTGTATTTCAAGTTCACAACATCAGCAAGTGTATTACACAAATTCTATCTATTACAACTTCTTACAAAATAACACAGACACTACAAAAACAACCTTAAAGCAAAAAAGACACCTCCTTCAAGTGTATCCGTGGTCCTTTCTCCTGCTAATCGTGATTCTGCTGATCTGTATAAAATATAATATAACGGGATGAGTCTAAACCCATTTATGAGCTTAGACCCAGTGAAAGGATCTCAAGCTTTTTACATATAGCTAAAAATCTGAAATATGAGCATCGTGATAAGAATTTATGCTGAAAACTGTGAAATAGCTTGAAAGAACTTTATGACAGAAATTACATATAACAGCATGCTAGTTTTGCTATTGAACGCTGAAATCACTTCAAAAGCAGATAAACTAAAACATAATCATTACTATCAAGCTGTTTATACTAATCACCACTGTGGCTAATTTATTGACTCATGAACGCTGAAACAAAACTAAGTCATACGCGCAGACGGTCCCAAAGACCAAAAACACCTTGCATACGGCCCAAAGCCTATATGTATACAGAATGCGGACCCAAAGTCCTCTTGATACCATATCTAATGGTTTGCCATATCTAATGGCGGTTTCAGGGTCATATCTAATGACATCACCATATCTAATGGCTAGTTCACGAATTGTATAAAAGAGCTACTGTGGTGCTTATCTTCTGATTCTGATCCTTTTCTTGTCACTAATAAACTGTACTTTTGCTAATTCAATCTCATAACAGCTAAATCATGAACATAAAACACTCTTGGCATAACATACATATTCTGATAGCTAGAATTTGTTTAAGAACTTGAAAACTGAGCCATAATGCATAGTAACCGTGCAAAACATAATTCTTTGCATAAAACTCATATCTAAATAGTGAAACATCACGTCTCGTGTTCCATCAAGAACAAAATGCATAAAAACGTGCTATCATGATAAAACACTTGAAACGACGCCTGAAATACGTTCTAAAGCCCTGCTTTCATATCAACTGTATGGTACTTGTAATTCATGCGTAAAAGCTTTAGAAAAACACGATTTCATACTTGTTATTCAAAACTATGCATAAAAGCTAAAAACCAGTGCTTTAAAATAGCGCTTGAGAATCCCTCACCTGATTGTTGTCTAACTTGGGTCGGAAACGTTTCTTTTGTGAAATCCCCCCCTAAGGTCGTCTTAGATTGAATACTACGGCTTGGTGCGTACAGAACTTCGTTACGGCTTCAAAAACACGCTCGATATCCGGCAGGGCTTCGCCGCGGCTCCTCTCGAGCTCCTCTCGCAACCTCGGCGGCCTTGCGGCTTTATGGTGGAGAAATGGGCGTGGGATGATGTGAGGAGGTGTATGGGGGGTCATGGGTATTTATAGCCCCCCATCCCCTTTACATGTGTGACATGTGTCAACATGTAAGGGAGGCTCATGTGTATGAAGGCACATGGCATGGCACATGGCAATATCACAAGGAAACTTGTTGCCCAAGTATGTGGCTAGTCTTATCCATGAGATTACTTGTTGCCCAAGCAATAGGCATGGCTTATCCACGAGTTTACTTGTTGCCCAAGCAAAAGACTACACCGTGACATGTGTTAGTCTCAAGATAATGACACATGGCACTACTGAGGTTTTGACACATGTCCTGACCATAGAACGACACGTGTCCCATGATTTACACTCCATGTGTCCTACTTTTGCTAATGACGCTTAATTAACACTAATGGCGGGTAATTAGCACTAATCATGCTTAATTAGTCTTAATGATGTGATTATAACTAATGAGTATAAATCTATGCTAATGACGCTTAATTATCACTAATGATGTGTAATTAGCACTAATCATACTTAATTAGTCTTAATGATGTGCTAGACAATCCAAAGAACTCTTAAAAGTCATAATTATTCAAGATGGTCTCTGATTTTTACAAAACAAGTTTCAATGAAATTGTTGCATCAAAGCGAATCTATTGACTGTGTCAAATACTATTAATTCAATATTTCCTTGAAATAACACTTGATATCATTCAATACACTATACTTTTGAATGATATCAAGTGTTATTTCAAGGAAATATTGAATTAATAGTATTTGACACAGTCAATAGATTCGCTTTGATGCAACAATTTCATTGAAACTTGTTTTGTAAAAATCAGAGACCATCTTGAATAATTATGACTTTTAAGAGTTCTTTGGATTGTCTAGCACATCATTAAGACTAATTAAGTATGATTAGTGTTAATTACCCGTCATTAGGGATAGTTAAGCGTCATTAGCATAGATTTATACTCATTAGCCATAATCACATCACTAAGACTAATTAAACATGATTAGTGCTAATTACACATCATTAGTGATAATTAAGCGTCATTAGCATAGATTTATACTCATTAGACATAATCACATCATTAAGACTAATTAAGCATGATTAGTGCTAATTACCCATCATTAGTGATAATTAAGCGTCATTAGCATAGATTTATACTCATTAGTTATAATCACATCATTAAGACTAATTAAGCATGATTAGTGCTAATTACCCGCCATTAGTGTTAATTAAGCGTCATTAGCAAAAGTAGGACACATGGAGTGTAAATCATGGGACACGTGTCGTTCTATGGTCAGGACATGTGTCAAAACCTCAGTAGTGCCATGTGTCATTATCTTGAGACTAACACATGTCACGGTGTAGTCTTTTGCTTGGGCAACAAGTAAACTCGTGGATAAGCCATGCCTATTGCTTGGGCAACAAGTAATCTCATGGATAAGACTAGCCACATACTTGGGCAACAAGTTTCCTTGTGATATTGCCATGTGCCATGCCATGTGTCTTCATACACATGAGCCTCCCTTACATGTTGACACATGTCACACATGTAAAGGGGATGGGGGGCTATAAATACCCATGACCCCCCATACACCTCCTCACATCATCCCACGCCCATTTCTCCACCATAAAGCCGCAAGGCAGCCGAGGTTGCGAGAGGAGCTCGAGAGGAGCCGCGGCGAAGCCCTGCCGGATATCGAGCGTGTTTTTGAAGCCGTAACGAAGTTCTGTACGCACCAAGCCGTAGTATTCAATCTAAGACGGCCTTAGGGGGGGATTTCACAAAAGAAACGTTTCCGACCCAAGTTAGACAACAATCAGGTGAGGGATTCTCAAGCGCTATTTTAAAGCACTAGTCTTAGCTTTTATGCATGTTTTATGATAACAAGTATGCAATAGCGTTTTCTTGAGCTTTTACGCATGAATTACAAGTACCATACAGTTGATATGAAATCAGGGCTTTAGAACGTATTTCAGGCGTCGTTTCAAGTGTTTTATCATGATAGCACGTTTTTATGCATTTTGTTCTTGATGGAACACGAGACGTGATGTTTCACTATTTACATATGAGTTTTATGTAAAGAATTATGTTTTGCACGGTTACTATGCATTATGGCTCAGTTTTCAAGTTCTTAAACAATTTCTAGCTATCAGAATATGTATGTTATGCCAAGAGTGTTTTATGTTCATGATTTTAGCTGCTATGAGATTGAATTAGCAAAAGTACAGTTTATTAGTGACAAGAAAAGGATCAGAATCAGAAGATAAGCACCACAGTAGCTCTTTTATACAATTCGTGAACTAGCCATTAGATATGGTGATGTCATTAGATATGACCCTGAAACCGCCATTAGATATGGCAAACCATTAGATATGGTATCAAGAGGACTTTGGGTCCGCATTCTGTATACATATAGGCTTTGGGCCGTATGCAGGGTGTTTTTGGTCTTTGGGACCGTCTGCGCGTATGACTTAGCTTTGTTTCAGCGTTCATGAGTCAATAAATTAGCCACAGTGGTGATTAGTACAAACAGCTTGATAGTGATGATTATGTTTCAGTTTATCTGCTTTTGAAGTGATTTCAGCATTCAATAGCAAAACTAGCATGTTTTATATGTAATTTCTGTTATAAAGTCTCTTTCAAGCTATTTCACAGTATTAAGCATAAACTTTTGTCATGATGCTCATATTTCAGATTTTAGTTATATGTAAAAAGCTTGAGATCCTTTCACTGGGTCTAAGCTCATAAATGGGTTTAGACTCATCCCGTTATATTATATTTTATACAGATCAGCAGAATCACGATTAGCAGGAGAAAGGACCACGGATACACTTGAAGGAGGTGTCTTTTTGCTTTAAGGTTGTTTTTGTAGTATCTGTGTTATTTTGTAAGAAGTTGTAATAGATAGAATTTGTGTAATACACTTGCTGATGTTGTGAACTTGAAATACAAAGATGTTATGTTTTTGAGATTGCCACATGTTTACTTGAGGAAAAAAAAAATATGAGGAAGAAAGATCTCTGTCGCGGCACGTTCTGGTTAGCGGGACGGGTCGTGACAACTTGTGGTATCAGAGCAATGGTTTTAGGACCTTGAGCAAGAATTATATTAGGAGTTGACCTATAAGCACTGGAAGATAATCTAGTTATTGATATTATAATCTTGAGGATATCTAGAATCATTATTGGAGGGTTTATGTTAATGAAGGATCTAATTGAGGTTTTATTTAGGAAATAATGGCAGTAGACCAGCCACATGCGACCACCCAAGGTCCTAGTCAGGATAATGATAACAATAACAACGTGTACGACACGTTGACCTTGATAGCTCAAACACTAGGAGGCATGGCTGCCCATTCAGTTAAAAGACATGAATATGAGCACCAGTTACCTTTTGAACATGTAAAGAAGTTGGGAGAGAACTATTTGTAGGAGACAGTGACCCAAAGGAAAATAGAAGACTAAACAGAGTGATTGTCCACAATAAATATCCATTGCCCAGAATAGATGACTTATTTGATCAATTACAAGGGGCTTCTGTGTTTTCTAAGATTGATTTGAAATCCTATCATCAATTAAGATTAGAGAAGAAGATGTTCCTAAAACTGTATTCTGAACTTGTTATGGGCATTATAAATTCTTGGTAATGCCTTTTGGATTGACAAATGCCCCAGCTGCCGTTATGGATTTGATGAATAGGGTTTTCCGTCCATATCTGGATAAGTTCGTGATCGTATTTATTGATGATATTCTCGTATATTCTAAAACAGAGGAAGAACATAGAGAACACTTGAGAATTGTACTTCAAACTCTGAAGGAACACCGACTATATGCAAAGTTTGATAAATGTGAGTTTTGGTTGAAGAAGGTTGCATTCCTAGGCCATGTCATATCTGGAGAAGGAATAACAGTAGATCCATCAAAGATAGAAGCGGTTCTTAAATGGGAACGACCGATAAATGCATCAGAAATCCGAAGTTTCCTTGGATTAGCTGGGTATTATCGAAGATTTGTTGAAAACTTTTCTAGAATTGCCGCACCATTGACAAGGTTAACTAGGAAGAATGTGAAGTATAGTTGGGACGAAGAATGCGAGAAGAGTTTTAAGGAACTCAAGAGTCGTCTCACCTCAGCACCCGTACTTAGCCTTCCTTCAGGACAGGGTAATTTTGTAATCTATAGCGATGCCTCAAGACAAGGGCTGGGATGCGTCTTGATGCAGAATGATAAAGTGATTGCTTATGCCTCTAGACAGCTAAAACAACATGAGTTAAATTACCCAACTCATGACCTTGAGTTAGCTGCTATAATATTTGCCTTAAAGATCTGGAGACACTACCTATATGGAGAAACTTGTCAAATCTTTACGGATCATAAGAGTTTGAAATATATTTTCTCTCAGAAAGAGTTGAATCTAAGGCAAAGAAGATGGTTAGAACTAATCAAAGATTATGATTGTTCCATAGAATATCACCCGGGTAAAGCCAATGTCGTAGCTGATGCTCTCAGTAGAAAGTCCAATGGTCGGCTATCTCACTTAAAAGCAGAGTATTTACAGTTAAAAGAATTACGAGCAAAGTTAACCATAAATAATTCTGGAGCCCTATTAGCATCCTTACAAGTGAGACCCGTATTATATGATAAAATCAAGGAGGCACAAGTCCATGATTCTGAAATCATTAGAATGATTGAGAAGATTAAAGGAGGAGATGAAGCCGGGTATACAATAGATAGTCAAGGGGTCTTATTCTTTAAAGGAAAACTATGTGTTCCGAGGAAATCTGATATAAAGACTGAGATTCTGGAAGAGGCACATAACTCCATGTATACTATGCATCCAGGAAGTACTAAGATGTATAGAACACTTAAGAGCTACTATTGGTGGTCTGGCATGAAGAGAGAGATTGAAGAGTATGTTTCTAGATGTCCTATATGCCAACAAACAAAACCGGAGCGTTTGAGACCTGCGGGGACATTACAGCCACTTCCAATACCAGAATGGAAATGGGAACACATCACTATGGATTTTGTTACAGGATTTCCAAGGACCCGTCGAGGTCACGATGCAATATGGGTCATAGTAGACAGATTAACTAAGTCTGCACATTTCTTAGCCATTAACAAGACATACAGTCTAGACCGCTTGGGAAAGATCTTTGTTAATGAGATAGTTAGCCATCATGGGACTCCTGTGTCAATTGTTTCTGATAGAGATCCACGATTTACTTCCAAACTCTGGCCAAGCTTACATAAAGCTATGGGAACAAAGTTAGCATTTAGTACTGCCTTTCATCCTCAAACAGATGGCCAATCAGAACGGACTATCCAGACACTAGAAGACATGCTTAGAACTTGTGCACTGAGCTTTAAAGAAAGTTGGGATGAACATCTCTCACTTATAGAGTTTGCATACAATAACAGCTACCATACTAGTATTGGGATGTCACCTTATGAAGCATTGTATGGAAGACCATGTAGAACACCTATCTGTTGTAGTGAGGTTGGAGAACGAAAATTGGTTCAACCTGAACTAATACAAAGCACAATAGAAAAAGTTGAGGAAATCAAGAGATGCTTAAAGGCAGCGCAAAGCAGACAGAAAAGTTATGCAGATAAGCGAAGGAGTGACTTAGAAATTCAAGTGGGAGACCATGTGTTTCTAAAAGTATCTCCATGGAAGGGCCTAATCAGATTTGGGAAGAAAGGGAAACTAAGCCCTAGATACATTGGCCCTTATGAGATCACAGAGAGAATCGGTAGTGTGGCATATCGTCTTCAACTTCCATCTGAACTAGCAGGGATACATGATGTCTTTCATGTCTCCACACTTCGGAAGTTTATTCCAGATCCAACCCATATGATACAACCTCAAGATATTCAATTGAAGGAAGATCTTTCATACGAGGAGGTTCCTGTGGAAATTCTAGATTATAAAGTACAAGAGCTTCGTACAAAGAAGATTCCTTTAGTCAAAGTTCTATGGAGGAGTCACGCAATAGAAGAAGCCACATGGGAACGAGAGGAAGAAATGAGATCTCAATATCCCCACTTATTTTCAAGCTAGCAAAGGTACTTAAATTTCGAGGACGAAATTTATTACAAGTAGGGGAGAATTGTAATACGCGTTTTTGTACACTATACTTTTGAATGATATCAAGTGTTATTTCAAGGAAATATTGAATTAATAGTATTTGACACAGTCAATAGATTCGCTTTGATGCAACAATTTCATTGAAACTTGTTTTGTAAAAATCAGAGACCATCTTGAATAATTACGACTTTTAAGAGTTCTTTGGATTGTCTAGCACATCATTAAGACTAATTAAGTATGATTAGTGTTAATTACCCGTCATTAGGGATAGTTAAGCGTCATTAGCATAGATTTATACTCATTAGCCATAATCACATCACTAAGACTAATTAAACATGATTAGTGCTAATTACACATCATTAGTGATAATTAAGCGTCATTAGCATAGATTTATACTCATTAGACATAATCACATCATTAAGACTAATTAAGCATGATTAGTGCTAATTACCCATCATTAGTGATAATTAAGCGTCATTAGCATAGATTTATACTCATTAGTTATAATCACATCATTAAGACTAATTAAGCATGATTAGTGCTAATTACCCGCCATTAGTGTTAATTAAGCGTCATTAGCAAAAGTAGGACACATGGAGTGTAAATCATGGGACACGTGTCGTTCTATGGTCAGGACATGTGTCAAAACCTCAGTAGTGCCATGTGTCATTATCTTGAGACTAACACATGTCACGGTGTAGTCTTTTGCTTGGGCAACAAGTAAACTCGTGGATAAGCCATGCCTATTGCTTGGGCAACAAGTAATCTCATGGATAAGACTAGCCACATACTTGGGCAACAAGTTTCCTTGTGATATTGCCATGTGCCATGCCATGTGTCTTCATACACATGAGCCTCCCTTACATGTTGACACATGTCACACATGTAAAGGGGATGGGGGGCTATAAATACCCATGACCCCCCATACACGTCCTCACATCATCCCACGCCCATTTCTCCACCATAAAGCCGCAAGGCAGCCGAGGTTGCGAGAGGAGCTCGAGAGGAGCCGCGGCGAAGCCCTGCCGGATATCGAGCGTGTTTTTGAAGCCGTAACGAAGTTCTGTACGCACCAAGCCGTAGTATTCAATCTAAGACGGCCTTAGGGGGGGATTTCACAAAAGAAACGTTTCCGACCCAAGTTAGACAACAATCAGGTGAGGGATTCTCAAGCGCTATTTTAAAGCACTAGTCTTAGCTTTTATGCATGTTTTATGATAACAAGTATGCAATAGCGTTTTCTTGAGCTTTTACGCATGAATTACAAGTACCATACAGTTGATATGAAATCAGGGCTTTAGAACGTATTTCAGGCGTCGTTTCAAGTGTTTTATCATGATAGCACGTTTTTATGCATTTTGTTCTTGATGGAACACGAGACGTGATGTTTCACTATTTACATATGAGTTTTATGTAAAGAATTATGTTTTGCACGGTTACTATGCATTATGGCTCAGTTTTCAAGTTCTTAAACAATTTCTAGCTATCAGAATATGTATGTTATGCCAAGAGTGTTTTATGTTCATGATTTTAGCTGCTATGAGATTGAATTAGCAAAAGTACAGTTTATTAGTGACAAGAAAAGGATCAGAATCAGAAGATAAGCACCACAGTAGCTCTTTTATACAATTCGTGAACTAGCCATTAGATATGGTGATGTCATTAGATATGACCCTGAAACCGCCATTAGATATGGCAAACCATTAGATATGGTATCAAGAGGACTTTGGGTCCGCATTCTGTATACATATAGGCTTTGGGCCGTATGCAGGGTGTTTTTGGTCTTTGGGACCGTCTGCGCGTATGACTTAGCTTTGTTTCAGCGTTCATGAGTCAATAAATTAGCCACAGTGGTGATTAGTACAAACAGCTTGATAGTGATGATTATGTTTCAGTTTATCTGCTTTTGAAGTGATTTCAGCATTCAATAGCAAAACTAGCATGTTTTATATGTAATTTCTGTTATAAAGTCTCTTTCAAGCTATTTCACAGTATTAAGCATAAACTTTTGTCATGATGCTCATATTTCAGATTTTAGTTATATGTAAAAAGCTTGAGATCCTTTCACTGGGTCTAAGCTCATAAATGGGTTTAGACTTATCCCGTTATATTATATTTTATACAGATCAGCAGAATCACGATTAGCAGGAGAAAGGACCACGGATACACTTGAAGGAGGTGTCTTTTTGCTTTAAGGTTGTTTTTGTAGTATCTGTGTTATTTTGTAAGAAGTTGTAATAGATAGAATTTGTGTAATACACTTGCTGATGTTGTGAACTTGAAATACAAAGATGTTATGTTTTTGAGATTGCCACATGTTTACTTGAGGAAAAAAAAATATGAGGAAGAAAGATCTCTGTCGCGGCACGTTCTGGTTAGCGGGACGGGTCGTGACAGCCAATGCCCAAGAAATGCCTTGGGCGTGAATACCATTGAACGAGGAGCAAAAACTCAGAAGGCGCCATCCTGAAAGGAGGCAAGGGCTGTCCTAGAGAAATGGGCGAAAAGAAGATAAAAACTCACTTCTGACACAAGGCAGGGAGGAGGTCAGACAGTTGACCGAGGTCAACTGTCAGACCAACTTGGTTGATCCCCGTGGACCAACCCGGAAAAATCCCTTAAAAAATCATTTTAAAATAGTAAATATTATTATTATATTTAGGTTATTAAATAAAAAATGTTTATTAATTTATAAATTATTTTATTATGAATTTTAATTAATTTTTGTGGGGTGTGTAATTACACCTTATAGGTATATTACCTATTTATTTTATTATTTTATTTTTATTTTATGTTTTAAATTTATTTATTTTTGTTTATTATTTTATAAAATTATAAAATACTTTTATACTCTTAAATATATTTTTGTTTTATTTTCTGATGTGTTTTGTATATAAGTATGTATTATATAGGTATATTTATAGGTATAATACCAATGTTTTTTATATACATGTATTTTATTTTGAGTTTTATTTAGGTTTTTATTCTGGTTTTAATGTACAAATGTATTACAAATAATATTCACAAAATTATAAAAATATGAAATTATAAAAATAATGAATAATAAATAAATTGAATATTTTAATCTGTACAAGTATACAAGAGGTGTCCAAAACTCAACTTTTAAACCGTAACTCCGAAAAATACGAAACCACCTCCATTAAATAGAATATTTTACGCTATATACAATTAAAGGTGAATTTGATACATTTCGAGTTTTTATTTGCAAGATACAGGTCTGGGAAGTTGGAGTTTTAGAATCTTATTCAGACCATAACTTTCTATCTGTACATTATTTTTTTGTGAAATCAATTTTTTATTTTTCTTTATTAAATTATCTACAACTTTCATGTACAAAGTTTCTCTATTTGATGTATAAAAAGTGGAACCAAAAATAGGTCCCAAACTGAATAGAGAATGAATTAAATGAATAGGTATTTCTACTGTATTTTGACCTTATCTCCCCCTACTTTATTCCTTGTCAATCTATTCATCAAGATGCCTAGGTCTCGGGGTTTCGGGTCATAAAATATTTACAATATTTTATTCTTTTTCTTTTCTTTTATTTATTCTATAATTTTGGCTTTACTGACAGTATTTTATACAGTATTTACATGCACATGCATGAATGCTAAGAAGCTGATATTAAGGGTATTTACACGCATTTGGTAGGGTTTTTGATGCCAAAATGATAGAATAAAGATGATGAAATGTGGCTTCATCACCCACCTCACATGTACAAAACACCCCATCTTCTTCCCATTCGTTTTTAGAACCCTCTTGGACCCATTTTGGCCACCCTTCTTGGAGCTCAAGATAGAGTGAAGTGACAGTGAGCTCTCCAACTCCTCGGAGGCACGACTAGGCGAGTCAAAAATTAAAACATAAAAATAAAAAATATAAAAACCTAATAAAAATAGCACTTGTATAGACAAATACATCACATTCGCATTTGAGCTTGATTGCCCCGATCTACCTGTCTGCTTCATGTGTTTGACACTCTACATTACTTGCCCTATACACATATTTTGTAGAGTCATAATAAATTTTAACTCCACACTTTGATGATATTAATTGTGGGTTAATTGTTGATTAAATCCGGATTTCTTAGCGGCCAACGCATCAATTGTGTTCTCGCCTTGTGTGGAATACATGATCGCCTGATTTTCACGTTAATCATGAGTATAAGGAAATAAGTTCCAATTTAGCTTAGAGTTGATATCATCATATAGCAAATAATTAGTTCCTGGATGCAATTACATTCAGATGCAATTACATTCAGATGCAAATTCAAAAGTTGACTTATTGGATATGCGTTCCTGGATGTATGGGATTGGAAAAAATGATATGACAAAAGGGGGGTCTGTATCCAAGAATCAGGCAAACTTATCCAGCTCTCTCAAACAGATATGCACTTTAGATGGAAATCCAAGTGTGCAAAGCATGATCTCCGTGATGTAGAGCATTGGGGCATGAGTTTGCACTTTATGATGCGAAGCTTTCAAGTTCATGGTAAAGTATCTTCCCTTTGTGCTCGTGAATGCATGAGACCTAACCGAGATTGCTTGCAGACCAGAGAAGTTTATGACCGTATCCAAATGGAGTAAAAGTTTAGCCAGTAAAAGGCATATATATCAAGAAAACACACCACAAGATATCCTCGGCTCTTGCATCTCTCAAATATATATTATGGCCTTAACTTGTCTTTTGGTTGGAATAATAAGTTAATGCGGGATCAACGATTTCTTTAGTATGTATGTATGTATGTAGTATTTAGAACAACGATGATATTTGTGTTGTGCATATGATCGTCTATCATATAGAATCCGTGAATGTAGTGTCTGAGGAGAAGAATTCGTTATGGACAGGTAGATGGAGTAGTTGCTGCCAAGGGAGGAGCATGCACCCTTGGGGCCCCGGGTAGAAGCCTAGATGACCGCAATCCCAACTACTATTGTAGCTGCGATGATTAGGAGAAATGTTGCTTGGTACACCGAGGTTCTGGCCTCAACACTTGCGTTCTTTAGCCCAGTGCTTGAGCGCGGGCCAAGTAGTTATGATTGGTCGGCTAGTGCTTCACTTGTCACTTAGAGTTAACACTCATGTACAGGCCAGTGTAGGCCACATTGGTCGGTATTCCGAGTAGGAGCACTAAGAGGGGAGTTCCGAGAAATGTGGTTAATGAAGTTGAGTATGTGATGCAAATTTCATGTACATAAGGAGGTTTGGGTTAGTCGCGAAGATTCGCGGGTTGGAATCTAAATTATGAATCAGAAGTATCATTAGTAAGTGGGGCTAAGTGGACGTGTTGGGAACTTAGTTAGGATGCATTGTACCCCACCGAATGCCTACGGAGGCACCCCAACCCTAAGGCGTTCTTTTTACCTTAGAGTCATAGTGTGATGTCTCATATAGACCAAGACCATAGACTATCCACGAAGCTTGGTTACTCATATCTATATCTAATAATAATAACTAGAATGTAAATTTTTGTAAGATCAGGTTACCTAGTTTCTTTTTCTTTTGCACACATTTAAATTATATCCTGCATTTCTTTCTGTATAGTTTTGTTTAAATCGTATTGAGCAACTTTGCTCATAATATACCTACGTGTGGATCCGCGAGTTCACACAGTTACTAATTGGAGTACCATCTTTTGTGTTCACCCTTGGTAGATCTTTTACTGTTTCTTGTACTTAGTTTCTTTTTTAGAGGCAAGACATGTAATGTATAATTGTGGACATCTCTATATTTATGCTTACATGAATAGGAAAATGTACTCGGCAAATTAGTGTAGTAACTAAACTGTAACTGAGTAAATTGTCATCCACACAAATAGGTGTTATTTTAAATCTCCAAAATGAACTATATATTATGTATGATATGTTGGCACAAAGACTAAGAGCAACCAATCAGCAACTTGTAATTGCCATTTTGTCCAGGAAGCTCCGATGCTAGTATGGGAAACTTCAAAACTTATAGCATGGCAGTCGAGTCTCATTGGTCATCAACGATTCTATTCCAAACCTGTGACATTTCGCATATTTTTATTTTGAGCTGCTGATTGCAATGGGTCTGAGTTAGGTTCTACTGGAGATTTCGTAAAATAGAGGGAAAAACAGTCTAGTTGCAAACCAAGAATGGAAATATCTTCCCATGTAATATTGTGTGATGGTTCCTGCATGAGTTAGGTATGTCTGTGCATGTGTGCTTATAATCCCTGATAAAGAACAAGCAAGAAAACAATGGAGTATACGGAAATCATGCTCCTGACACTTTCACTTTCCTCCTTGGAGGAACGATCCATGGCTCCCTCAGGAATAATGCACATCCCTCTTCTAACAGCATGAGGCAGCTTGATTTTCGGAGGAATCACAATGGCAATGTGGTCAGTACAAAAGACCACCCTTAAAGCTGCAACTAAGGTTACAATGGGGAAACATATATGATCAAAAATCATGTGGAACTTGCAGCAAGGAGGAGGAGACATCGTACAGATGGTCGAAATTCGTGTGGACACCACAGCAAGCGGAAGGAGAGATCGTACCTTCCCTACACGAGCACGGCTTCCGATCGTCGATGCAAGGCACTCCGACGAGCTCCGGTGTAGTTTGGTGAAGGAGAGGGAAGAGGAATGGGGCTGGAGGTCGAAGGGAACAAGGGCATGGGCGTCTTGGGCGAGTTTCACGAAGGGGAAAGGGATGGATATATGGGTTAGGACTTGAATTCGGATCTGGATCCGGATCCGTATATGACATGGACCCCCTCTCGCTAAAATGGTCATAACTCGGACTCCCGCAGTCGGATTTTAGCGTTCTTGGACTCGTTGGAAAGCTATCGACGAGCCCTACACAATGGACTACTAAAATAAATTTTTTGAACACTGGAATAAAAGCAGATTTGCAATTTAGCCCAGATCTAGCTGGATTTTGCATTTTAGTCCATGTTCGGATTTCGGGGGTTTTACATCATAAAAATCTCAAAGGAAGTCTCGTCCCCGAGACTTAAGATGACTCTAGTCGATTTCAATGCCTGAACCCCATTGTGCCCAAGTCTCACAGAGAAATGAGCCCATAAAAATCTCAAAGAGAGCAAAACTCACAAAAATCTCAAAAGAACCCGACTATGGTTTCAGTTCCGTACCTGTGAATAGATAAGGGTATTTCTCCCTCATGTCCGCCTCAGTTTCCCATGTCGCTTCCTCTATGTCTTGACTTCGCCACATGACCTTGATCAAAGGGATCTCCTTCCGCCTCAGCCTCTTGACCGCGTGGTCCAAAATCTGCACCGGTTCTACTGGGAAGGAGAGGTTTGGCTCCACCGCCAAGTTCTCGTAGCTGATCACGTGTCGGGGATCTCGGATGTACTTTCTGAGATTCGACACGTGGAATACATCATGGATGCCCTCGAGGTGTGGGGGAAGGGCTACCCTGTAGGCCACTTTCCCAACACGGGCTAAAATCTCGAATGGCCCCACAAAACGTGGTGCCAGTTTGCCCTTTACACTGAAACGTTGTATGCCCCTCATTGGGGACACACGTAAGAACACGAAGTCCCCAACCAGTGGAAAAAATGCTTTAGATATACAGGATTGCCTAAGAATTATACCCGTCAGGGCACGAATATAAGGCAACATACCTGAAACTCAAGGTCTCTACGCCGTCGATCGGCGTAACTCTTCTGACGGCTCTGTGCGGTCAGCAATTTCCTCCTAGCAGTCTCCACCACCCTGGAGGTCTCTTCAATGATCTGAGGGGTGAACATGGTGTTGTCACCCACCTGCTGCCAACACAAAGGAGTGGTACACCGCCTCCCGTACAATGCCTCAAATGGTGCCATGCCTATACTGACGTGGTAGTTATTGTTGTATGTAAACTCAACTTGTGGGAGGTGATCCTTCCAAGAGCCCTTCCACTCAACCGCACATGCTCGTAGTAGATCCTCGAAAGTCTGAATGGTCCTCTCAGTTTGCCCATCTGTCTGTCGATGGTAGGCTAAACTCATATGTACCTCTATCCTCAAGACTCTCATGAACTCTCCCCAGTAGTGATGTGAAACGGGAATCTCTGTCTGATACTACTCCCTTGGGTGTCCCATGCAACCGTACGACGTGCTAAATATATAACTTGGCTAGCTGCACTGGTGTATATGTCATGTTGACCGGGATGAAATGGCTGACTTGGTCAACCGATCAATGATGACCCATGTCGCATCAAGCCCTCTAGGGGTGCGCGACAACGATGTGACAAAATCCATGGAGATGCTCTCCCATTTCCACACCGTAATGGGAAGAGGCTGCAGTAAACCGGGAGGCCTCTGGTGTTCTGCATTCACCATCTGGCAGGTAAGACATCTGCTAACATGTTCGGCTATGTCCTTCATGCCTTCCCACCAAAAGTGTTGGCGGAGGTCCCTGTACATCTTGGTACCACCTGGATGTATAGAAAGTCTCGAGCTATACGCCTCATCCAGGATCTCTCTCCTCAGCTCCTTGTCATCTGGGACACACACACACAGTCCCCCTTCCATACGATGGATTCACGGACTCGAAATCCATCGAATTCATCCTTCAAACATCTGTGGTACAAGTCTTGGATCCTCTGATCTGTCTGTTGCCCTTGGACGATCCTATCCCACAAGCTGCTATACTTGGCCGGCACTGTCACTACATCGGATGTTCCCTCAAATGGATGCCACTCCCTAAGTGTAGTGAGCACATCCCAAGTCTGCAACCCGACCGCCGAACCCTCAGTGTCTGGTTGCCTACTCAAGGCATCTGCTACCACATTCCCCTTACCAGGATGGTAGGAGATGGTACAGTAATAATCTTTTAGTAGTTCCATCCACTGTCTTTGCCTCATATTCAGTTTCTTCTTATCGAAAATTTATTTGAGTCTCTTGTGACTTGTGAAAATCTCAAATATCACCCCATATAAATAGTGACGTCATATCTTTAATGCAAAGAGTACAGCCGCCAACTCCAAGTCATGAGTGGGGTAGTTACGTTCATGGTTCTTCAGCTGTCGTGACACGTACACCGCAACATGTCCATGCTGCATCAACACTGCACCCAAGCCCTCCTTGGAAGCATCTTTGTACACGGTGAAGTCCAAGGTACCAGAAGGAAGGTTGACGATGGGTGCAGAAGTCAATCACTCCTTGAGCGTTCGAAATCTCAACTCGCATTTGTCACTCCAGACAAATGACACTTCCTTTTACGTCAACCGGGTGAGGGGTAGAGCTGACTGAGAGAACCCTTTAACAGAACTCTTGTAGTACCTGGCGAGGACGAGGAAGGTGCAAATCTCTGTAACCGTCTTAGGCTGCTCCCAAGACACTACTGCCTCTATCTTGGAGGGGTCAACTGACACCCCCCTGAAATCACGTAGCCAAGAAAAACCACCTCAAAACGCCAAAACTCACGCTTGCTATATTTAGCATACAACTAGTGCTCTCGGAGAGTCTCTAGTATGGCATAAAGGTGAGACTCATACTCATATTAATCATGAGAGTAGACTAGAACATCATAAATGAACACGATCACAAATTTGTCCAAATGGGGACGGAAGACTCGATTCATCAAATCCATGAATGTGATAAGCGCATTCGTGAGTTCAAACGATATCACCAAGAACTCATAGTGGCTATATCTAGTACGGAATGCAGAATTCATCACGTCGGCCTCTTTGATCCTCAATTGAAGGTATCCTGATCGCTGGTCAATCTTAGAGAATATTGCTGCTCCTTGCAACTGGTCAATAAATCATCAATCTTGGGAAGTGAGTAATGGTTCTTGACCTTCAACTGAATGTAGTCTATGTATAGTCTTAGGGATCCATCCTTCTTCACGTGGAGGACTGGTGCTCCCCATAGTGATGTGCCGAGGCAGATGAATCCCTTCTCCAATAGCTCATGCAACTATACTTTGAGCTCCTTGAGCTCAACTGGTGTCAATCTGTATGGAGGGATAGATATCAGCTGAGTAGCGTGATCTCGAACTCTATCTCTCGTACTGGTAGTAATCCAAGTAATTCATCTAGAAACATATCAGGAAGCGCCTGCAAAGCTCGAACATCCTCTATCATATGGTCCTGTGCCACCGAGTCTACTACATAGGCGAGGTATCCTACACAACCCTAACTGAGAAATCGGTGTGACCTAAAGGCGGAGATGCACTTGATCCTGCCATCAGATGTGTTGCTTCACTTAAGAGAGACATATGGACATGGATGTAAACATGTTATTCTCCTCTGGACTCATGTTGGGTCATAAGACTTCCACACTATCCATTATTCGAATACCAATAAGGAATGATATGCGTGAAATGGAATGGAGTACCACTGCTCTGATACCATTCTGTAACGCCCCTAGGATCCGGGTACTCGACAAACCAATCCCACACATACACATTCCACATTCGAATACTTGTAACAAAAGCAGGAGAAAACTAGCAACATGCACATGAATTTAAAATTTTGCTTCTCATTCAACCTGTTCACATTGCATGCATTCCATTCATTGCATACACCAATTCTATTTCATTCCATTGATCATTTTCATGTCCATAAAAATATACACGTAAGCATACATATAGATGTCCGCAATTATACATTACATGTCATGTCTTTCAACAAAATACTACATGTGAAGAAGGTATTAAAACTACCAACAACTGTACCACAAAAAGTGTCGTGAAGCTATACAAAAATGGTGATGTCCCCAAAGCTACTCACTGCTGCAGACCTGCGGATTCACACATAGGTACGTTATGAGCAAAGTTGCCCAATACGAATTAAACAAAACTATACAAGTAGGATATGATTTAAATGTGTGCATAAGAACAACTGTGTAACTGGTCTCACAAAGAATTATATATATATATTATTGATCTGGATATGGATATGAGTAACCAAGATTCGTGGATAGTCTGTGGTCTTGGTCTAGATGAGACCTCACACTATGACTCTAAGGTAAAAGAAAATACCTTAGGGTTGGGGTGCCTCCGTAGGCATGCGGTGGGGTACAATGCATCCTAACTAAGTTCCCAACACGTCCACTTAGCCTCACTTCACAATTGTACTTCCGATTCACAATATACATTCCAACCCGCGAATCATCGCGACAATCCAATCCTCCTTATGTACGGGAGATCCACGTCCCATCACCAACTTCATTAACCACATTTCCCGGAACTCCCCTCTTAGCGCTTCCACTCGGAATACCGACCAATGTGGCCTACATTGGCCCGTACACGAGTGTTAACTCTAAGTGACAAGCGAAACACTAGCCGACCAACCATGACTACTTGGCCCGCGCTCGAGCACCGGGCTAAAGCACGCAAGTGCCGAGGCCAACACCGTCAGATCAGCACCTCGGTGTGCCAAGCAACATGTCCCCCAACCATCGCAGCTACAGTAGCAGTTGGGATCGCGGTCAACTAGGCTTCTACCCGGGACCCCAAGGGTGCATACCCAATCCCTTAAAGCACCTACTCCGCTACCTAATCCCCATGCTACTTAAGGTCAAATCATTTCAGCATGATCGTGAACCCAACAAAAGGGCTCCCTTTTGAGCACAAGCCATTGATCGTAAATCCATCAATGGTACCTTTATTCAAATCTTACCCGACATTAATTTGAAAGGCTCCAACTCACTAAATATGAAAGGAAAATTTCAACACACCTTTAAAAATATTGGTAAATCTCCTCACATGTACTCAAGAATAGTTGGTGGGTATGTATTTGCTGTCATTTTTTTGTAGACTGTAGGGAGGTAGAAGGACACAGTTGCAAAAAGGGAGGAGGTAAAGATATGAGCTCATGGCTGCCACTAGTCCTGTTAATTCTTGCAGTAATGCAAACACAAGATAGGGAGAGACATCTTTAGGTTCGTGATCGTTGGAATTTATCTAATTTCAGTCATAGAAATGCATATTCTTGTCATCCCCCCCCCCTCCAGATCTAAATATGCATATATCCCTCTCTATAAGCGAACAGTGGCTCAAGCATGTGTATTCAATGACAACCCATGAACCATTTATGTTTGCAGCCCTGCAGCCCCCATTAAACTATCACAAGGTCTAGTGACTTGATTGATACGTAAATCCAAATAACAGATCCTTAGACTAAAATCAATGGTGGCTTTGATTGATGACCACACTAATTCAGAAGATAGCACCACTGAATCAGAAGATAGCATGACAGTGGTTGTCCTGGAACACAGAATCAATTAATCAAATGATGAGCACTACCCTACCTCTGTGTGTTCATTAATTCAGAATGGATGATAATAGGTGTGTTGAATTATAGTAATTCCAGAAAAAAGCTGAACTTGTCATGTGTAAAAATTCTTGCTTTGGGCACTCATATAAACACGACCTCTTTCCTTCAGAACAATGTGCTTTTTAGAAGGCCACGCAATTTTTTTTCCTCTTCTGGCAATCATTTTCTCCATTGCCATCTTCTGCCTCCAACTCAATCACAGCCCAACCAACCTCAAACTCCTCCACCCTATGAAACTAGAAGGCCCAATATTTGAAATCAAAAGATTGTAAACTTGGAGCATAAATACATGTCTTGTTTATGTGATGCACCTGACAATGAAATAACATGACGATGCAAATGAATTATGCATTTTGAATAGGAAAATGTACTCGGCAAATTAGTGTAGTAACTAAACTGTAACTGAGTAAATTGTCATCCACACAAATAGGTGTTATTTTAAATCTCCAAAATGAACTATATATTATGTATGATATGTTGGCACAAAGACTAAGAGCAACCAATCAGCAACTTGTAATTGCCATTTTGTCCAGGAAGCTCCGATGCTAGTATGGGAAACTTCAAAACTTATAGCATGGCAGTCGAGTCTCATTGGTCATCAACGATTCTATTCCAAACCTGTGACATTTCGCATATTTTTATTTTGAGCTGCTGATTGCAATGGGTCTGAGTTAGGTTCTACTGGAGATTTCGTAAAATAGAGGGAAAAACAGTCTAGTTGCAAACCAAGAATGGAAATATCTTCCCATGTAATATTGTGTGATGGTTCCTGCATGAGTTAGGTATGTCTGTGCATGTGTGCTTATAATCCCTGATAAAGAACAAGCAAGAAAACAATGGAGTACACGGAAATCATGCTCCTGACACTTTCACTTTCCTCCTTGGAGGAACGATCCATGGCTCCCTCAGGAATAATGCACATCCCTCTTCTAACAGCATGAGGCAGCTTGATTTTCGGAGGAATCACAATGGCAATGTGGTCAGTACAAAAGACCACCCTTAAAGCTGCAACTAAGGTTACAATGGGGAAACATATATGATCAAAAATCATGTGGACCTTGCAGCAAGGAGGAGGAGACATCGTACAGATGGTCGAAATTCGTGTGGACACCACAGCAAGCGGAAGGAGAGATCGTACCTTCCCTACACGAGCACGGCTTCCGATCGTCGATGCAAGGCACTCCGGCGAGCTCCGGTGTAGTTTGGTGAAGGAGAGGGAAGATGAATGGGGCTGGAGGTCGAAGGGAACAAGGGCATGGGCGTCTTGGGCGAGTTTCACGAAGGGGAAAGGGATGGATATATGGGTTAGGACTTGAATTCGGATCCGGATCCGGATCCGTATATGACATGGACCCCCTCTCGCTAAAATGGTCATAACTCGGACTCCCGCAGTCGGATTTTAGCGTTCTTGGACTCGTTGGAAAGCTATCGACGAGCCCTACACAATGGACTACTAAAATAAATTTTTTGAACACTGGAATAAAAGCAGATTTGCAATTTAGCCCAGATCTAGCTGGATTTTGCATTTTAGTCCATGTTCGGATTTCGGGGGTTTTACATCATAAAAATCTCAAAGGAAGTCTCGTCCCCGAGACTTAAGATGACTCTAGTCGATTTCAATGCCTGAACCCCATTGTGCCCAAGTCTCACAGAGAAATGACCCCATAAAAATCTCAAAGAGAGCAAAACTCATAAAAATCTCAAAAGAACCCGACTATGGTTTCAGTTCCGTACCTGTGAATAGATAAGGGTATTTCTCCCTCATGTCCGCCTCAGTTTCCCATGTCGCTTCCTCTATGTCTTGACTTCGCCACATGACCTTGATCAAAGGGATCTCCTTCCGCCTCAGCCTCTTGACCGCGTGGTCCAAAATCTGCACCGGTTCTACTGGGAAGGAGAGGTTTGGCTCCACCGCCAAGTTCTCGTAGCTGATCACGTGTCGGGGATCTCGGATGTACTTTCTGAGATTCGACACGTGGAATACATCATGGATGCCCTCGAGGTGTGGGGGAAGGGCTACCTTGTAGGCCACTTTCCCAACACGGGCTAAAATCTCGAATGGCCCCACAAAACGTGGTGCCAGTTTGCCCTTTACACTGAAACGTTGTATGCCCCTCATTGGGGACACACGTAAGAACACGAAGTCCCCAACCAGTGGAAAAAATGCTTTAGATACACAGGATTGCCTAAGAATTATACCCGTCAGGGCACGAATATAAGGCAACATACCTGAAACTCAAGGTCTCTACGACGTCGGTCGGCGTAACTCTTCTGACGGCTCTGTGCGGTCAGCAATTTCCTCCTAGCAGTCTCCACCACCCTGGAGGTCTCTTCAATGATCTGAGGGGTGAACATGGTGTTGTCACCCACCTGCTGCCAACACAAAGGAGTGGTACACCGCCTCCCGTACAATGCCTCAAATGGTGCCATGCCTATACTGACGTGGTAGTTATTGTTGTATGTAAACTCAACTTGTGGGAGGTGATCCTTCCAAGAGCCCTTCCACTCAACCGCACATGCTCGTAGTAGATCCTCGAAAGTCTGAATGGTCCTCTCAGTTTGCCCATCTGTCTGTCGATGGTAGGCTAAACTCATATGTAGCTCTATCCTCAAGACTCTCATGAACTCTCCCCAGTAGTGATGTGAAACGGGAATCTCTGTCTGATACTACTCCCTTGGGTATCCCATGCAACCGTACGACGTGCTAAATATATAACTTGGCTAGCTGCACTGGTGTATATGTCATGTTGACCGGGATAAAATGGCTGACTTGGTCAACCGATCAATGATGACCCATGTCGCATCAATCCCTCTAGGGGTGCGCGACAACGATGTGACAAAATCCATGGAGATGCTCTCCCATTTCCACACCGTAATGGGAAGAGGCTGCAGTAAACCGGGAGGCCTCTGGTGTTCTGCATTCACCATCTGGCAGGTAAGACATCTGCTAACATGTTCGGCTATGTCCTTCATGCCTTCCCACCAAAAGTGTTGGCGGAGGTCCCTGTACATCTTGGTACCACCTGGATGTATAGAAAGTCTCGAGCTATACGCCTCATCCAGGATCTCTCTCCTCAGCTCCTTGTCATCTGGGACACACACACACAGTCCCCCTTCCATACGATGGATTCACGGACTCGAAATCCATCGAATTCATCCTTCAAACATCTGTGGTACAAGTCTTGGATCC
Source organism: Ottelia alismoides (assembly GCA_037367405.1). Lineage (NCBI taxonomy): Eukaryota > Viridiplantae > Streptophyta > Magnoliopsida > Alismatales > Hydrocharitaceae > Ottelia > Ottelia alismoides. The sequence goes on from JAZKJV010006837.1 coordinate 1,023,782, forward strand.
TCTGATCTGTCTGTTGCCCTTGGACGATCCTATCCCACAAGCTGCTATACTTGGCCGGCACTGTCACTACATCGGATGTTCCCTCAAATGGATGCCACTCCCTAAGTGTAGTGAGCACATCCCAAGTCTGCAACCCGACCGCCGAACCCTCAGTGTCTGGTTGCCTACTCAAGGCATCTGCTACCACATTCCCCTTACCAGGATGGTAGGAGATGGTACAGTAATAATCTTTTAGTAGTTCCATCCACTGTCTTTGCCTCATATTCAGTTTCTTCTTATCGAAAATTTATTTGAGTCTCTTGTGACTTGTGAAAATCTCAAATATCACCCCATATAAATAGTGACGTCATATCTTTAATGCAAAGAGTACAGCCGCCAACTCCAAGTCATGAGTGGGGTAGTTACGTTCATGGTTCTTCAGCTGTCGTGACACGTACACCGCAACATGTCCATGCTGCATCAACACTGCACCCAAGCCCTCCTTGGAAGCATCTTTGTACACGGTGAAGTCCAAGGTACCAGAAGGAAGGTTGACGATGGGTGCAGAAGTCAATCACTCCTTGAGCGTTCGAAATCTCAACTCGCATTTGTCACTCCAGACAAATGACACTTCCTTTTACGTCAACCGGGTGAGGGGTAGAGCTGACTGAGAGAACCCTTTAACAGAACTCTTGTAGTACCTGGCGAGGACGAGGAAGGTGCAAATCTCTGTAACCGTCTTAGGCTGCTCCCAAGACACTACTGCCTCTATCTTGGAGGGGTCAACTGACACCCCCCTGAAATCACGTAGCCAAGAAAAACCACCTCAAAACGCCAAAACTCACGCTTGCTATATTTAGCATACAACTAGTGCTCTCGGAGAGTCTCTAGTATGGCATAAAGGTGAGACTCATACTCATATTAATCATGAGAGTAGACTAGAACATCATAAATGAACACGATCACAAATTTGTCCAAATGGGGACGGAAGACTCGATTCATCAAATCCATGAATGTGATAAGCGCATTCGTGAGTCCAAACGATATCACCAAGAACTCATAGTGGCTATATCTAGTACGAAATGCAGAATTCATCACGTCGGCCTCTTTGATCCTCAATTGAAGGTATCCTGATCGCTGGTCAATCTTAGAGAATATTGCTGCTCCTTGCAACTGGTCAATAAATCATCAATCTTGGGAAGTGAGTAATGGTTCTTGACCTTCAACTGAATGTAGTCTATGTATAGTCTTAGGGATCCATCCTTCTTCACGTGGAGGACTGGTGCTCCCCATAGTGATGTGCCGAGGCAGATGAATCCCTTCTCCAATAGCTCATGCAACTATACTTTGAGCTCCTTGAGCTCAACTGGTGTCAATCTGTATGGAGGGATAGATATCAGCTGAGTAGCGTGATCTCGAACTCTATCTCTCGTACTGGTAGTAATCCAAGTAATTCATCTAGAAACATATCAGGAAGCGCCTGCAAAGCTCGAACATCCTCTATCATATGGTCCTGTGCCACCGAGTCTACTACATAGGCGAGGTATCCTACACAACCCTAACTGAGAAATCGGTGTGACCTAAAGGCGGAGATGCACTTGATCCTGCCATCAGATGTGTTGCTTCACTTAAGAGAGACATATGGACATGGATGTAAACATGTTATTCTCCTCTGGACTCATGTTGGGTCATAAGACTTCCACACTATCCATTATTCGAATACCAATAAGGAATGATATGCGTGAAATGGAATGGAGTACCACTGCTCTGATACCATTCTGTAACGCCCCTAGGATCCGGGTACTCGACAAACCAATCCCACACATACACATTCCACATTCGAATACTTGTAACAAAAGCAGGAGAAAACTAGCAACATGCACATGAATTTAAAATTTTGCTTCTCATTCAACCTGTTCACATTGCATGCATTCCATTCATTGCATACACCAATTATATTTCATTCCATTGATCATTTTCATGTCCATAAAAATATACACGTAAGCATACATATAGATGTCCGCAATTATACATTACATGTCATGTCTTTCAACAAAATACTACATGTGAAGAAGGTATTAAAACTACCAACAACTGTACCACAAAAAGTGTCGTGAAGCTATACAAAAATGGTGATGTTCCCAAAGCTACTCACTGCTGCAGACCTGCGGATTCACACATAGGTACGTTATGAGCAAAGTTGCCCAATACGAATTAAACAAAACTATACAAGTAGGATATGATTTAAATGTGTGCAAAAGAACAACTGTGTAACTGGTCTCACAAAGAATTATATATATATATTATTGATCTGGATATGGATATGAGTAACCAAGCTTCGTGGATAGTCTGTGGTCTTGGTCTAGATGAGACCTCACACTATGACTCTAAGGTAAAAGAAAATACCTTAGGGTTGGGGTGCCTCCGTAGGCATGCGGTGGGGTACAATGCATCCTAACTAAGTTCCCAACACGTCCACTTAGCCTCACTTCACAATTGTACTTCCGATTCACAATATACATTCCAACCCGCGAATCATCGCGACAATCCAATCCTCCTTATGTACGGGAGATCCACGTCCCATCACCAACTTCATTAACCACATTTCCCGGAACTCCCCTCTTAGCGCTTCCACTCGGAATACCGACCAATGTGGCCTACATTGGCCCGTACACGAGTGTTAACTCTAAGTGACAAGCGAAACACTAGCCGACCAACCATGACTACTTGGCCCGCGCTCGAGCACCGGGCTAAAGCACGCAAGTGCCGAGGCCAACACCGTCAGATCAGCACCTCGGTGTGCCAAGCAACATGTCCCCCAACCATCGCAGCTACAGTAGCAGTTGGGATCGCGGTCAACTAGGCTTCTACCCGGGACCCCAAGGGTGCATACCCAATCCCTTAAAGCACCTACTCCGCTACCTAATCCCCATGCTACTTAAGGTCAAATCATTTCAGCATGATCGTGAACCCAACAAAAGGGCTCCCTTTTGAGCACAAGCCATTGATCGTAAATCCATCAATGGTACCTTTATTCAAATCTTACCCGACATTAATTTGAAAGGCTCCAACTCACTAAATATGAAAGGAAAATTTCAACACACCTTTAAAAATATTGGTAAATCTCCTCACATGTACTCAAGAATAGTTGGTGGGTATGTATTTGCTGTCATTTTTTTTGTAGACTGTAGGGAGGTAGAAGGACACAGTTGCAAAAAGGGAGGAGGTAAAGATATGAGCTCATGGCTGCCACTAGTCCTGTTAATTCTTGCAGTAATGCAAACACAAGATAGGGAGAGACATCTTTAGGTTCGTGATCGTTGGAATTTATCTAATTTCAGTCATAGAAATGCATATTCTTGTCATCCCCCCCCCCTCCAGATCTAAATATGCATATATCCCTCTCTATAAGCGAACAGTGGCTCAAGCATGTGTATTCAATGACAACCCATGAACCATTTATGTTTGCAGCCCTGCAGCCCCCATTAAACTATCACAAGGTCTAGTGACTTGATTGATACGTAAATCCAAATAACAGATCCTTAAACTAAAATCAATGGTGGCTTTGATTGATGACCACACTAATTCAGAAGATAGCACCACTGAATCAGAAGATAGCATGACAGTGGTTGTCCTGGAACACAGAATCAATTAATCAAATGATGAGCACTACCCTACCTCTGTGTGTTCATTAATTCAGAATGGATGATAATAGGTGTGTTGAATTATAGTAATTCCAGAAAAAAGCTGAACTTGTCATGTGTAAAAATTCTTGCTTTGGGCACTCATATAAACACGACCTCTTTCCTTCAGAACAATGTGCTTTTTAGAAGGCCACGCAATTTTTTTTCCTCTTCTGGCAATCATTTTCTCCATTGCCATCTTCTGCCTCCAACTCAATCACAGCCCAACCAACCTCAAACTCCTCCACCCTATGAAACTAGAAGGCCCAATATTTGAAATCAAAAGATTGTAAACTTGGAGCATAAATACATGTCTTGTTTATGTGATGCACCTGACAATGAAATAACATGACGATGCAAATGAATTATGCATTTTGAATAGGAAAATGTACTCGGCAAATTAGTGTAGTAACTAAACTGTAACTGAGTAAATTGTCATCCACACAAATAGGTGTTATTTTAAATCTCCAAAATGAACTATATATTATGTATGATATGTTGGCACAAAGACTAAGAGCAACCAATCAGCAACTTGTAATTGCCATTTTGTCCAGGAAGCTCCGATGCTAGTATGGGAAACTTCAAAACTTATAGCATGGCAGTCGAGTCTCATTGGTCATCAACGATTCTATTCCAAACCTGTGACATTTCGCATATTTTTATTTTGAGCTGCTGATTGCAATGGGTCTGAGTTAGGTTCTACTGGAGATTTCGTAAAATAGAGGGAAAAACAGTCTAGTTGCAAACCAAGAATGGAAATATCTTCCCATGTAATATTGTGTGATGGTTCCTGCATGAGTTAGGTATGTTTGTGCATGTGTGCTTATAATCCCTGATAAAGAACAAGCAAGAAAACAATGGAGTACACGGAAATCATGCTCCTGACACTTTCACTTTCCTCCTTGGAGGAACGATCCATGGCTCCCTCAGGAATAATGCACATCCCTCTTCTAACAGCATGAGGCAGCTTGATTTTCGGAGGAATCACAATGGCAATGTGGTCAGTACAAAAGACCACCCTTAAAGCTGCAACTAAGGTTACAATGGGGAAACATATATGATCAAAAATCATGTGGACCTTGCAGCAAGGAGGAGGAGACATCGTACAGATGGTCGAAATTCGTGTGGACACCACAGCAAGCGGAAGGAGAGATCGTACCTTCCCTACACGAGCACGGCTTCCGATCGTCGATGCAAGGCACTCCGGCGAGCTCCGGTGTAGTTTGGTGAAGGAGAGGGAAGATGAATGGGGCTGGAGGTCGAAGGGAACAAGGGCATGGGCGTCTTGGGCGAGTTTCACGAAGGGGAAAGGGATGGATATATGGGTTAGGACTTGAATTCGGATCCGGATCCGGATCCGTATATGACATGGACCCCCTCTCGCTAAAATGGTCATAACTCGGACTCCCGCAGTCGGATTTTAGCGTTCTTGGACTCGTTGGAAAGCTATCGACGAGCCCTACACAATGGACTACTAAAATAAATTTTTTGAACACTGGAATAAAAGCAGATTTGCAATTTAGCCCAGATCTAGCTGGATTTTGCATTTTAGTCCATGTTCGGATTTCGGGGGTTTTACATCATAAAAATCTCAAAGGAAGTCTCGTCCCCGAGACTTAAGATGACTCTAGTCGATTTCAATGCCTGAACCCCATTGTGCCCAAGTCTCACAGAGAAATGACCCCATAAAAATCTCAAAGAGAGCAAAACTCATAAAAATCTCAAAAGAACCCGACTATGGTTTCAGTTCCGTACCTGTGAATAGATAAGGGTATTTCTCCCTCATGTCCGCCTCAGTTTCCCATGTCGCTTCCTCTATGTCTTGACTTCGCCACATGACCTTGATCAAAGGGATCTCCTTCCGCCTCAGCCTCTTGACCGCGTGGTCCAAAATCTGCACCGGTTCTACTGGGAAGGAGAGGTTTGGCTCCACCGCCAAGTTCTCGTAGCTGATCACGTGTCGGGGATCTCGGATGTACTTTCTGAGATTCGACACGTGGAATACATCATGGATGCCCTCGAGGTGTGGGGGAAGGGCTACCTTGTAGGCCACTTTCCCAACACGGGCTAAAATCTCGAATGGCCCCACAAAACGTGGTGCCAGTTTGCCCTTTACACTGAAACGTTGTATGCCCCTCATTGGGGACACACGTAAGAACACGAAGTCCCCAACCAGTGGAAAAAATGCTTTAGATACACAGGATTGCCTAAGAATTATACCCGTCAGGGCACGAATATAAGGCAACATACCTGAAACTCAAGGTCTCTACGACGTCGGTCGGCGTAACTCTTCTGACGGCTCTGTGCGGTCAGCAATTTCCTCCTAGCAGTCTCCACCACCCTGGAGGTCTCTTCAATGATCTGAGGGGTGAACATGGTGTTGTCACCCACCTGCTGCCAACACAAAGGAGTGGTACACCGCCTCCCGTACAATGCCTCAAATGGTGCCATGCCTATACTGACGTGGTAGTTATTGTTGTATGTAAACTCAACTTGTGGGAGGTGATCCTTCCAAGAGCCCTTCCACTCAACCGCACATGCTCGTAGTAGATCCTCGAAAGTCTGAATGGTCCTCTCAGTTTGCCCATCTGTCTGTCGATGGTAGGCTAAACTCATATGTAGCTCTATCCTCAAGACTCTCATGAACTCTCCCCAGTAGTGATGTGAAACGGGAATCTCTGTCTGATACTACTCCCTTGGGTATCCCATGCAACCGTACGACGTGCTAAATATATAACTTGGCTAGCTGCACTGGTGTATATGTCATGTTGACCGGGATAAAATGGCTGACTTGGTCAACCGATCAATGATGACCCATGTCGCATCAATCCCTCTAGGGGTGCGCGACAACGATGTGACAAAATCCATGGAGATGCTCTCCCATTTCCACACCGTAATGGGAAGAGGCTGCAGTAAACCGGGAGGCCTCTGGTGTTCTGCATTCACCATCTGGCAGGTAAGACATCTGCTAACATGTTCGGCTATGTCCTTCATGCCTTCCCACCAAAAGTGTTGGCGGAGGTCCCTGTACATCTTGGTACCACCTGGATGTATAGAAAGTCTCGAGCTATACGCCTCATCCAGGATCTCTCTCCTCAGCTCCTTGTCATCTGGGACACACACACACAGTCCCCCTTCCATACGATGGATTCACGGACTCGAAATCCATCGAATTCATCCTTCAAACATCTGTGGTACAAGTCTTGGATCCTCTGATCTGTCTGTTGCCCTTGGACGATCCTATCCCACAAGCTGCTATACTTGGCCGGCACTGTCACTACATCGGATGTTCCCTCAAATGGATGCCACTCCCTAAGTGTAGTGAGCACATCCCAAGTCTGCAACCCGACCGCCGAACCCTCAGTGTCTGGTTGCCTACTCAAGGCATCTGCTACCACATTCCCCTTACCAGGATGGTAGGAGATGGTACAGTAATAATCTTTTAGTAGTTCCATCCACTGTCTTTGCCTCATATTCAGTTTCTTCTTATCGAAAATTTATTTGAGTCTCTTGTGACTTGTGAAAATCTCAAATATCACCCCATATAAATAGTGACGTCATATCTTTAATGCAAAGAGTACAGCCGCCAACTCCAAGTCATGAGTGGGGTAGTTACGTTCATGGTTCTTCAGCTGTCGTGACACGTACACCGCAACATGTCCATGCTGCATCAACACTGCACCCAAGCCCTCCTTGGAAGCATCTTTGTACACGGTGAAGTCCAAGGTACCAGAAGGAAGGTTGACGATGGGTGCAGAAGTCAATCACTCCTTGAGCGTTCGAAATCTCAACTCGCATTTGTCACTCCAGACAAATGACACTTCCTTTTACGTCAACCGGGTGAGGGGTAGAGCTGACTGAGAGAACCCTTTAACAGAACTCTTGTAGTACCTGGCGAGGACGAGGAAGGTGCAAATCTCTGTAACCGTCTTAGGCTGCTCCCAAGACACTACTGCCTCTATCTTGGAGGGGTCAACTGACACCCCCCTGAAATCACGTAGCCAAGAAAAACCACCTCAAAACGCCAAAACTCACGCTTGCTATATTTAGCATACAACTAGTGCTCTCGGAGAGTCTCTAGTATGGCATAAAGGTGAGACTCATACTCATATTAATCATGAGAGTAGACTAGAACATCATAAATGAACACGATCACAAATTTGTCCAAATGGGGACGGAAGACTCGATTCATCAAATCCATGAATGTGATAAGCGCATTCGTGAGTCCAAACGATATCACCAAGAACTCATAGTGGCTATATCTAGTACGAAATGCAGAATTCATCACGTCGGCCTCTTTGATCCTCAATTGAAGGTATCCTGATCGCTGGTCAATCTTAGAGAATATTGCTGCTCCTTGCAACTGGTCAATAAATCATCAATCTTGGGAAGTGAGTAATGGTTCTTGACCTTCAACTGAATGTAGTCTATGTATAGTCTTAGGGATCCATCCTTCTTCACGTGGAGGACTGGTGCTCCCCATAGTGATGTGCCGAGGCAGATGAATCCCTTCTCCAATAGCTCATGCAACTATACTTTGAGCTCCTTGAGCTCAACTGGTGTCAATCTGTATGGAGGGATAGATATCAGCTGAGTAGCGTGATCTCGAACTCTATCTCTCGTACTGGTAGTAATCCAAGTAATTCATCTAGAAACATATCAGGAAGCGCCTGCAAAGCTCGAACATCCTCTATCATATGGTCCTGTGCCACCGAGTCTACTACATAGGCGAGGTATCCTACACAACCCTAACTGAGAAATCGGTGTGACCTAAAGGCGGAGATGCACTTGATCCTGCCATCAGATGTGTTGCTTCACTTAAGAGAGACATATGGACATGGATGTAAACATGTTATTCTCCTCTGGACTCATGTTGGGTCATAAGACTTCCACACTATCCATTATTCGAATACCAATAAGGAATGATATGCGTGAAATGGAATGGAGTACCACTGCTCTGATACCATTCTGTAACGCCCCTAGGATCCGGGTACTCGACAAACCAATCCCACACATACACATTCCACATTCGAATACTTGTAACAAAAGCAGGAGAAAACTAGCAACATGCACATGAATTTAAAATTTTGCTTCTCATTCAACCTGTTCACATTGCATGCATTCCATTCATTGCATACACCAATTATATTTCATTCCATTGATCATTTTCATGTCCATAAAAATATACACGTAAGCATACATATAGATGTCCGCAATTATACATTACATGTCATGTCTTTCAACAAAATACTACATGTGAAGAAGGTATTAAAACTACCAACAACTGTACCACAAAAAGTGTCGTGAAGCTATACAAAAATGGTGATGTTCCCAAAGCTACTCACTGCTGCAGACCTGCGGATTCACACATAGGTACGTTATGAGCAAAGTTGCCCAATACGAATTAAACAAAACTATACAAGTAGGATATGATTTAAATGTGTGCAAAAGAACAACTGTGTAACTGGTCTCACAAAGAATTATATATATATATTATTGATCTGGATATGGATATGAGTAACCAAGCTTCGTGGATAGTCTGTGGTCTTGGTCTAGATGAGACCTCACACTATGACTCTAAGGTAAAAGAAAATACCTTAGGGTTGGGGTGCCTCCGTAGGCATGCGGTGGGGTACAATGCATCCTAACTAAGTTCCCAACACGTCCACTTAGCCTCACTTCACAATTGTACTTCCGATTCACAATATACATTCCAACCCGCGAATCATCGCGACAATCCAATCCTCCTTATGTACGGGAGATCCACGTCCCATCACCAACTTCATTAACCACATTTCCCGGAACTCCCCTCTTAGCGCTTCCACTCGGAATACCGACCAATGTGGCCTACATTGGCCCGTACACGAGTGTTAACTCTAAGTGACAAGCGAAACACTAGCCGACCAACCATGACTACTTGGCCCGCGCTCGAGCACCGGGCTAAAGCACGCAAGTGCCGAGGCCAACACCGTCAGATCAGCACCTCGGTGTGCCAAGCAACATGTCCCCCAACCATCGCAGCTACAGTAGCAGTTGGGATCGCGGTCAACTAGGCTTCTACCCGGGACCCCAAGGGTGCATACCCAATCCCTTAAAGCACCTACTCCGCTACCTAATCCCCATGCTACTTAAGGTCAAATCATTTCAGCATGATCGTGAACCCAACAAAAGGGCTCCCTTTTGAGCACAAGCCATTGATCGTAAATCCATCAATGGTACCTTTATTCAAATCTTACCCGACATTAATTTGAAAGGCTCCAACTCACTAAATATGAAAGGAAAATTTCAACACACCTTTAAAAATATTGGTAAATCTCCTCACATGTACTCAAGAATAGTTGGTGGGTATGTATTTGCTGTCATTTTTTTTGTAGACTGTAGGGAGGTAGAAGGACACAGTTGCAAAAAGGGAGGAGGTAAAGATATGAGCTCATGGCTGCCACTAGTCCTGTTAATTCTTGCAGTAATGCAAACACAAGATAGGGAGAGACATCTTTAGGTTCGTGATCGTTGGAATTTATCTAATTTCAGTCATAGAAATGCATATTCTTGTCATCCCCCCCCCCTCCAGATCTAAATATGCATATATCCCTCTCTATAAGCGAACAGTGGCTCAAGCATGTGTATTCAATGACAACCCATGAACCATTTATGTTTGCAGCCCTGCAGCCCCCATTAAACTATCACAAGGTCTAGTGACTTGATTGATACGTAAATCCAAATAACAGATCCTTAGACTAAAATCAATGGTGGCTTTGATTGATGACCACACTAATTCAGAAGATAGCACCACTGAATCAGAAGATAGCATGACAGTGGTTGTCCTGGAACACAGAATCAATTAATCAAATGATGAGCACTACCCTACCTCTGTGTGTTCATTAATTCAGAATGGATGATAATAGGTGTGTTGAATTATAGTAATTCCAGAAAAAAGCTGAACTTGTCATGTGTAAAAATTCTTGCTTTGGGCACTCATATAAACACGACCTCTTTCCTTCAGAACAATGTGCTTTTTAGAAGGCCACGCAATTTTTTTTCCTCTTCTGGCAATCATTTTCTCCATTGCCATCTTCTGCCTCCAACTCAATCACAGCCCAACCAACCTCAAACTCCTCCACCCTATGAAACTAGAAGGCCCAATATTTGAAATCAAAAGATTGTAAACTTGGAGCATAAATACATGTCTTGTTTATGTGATGCACCTGACAATGAAATAACATGACGATGCAAATGAATTATGCATTTTGAATAGGAAAATGTACTCGGCAAATTAGTGTAGTAACTAAACTGTAACTGAGTAAATTGTCATCCACACAAATAGGTGTTATTTTAAATCTCCAAAATGAACTATATATTATGTATGATATGTTGGCACAAAGACTAAGAGCAACCAATCAGCAACTTGTAATTGCCATTTTGTCCAGGAAGCTCCGATGCTAGTATGGGAAACTTCAAAACTTATAGCATGGCAGTCGAGTCTCATTGGTCATCAACGATTCTATTCCAAACCTGTGACATTTCGCATATTTTTATTTTGAGCTGCTGATTGCAATGGGTCTGAGTTAGGTTCTACTGGAGATTTCGTAAAATAGAGGGAAAAACAGTCTAGTTGCAAACCAAGAATGGAAATATCTTCCCATGTAATATTGTGTGATGGTTCCTGCATGAGTTAGGTATGTCTGTGCATGTGTGCTTATAATCCCTGATAAAGAACAAGCAAGAAAACAATGGAGTACACGGAAATCATGCTCCTGACACTTTCACTTTCCTCCTTGGAGGAACGATCCATGGCTCCCTCAGGAATAATGCACATCCCTCTTCTAACAGCATGAGGCAGCTTGATTTTCGGAGGAATCACAATGGCAATGTGGTCAGTACAAAAGACCACCCTTAAAGCTGCAACTAAGGTTACAATGGGGAAACATATATGATCAAAAATCATGTGGACCTTGCAGCAAGGAGGAGGAGACATCGTACAGATGGTCGAAATTCGTGTGGACACCACAGCAAGCGGAAGGAGAGATCGTACCTTCCCTACACGAGCACGGCTTCCGATCGTCGATGCAAGGCACTCCGGCGAGCTCCGGTGTAGTTTGGTGAAGGAGAGGGAAGAGGAATGGGGCTGGAGGTCGAAGGGAACAAGGGCATGGGCGTCTTGGGCGAGTTTCACGAAGGGGAAAGGGATGGATATATGGGTTAGGACTTGAATTCGGATCCGGATCCGGATCCGTATATGACATGGACCCCCTCTCGCTAAAATGGTCATAACTCGGACTCCCGCAGTCGGATTTTAGCGTTCTTGGACTCGTTGGAAAGCTATCGACGAGCCCTACACAATGGACTACTAAAATAAATTTTTTGAACACTGGAATAAAAGCAGATTTGCAATTTAGCCCAGATCTAGCTGGATTTTGCATTTTAGTCCATGTTCGGATTTCGGGGGTTTTACAGTAATTATGTAATCTATAGCGATGCCTCAAGACAAGGGCTGGGATGCGTCTTGATGCAGAATGATAAAGTGATTGCTTATGCCTCTAGACAGCTAAAACAACATGAGTTAAATTACCCAACTCATGATCTTGAGTTAGCTGCTATAGTATTTGCCTTAAAGATCTGTAGACACTACCTATATGGAGAAACTTGTCGAATCTTTACGGATCATAAGAGTTTGAAATATATTTTCTCTCAGAAAGAGTTGAATTTAAGGCAAAGAAGATGGTTAGAGCTAATTAAAGACTATGATTGTTCCATAGAATATCACCCGGGGAAAGCCAATGTCGTAGCTGATGCCCTCAGTAGAAAGTCTAAGGGTCAGCTATCTCACTTAAAAGGGGAATATTATCAGTTGAAAGAGTTACGTGCAAAGTTAACCATAGATAGCTCTGGAGCCCTATTAGCATCCTTACAAGTGGGACCCGTATTATATGATAAAATCAAGGAGGCACAAGTCCATGATTCTGAAATCATTAGAATGATTGAGAAGATTAAGGGAGGAGATGAAGCCGGGTATACAATAGATAGTCAAGGGGTCTTATTCTTTAAAGGAAGATTATGTGTTCCGAGGAAATTTGATATAAAGACTGAGATTCTAGAAGAGGCACATAACTCCATGTATACTATGCATCCGGGAAGTACTAAGATGTATAGGACACTTAAGAGCTACTATTGGTGGTCTGGCATGAAGAGAGAGATTGAAGAGTATGTTTCTAGATGTCCCATATGCCAACAAACAAAACCGGAGCGTTTGAGACCTGCGGGGACATCACAGCCACTTCCAATACCAGAATGGAAATGGGAACACATCACTATAGATTTTGTTACAGGATTTCCAAAGACCCGTCGAGGTCACGATGCAATATGGGTCATAGTAGACAGATTAACTAAGTCTGCACATTTCTTAGCCATTAACATGACATACAGTCTAGACCGCTTGGGAAAGATCTTTGTTAATGAGATAGTTAGCCGTCATGGGGCTCCTGTATCAATTGTATCTGATAGAGATCCACGATTTACTTCTAAGCTTTGGCCAAGCTTACATAAAGCTATGGGAACGAAGTTAGCATTTAGTACAGCCTTTCATCCTCAAACAGATGGCCAATCAGAACGGACTATCCAGACTCTAGAAGACATGCTTAGAGCCTGTGCACTGAGCTTTAAAGAAAGATGGGATGAACATCTCTCACTTATAGAGTTTGCATATAATAACAGCTATCATGTTAGTATTGGGATGGTACCTTATGAAGCCTTGTATGGTAGACCGTGTAGAACACCTATCTGTTGGAGTGAAGTTGGAGAAAGGAAATTGGTTCAACCTGAACTAATACAAAGCACAATAGAAAAAGTTGAGGAAATCAAGAGATGCTTAAAGGCAGCGCAAAGCAGACAGAAAAGTTATGCAGATAAGCGAAGGAGAGACTTAGAATTTCAAGTAGGAGACCATGTGTTTCTAAAAGTATCTCCATGGAAAGGCCTAATCAGATTTGGGAAGAAAGGGAAACTAAGCCCTAGATACATTGGCCCTTACGAGATTATTGAGAGAATCGGAAGTGTAGCTTATCGTCTTCGACTTCCAGCTGAACTAGCAAGGATACATGATGTCTTTCATGTCTCCACACTCCGGAAGTTTATTCCAGACCCAACCCATATGATACAACCTCAAGATATTCAATTGAAGGAAGATCTGTCATACGAGGAGGTCCCTGTGGAAATTCTGGATTATAAAGTACAAAAGCTTCGTACAAAGAAGATTCCTTTAGTCAAAGTTTTATGGAGGAGTCACGCAATAGAAGAAGCCACATGGGAACGAGAAGAAGAAATGAGATCTCGATATCCCCACTTATTTCCAAGCTAGCAAGGATACTTAAATTTCGAGGACGAAATTTATTGCAAGTAGGGGAGAATTGTAATACGCGTTTTGTACACTATGCTTTTAAATGATATCAAGTGTTATTACAAGGAAATATTGGATTGATAGTGTTCACACTTTACGGATACCATAGTCAATAGATTCGCCTTTCTGCAATGATTTCATTTAAACTTGTTGTGTTTATATCAGAGACCGTCTTGTATAAAATGGACTTCAAAAAGGTTCTATGAATTGTGTAGCACATCAAAACATAGTACCACATCTAGTAATCTGGATTTTTGGTAGTACCTTATAAGTAGTAGAAGCCACTACTTGCAAAGTGCCCATAATGTTATAGACTTATACTCATTAGCCGTAATCACATCATTAAGACTAATTAAGTATGATTAGTGCTAATTACCCGTCATTAGTGATAATTAAGCATCATTAGCATATATTTATACTCATTAGCTATAATCACATCATTAAGACTAATTAAGCATGATTAGTGCTAATTACCCGTCATTAGTGATAATTAAGCGTCATTAGAAAAAGTAGGACACATGGAGTGGAAATCATGAGACACGTGTCGTTTTATAGTCAGAACAAGTGTCAAAAACTCAATAGCGCCATGTGTCAGCATCCTAAGTCTAACACGTGTCATGGTGAAGCCGCTTGCTTGGGCAACAAGTTAGCTCGTGTAGAAGCCAAACCACTTGCTTGGGCAGCAAGTTACCTCGTGGATAAGCCAAACCTTGCTTGAGAAACAAGTTATTTCATGGATAAATCAAACCCATTACTTGGACAACAAGTCTTCTCATGATTTAGACATGTGGCATGCCATGTGTCGTCATACATGGAAGAGAGGCAACATGTGGCTTAGAGGCTCCATTACATGTTGACACATGTCACACATGTAAAGGGGGAGGGGGCCTATAAATACCCATGACCCCCCATACTCCTCCTCACTTCATCCCACGCCCATCTCTCCACCATAGAGCCGCAAGGCCGCCGAGGTTGCGGGAGGAGCACGAGAGGAACCGCGGCGAAACCCTGTCAGTGATCGAGAGCGTTTTTGAAGCCGTAACGAAGTTCTGTCCGTACCAAGCCGTAGTATTCAATCTAAGACGGCTATAGAGGAGGTTTTCACTAAAGAAACGTTTTCGACCCAAGTTAGACAACAATCAGGTGAGGGATTCTCAAGCGCTATTTTAAAGTATTAGTCTTTCGCTTTTATGCATGTTTTATGATAACAAGTATGCAATCGCATTTTCTTGAGCTTTTACGCATGAATTGCAAGTACCGTATACCAGATATGAAATCAAGGCTTTTGAATGTATTTTCAAATATCATTTCAAGTGCTTTATGTTGATAGCATGTTTTCAAGCATAAAACTCATTGTGGAATAGAAAGCATAAGTTTCACTACGTAGATTTGAGTTTTTATGTAAAGAATTTGTTTTGTACGGTTACTATGAATTATGGATCAGTTTTCCAAGTTCTGAATGGTTTTAGTGATCAGAATATGCATGCTATGTCAAGATTTTCTTATGTTATTGAATTAGTTGTTATGAGCATGAAATTGCAAGTTTACGGTTTATTAGTGGCAAGAAAAGAATCAGAATCAGAAGATAAGCACCACAGTAGCTCTTTTATACAAATCATGAACTAGCCATTAGATATGGTGATGTCATTAGATATGACCCTGAAACCGCCATTAGATATGGCAAACCATTAGATATGGTATCAAGAGGACTTTGGGTCCGCATTCTGTATACATATAGGCTTTGGGTCGTATGCAGAGTGTTTTTGGTCTTTGGGACCGTCTGCGCGTATGACTTAGCTTTGTTTCAGCGTTCATGAGTCAATAAATTAGCCACAGTGGTGATTAGTACAAACAGCTTGATAGTGATGATTATGTTTCAGTTTATCTGCCTTTGAAGTGTTTTCAGCATTTATTTGCAAATCTAGCATGTTGTTATATGTATACTGTCATAAAGTCTCTTTTTCAAGATATTTCAAAGTTATCAGCATAAATTTTGGCATACTGCTCATATTTCAACTTTTAGTTATATGTAAAAAGCTTGAGATCCTTTCACTGGGTCTAAGCTCATAAATGGGTTTAGACTCATCCCGTTATATTATGTTATATACAGATCAACAGAATCACGAATAGCAGGTGAAAGGACCACGGATACACTTGGAGGAGGTGTCTTTTGCTTTTCGTTGTTTTTGTACTGTCTGTGTTATTTTGTAAGAAGTTGTAATAGATAGAACTTGTGTAATACACTTCTTGGTGTTGTGAACTTCAAATACAAAGGTTTTATGTTTTATGAGATTGCCACATGTTTACTTGAGGAAAAAGAAGAGTAAAGATCTCCGTCATGGCACGTTCCGGTTAGCGGGACGGGTCGTGACATAAAATCTGGGATAGAACACGACATAGATTCTGAAGCGGGAGATGATCAAAGCGCATGTGCTACATAAAGGGTGAGACAAGTGCAACAGGTAGAGAGGAAATTCTGGCATATGGAGTCTGAACTAGGCGATAGAGGCCTCCCTGCTCACAGCCACCCCCAATCACGTTGCCCATAAGGATGTCCTGAAAAATAAGAGAAGAACAAGGATTCCCTAGTGTGGAAAAAAATCCTGGATGCTAGAGACAAATTAGTGCAGGCAACTACCAGAACAGATAATGGGATAAAGTGGACTGCTTCTCAACGACCGTTCTCCTTCAGTGAGGCATGGGAAGTGGTTAGGAAAAGGGCGGAATGTGTCCCCTGGGCATCCTTTCTGTGGAATAGTTTTGTCATCCCAAAGCGTGCATGCACATTGCACCGAGCCATTCTTGATCGTCTGCCGACTCTTGATAGACACGACTAATCAGACTTGCTACCTATGTGGCTGCTTCCAGGAGTCTCGAGACCATTTGTTCTTTAATTGCCAATACTCAGTTGACGTTTCAAATGAGATTTTGTGCGCAATGAATTTACAATCAAACAACACTGTAGAGCTGAATTCCATGTTGACATGGTGTTCTACTCTCACCAATGACAGTGCGAAGAAAAAGGCAACAATGGCTCTCGCTGCCGCTACTTAGAGTATCTGGGAGGAGAGAAATTCTAGATGGGCGAACTCGAAAAACAAAAGAGCAAGTGATACGACAAGAAACATCATCGTTATAATAGACGCGACGGGACCGTAACTCTACTCGCTGTGATTGGGCGAACTCGAAAAACAAAAGAGCAAGTGATACGACAAGAAACATCATCGTTATAATAGATACGACAAGGACAGTTTTTTGTTGGAACTCTTTTTTGTAAACCAGGTTTTTAGATTTTTTTTCAAAGCCTGCTTGTAACTTTTACTATTGGTTGATTCTAATACATACAAAGTGAATTTAAAAAAAAAGACTAACACGCTGGTAGGGGCTTGCTACCACTGGCCCCCGCTCGAGGAAGGGATTCAGTTTTCGACCACCATTTATTCCCAAGTCAATACCGTGTGCTCGAGGTTGGACTTCCATGTTGAATTAAGACCCAGGTTGGCCTCCAAAGCAGAACCCGATACCTTGAAGGCTGAGCTTCTAAGAGCCTCATGCGTTTTCCCCTCCAAAAAGACCCATCCTCTTCAATCACGTGGAGCGAAACAACCAGCGGAGCAAGGTATGGGTCCCCTTCGAGCAGCACCGTCGCCTGGACTTGGAGCTCTCCAACCTCCTGTTGAGCAGCCTTTGTAAGAGCCAACCCTGTTAGGAAACGTCCGAATAGCAGGGTGAGTCTTGGGCTTTAATCAGGTTCGGACCGTTCTCAAGAAATGTACATCTTGGATTCTTCAACAAACCCTCTAACAGCACCAGCTGGCGAGTCAGGTAGAGCTGCATCCGAGGGGAGGAGGGGATCCCGAATCCCGCTAGCGATTCCAGCAGGGCACAGGGCCCTAACATGAAACTTGGATCGACATCAAGGCGCATTCTGGCGAAGAGAGTGAAGAGGTCAAGGCCCTTCCCTATTAGGTGCCATTTCGATCAGAGAAGAGTCAGTTTCCGGTTTTTCCTTCAATTTTTGAAAAACTTCAAGATTGGGATCTTCTGCGAAACTCGAAAGCGGAATTTCCACAATTTGCATCGCCAGAGTCGACCTCGTACTTGTTGCTGAAGAAGAGCCTGCCGCATCTTCAACCTCCGGTGTTGGAGGCGGCGGTGGCGAAAGCACTTGAACAAGGAGGCGGAAAGACGTCGTGCACATTCTAACATACACTCAGATTCAGAGGCTATGATTTATGAGCCTTCAAAGACTACTAAGATCGTGAGTGGGTCCGATCCAGGATAACAACCATCTGTGAGGATCTTTGTCACAGTTCCAAGCTCCCTTGCAAGTTTCAAGGCTTCAATAGTATGGTAAGGAAGGGTAACCCCAAGATGTGTGCCACTCTTAACTTTTTGCATTGGGCTTCTCCATTCGTCAACCGTAGTAGGCTCCAGTTGATTCCGCTCCTCTGGTCTGCTTGTAACAAGACGTTCATCCCTCTACCGAGAGGCCCCTAGAGCAGAACAGTTCGGAGTCCAAGACTATGACATCTCATGTGAAAGATCTATCCAGGGCTCGCAATGAGGCTATGATCGAATCCACATCAACTGATGCGAAACATCATGTTGCAGAGCGAGCTAGAGAACTCAGAGCACGACTTTGCACATCTACTGACCACGGAGTTCTGGCCCTCCGCAAACAATCGACTTTTTGATGACCTTCCACCCTGTGGGCGGATTACCTTAACAGAAGCTTGCACGATGACGCCAATGGCCGTAGTGACAACATATGTAGCAACGCTAGCATATCTTGTAATGAGAAACAGTCGACCATCTCTCCTCCTCCCTCCGATAGAAGCATTTTGATATGAAGAAGAAATACTCTTCAAGTATTCAAATACATTGTTATGGATTTTATCTCTTGATGAAGATATATCCTCAACAGGATCAGGAAAACAATCAGGTAAAATTTTGATTTTATCCTTGAATTGTTTTAAAAACTCTAATTCTATTTTGGTTGGTATATTACCTGATATGAATCGTTTCAAAATACTTCGTGATTTCATTTTTCTTGTCAGAAGACAAGAGTTAGGTAGTTTAATCATCATTCTGCTGTTCGGTCTCTTCCTCTTCCTTCTTTGCTATGATGACTCCTATCTCAGTAACCTCTGATGATGGTGGAGGGCGTTGTTCATTCATCTTCGCTTGCCCCCTTTGATTTCATCACCCTCGAGTATTTGGTGTATCTCTCAAGCCCCGCTCTTTTTTTGGGGAGGGCTCCCTACCTGTGAATCTTGATTCAAGCAAGACTATGATTAACGTCTTGTGCTCTGATGAGATCGTAAACTCTGAGGTTGGCATTCACATACGGGTTGAAGAATGTCTAGGGGTAATCATACCCGTCAAAAACCCTACAAGTGGCCCTTAATAAAGATGATCATCTGGAATATGCGCAGAATGGGGACAATGAGAAGAGAGCGACGATTTGAGGTCTCTTGAAATTGTGGCATGCTGGTGTAGCTCCTTTGCAGGAGTCTAATGTAACATCCGGATCCGTACAAAACCAAACCCAACCACAATAGAGTCCGATTAATCCAATAAAGTTGTTGGTGAATGCTAAAAAACCTAAAATGAAAAGTTGTTTGCGAATCAAAAGTCGTTCGGACGAAGTCGACGATAAATCGATCGCATAGTAATGCACGCCCAAAAAAAGCGCGACGTAAACTTGAAAACCGCAAAATAGACCAAGACCGTGTAAAAATACGATTCGACAAATAAGACCAACAAAATTGACCGTAAGTTAATCGGAGGTCATTTGATATTTTTAAATCACAAAATTTAGTCTCAAAATAAAACTTTGGCATACGAATCATCGACCTCCCATGAGGCATAGACTCTAGTTTTCTCTGCCGGCTCATCTTCAATAAGAATGTGCTTCTTACCATTTGACTTCATGAGACTCATGAACTGCATAGCCCAGAGCTCATAGTTCATCCCATCCATCTTGACAATGGGCGTTGGACCTTTAAAAGCGCCTATGGAGGGTGTTGGTGGATGTGAAAACTGTGAAATTGTATATTTATTCTGTGAGGTCTAGGGGTCCTTATATAGGACTAAAAACCCTAGGGTGCTCAGAGTAGAACTTACATAAGTACCCCTGTGGGGTTACAAAGGGAAACAGTTCATAAGGAAACGATGCATAAGGAAATAGAGATAAATAGAGAAGCGACAATATATGGAATTCTCTATCACTCCCCCTCAAGTTGGAGCATATCCATCAATCATGCCCAACTTGGAAGTTATCCATAAAAGATGCTTCTTTGATAGTGCTTTAGTAAACTATCTGCAAGTTGAAGATCTGTAGAGATATGTGGTGTGACGATCTGCCCTCCTCGTATTGCATCTCGAATGAAGTGACAGTCAACTTCAATGTGCTTCGTCCGTTCATGAAAGACTGGATTGGTGGCAATGTATGTGGCAGACTTGTTATCACAGTATAGCGGTGTAGGAGTGGTAGCTGGGAACCCAAGATCCCCTAGAAAATATACAAGCCACGTAATCTCACAAACAACATGGGCCATTGCCCTATATTCTGCCTCTGCACTTGATCTGGACACCACTTACTTCGCCATGTAACAAGGTTACCACCAACAAACATAGCATACCCTGTAATGGATCGTCTGTCCTCAGGAGAACTGGCGTAATCAGCATCTGCATAAGCAGTGATATCAGTATGACCGTTGACTCTATAGATAAGTCCTTGCCCTGGTGATTCCTTCATATATCGAAGGATCAAAAGGACATCCTGCCAATGACTGTAAAGAGGTCTTTCCATGTGACGGCTGGCTCTGCTTACAGCATAAGATATATCAGGCCTAGTGACGATGAGGTAGATTAGTTTACCCACTAGGCTTCTGTATCGCGAAGTATCTTCAAACTCAGAATCGGCGGATGTAGTGTGTTTTCGTACCTCTGCAGGGATGCCAGATGGTTTGCATCCAAGTAAATCGACTTCTGTAAGAATATCCAAGCAGTATTTTCGTTGTGATAGATGTAACCCTTCAGCAGTGCGTATTACCTCAATACCAAGAAAGTACCGGAGTTGTCCAAGGTCCTTGGTCACAAACACCTTTTGAAGGAATGCCTTGGTCTCTAGAATTCCATTGTCATCATCACCAGTGACCACCATATCATCAACATAGACTGCAAGTATCACAGTACCAGTGGATCGTCGTCTAACAAACACAGAGTAATCAGATGTAGTCTTGTGAAAACCAATAGAGCTAATTTCAGTGGTAAGCCTGTCGAACCAGGCTCGAGGACTTTGCTTTAGGCCATAGATGGCCTTACGAAGTCAGCACACATACTCCTCCTCGACGGAGTAACCCGGCGGTTGCATCATATAGACCTCTTCTTCGAGATCACCATATAAGAAGGCATTCTTGACATCCAGCTGAAAAATTGGCCAATTCTTGTTAGCTGCAACAGAGAGTATCGTGCGAATGGAACCCATCCTAGCAACAGGGGAGAAGGTCTCAAAGTAATCAACCCCATATGTCTGAGTGAATCCTTTTGCCACAAGTCGTGCCTTAAGTCTGTCAATAGAACCATCTGGAGATTGTTTGGTCGTAAAGACCCATCGGCAAGCAACAGGCTTGATGCCTGTAGGACATGGCACAAGATCCCACGTGCCTCTGGATGTGAGTGCATCCATTTCTTCATTCATGGCCTGTCACCAACCTGCATCTTGGGAGGCACTATGATGATCTTTCGGAATGGAGATAGTCATTAGGGCATCGGCATATTGTTTGTCAGTGGAAGAGAGTCCAGCAGTAGTAGTAAAGTTAGACATAGGATAAGAGGTACACTTTCTCTTCTGCTTCCTTAATGCAATCGGCAGGTCGTCTGGATCATCCGGAACAGTAGCGGAGGGGACTGTCGAAGATGGCATATCATCCTGAGGCAGAGGTATGGGTAGAGGGACATCTGGTGGTGAGGTCCGAGAGCGATGGGTGTGGTTGATTGGTGGTGGAGGAAGATCTAGAGGGACATCGGGGACACTTTGTGTAAAGAAGCTGGTTTTCTCAAAGAAAGTTACATCTGCAGAGATGTAATATCGATGATTAATAGAATCATAACATCTGTAACCTTTTTGAGTGGAGGAGTAACCAAGGAAAACACACTTGATGGCGCGAGGGGATAATTTGTCTTTGGTGTGAAAATTATGGACGAAGGAGACACACCCAAATATTCGTAGAGGTAGAGGAAAGGGAAGATTATCAGGGTGAAGTAAAGAGAACGGTGTGGATCCTTGTGAGAATAGCATCACCCCAGTATGTTTTGGGAACATTCATCTGGGTGAGAAGGGACCGGGCAATATTTAGGAGGTGACGAAGCTTGCGTTCAACAACCCCATTTTGCTGAGAGGTATAATGACAAGAGGTTTGATGTATTGTTCCATTGGAAGCAAAGAAATCAGAAAGATCTCATTGAGTAAACTCCAAGGCATTGTCTGAGCGGAATATCTGAATATTCGATGAAAAATGATTTTTGACATAAGCGAAGAAATCTTTGATAATTTTATTGATTTCTGATCGTTCTTTAATAAGATAGACCCAGGATGACCTGCTATAATCATCCACAAAAACAGTAAAATAGCTATGTCCACCAATAGTTCGGACAGGACAAGGTCCCCAAACATCACAATGAAGTAATGAGAAAGGCATAGTATGACGGGGTTCAGTCCTAGCAGGAAAAGATGCACGATGATGTTTTCCGAACTAACATGCCTCACACTCGAAGGGTTTAAGCATGGACAGTTCAGGGAACATTAAGGAAAGAGCTTTAGCAGAGGGGTGACCCAGACAAAGGTGCCAGAGAAGAGGATCAGCAGAGATGGAAGTTGCGCCAGCGAAACCAGAGTTGAAAGGGATATCAAGATAATATAAGCCGTTCTTCTCATGTCCCCCACCAAAGATCTGTTTCGTCCGGTGTCCTGAAAATAGCAGCATAAATCATCAAAAATCACGCGGCAATTGAGTTCTGTGCATAATTTGTGAACCGACAGCAGACTAAGGGGAAAAGCAGGAGCACAGTAGACATCCGTTAGTCTAAGTTTGGGGCTAAATTCCATAGTCCCCCACACTAGTGATGGGTGAGTAGGCGCCATTAGCCACACGAACATGTTTTACCGTAGAGGGATCCCTGGGAGAGGTGAGGAGATTGCATTCTCCTGTGAGGTGGGTTGATGCACCCGAGTCGATGATCCAGGTAGAAGTAGTGGTAGAGGCAGAACTGGCAATCGTACCTGTGGTAGCTGCTAGAGTTGCAGTAGGCCCTGAAGTTGTAGTGTCGACAACTGGGTTCTGAAGGAGTTGGCGAAGGCGAGTATATTCTGCAACAGTAAAAGATACAGGAGCATCGGTGGGACATTGAGCCTGAGAGGTTTCCATAGTATCATAATTTGGGTCATAAGGTGTGGCCTCATATGCATTATTGGCTTTGGGCATGCCAAAGGTCGCCCAGCATTTGTCAGACGGATGGTTCCAGCGGCCACAATGAGTACAAGCAGGATAACGAGGATTTGAAAAATCACGACCACGACCGCGTCCTGAGTCTCGTCCTCGTCCCTGCTCTCGTCCACGACTGCGACCAAATATGCGGCCGCGTGATCCTTGGAAGGGTGGTCGTCCTCCTGCAAAGTGAGCAGTAGTGTCTGCAGTGGGAGGTGGGTTGGGCGATTCCAGCTCCTGTAGTCTGCCAAAAATAGTTTCAAGGGATGGTAGGGAAGCTGTCGTCAGGAATTGGTCTTTGACAGGTTTATATCGAGGGTGTAAACCTGAAAGAAAACGATACACCTGCCATTCTGCTCTTTCACCAATTTGCTTGTCACAACAGGCAGGTTGAAATATAAGCAGTTCTTCAAATAACCCTGTGAGAAGCCTATAATATTCTATCAAGGATGTTTCTCCTTGATTTGCAGACCAAATTCTTGTGTAAATGTCAGAAAGCCTCGATTTGGTTGTTTTCTGGGAGTAAGTTTTCTCAAGACTTTCCCACATTTCTTTTGCAGTTGTTTTATAGAGCAAATTTGACGCAATATTAGGATCAACACTGTTCATCATCCAAGTGATTACCTGGCAATTATCGACATACCAGGTGTCATAGTTGGCGTCTGTCTCGGCAGGCGGAGTAGTAGTGAGAATGTAGATCTTGCGCTGGCCACCAATGAAAATTTTGAAGGAGCGAGACCATAGTACGTAGTTCTCTGATCCCTTTAGTTCGATTGAGGTGCCCTGTACCAGCATAGATGAGGTATGGTACAACGGCTTGGAGTCCGAAGACGTAGGAGCAGATGCCATGGTGGCCGTAGTGGTTAATGACCTAGTATGCAGAGGTAATTGAGATCATACAGAATATTAGCAGATCATATTGATGTAGTCCATGAAGAAAACCATCAATCTATGGTTGGCAGTCTAGGGGACCAGGGGCCTTGCGAAAAGCCTTGGATCGCAGGGAGCTCAGTTCTTGCGAAGAAGGGCGCGTCTGGATGGTCGTAGAGCAATGGCGCGGCTGGAGGGGCGAAGAGCAGTACTGGGATGGCCGTAGGTCAGTACTGGGATGGCACGTCGCGTCTGGAGGAGAGGCGCGTACCGGGCAGTACTGGGAAGGCGCGTCTGGAAGGGTGCCAGGGAGGGACGCGTCTTGCTGAGGTCGCGTCTGGCGGAGGGCGCCTGGCGGAGGTCGCGTCTGGCGGAGGTCGCGTCTGGTGGAGGGCGCTTGGCAGAGGGCACCGTGGCGGAGGGTGCCTGGCGGAGGGGTGCGGAAGGAGGGCACCGTGCGGAGGGGGGCGCCTGGCGGGGGTCGCGTCTGGTGGAAGTCGCGTCTGGCGGAGATCGCGTGGCGAAGGGCACCTGGCGGAGGGCGCCTGGCAAAGGGCACCGTGGCGGAGGGCGCCTGGCGGAGGGGTGCGGATGGAGGGCACCGTGCGGAGGGGTGCGGAGGGGACCGTGCGGAGGGGTGCGGAAGGAGAATCACGCCTGGCGGAGGGGGCAGCGTGCGGAGGGCGTCTGGCGGAGAACGAAAATCACGTCTGGCGGAGGGCGTGGGAAGAGATGGGCGAGAATCGCGTGGAAGGGCGGCGCTGGGAGGAGCCCCTAGGGGGGACCCCTAGGGTTCGAGCATGACGAGGACGGCTATTGGGGTGGGGGAAATTTAGGCTCTGATACCATGTGAAAACTGTGAAATTGTATATTTATTCTGTAAGGTCTAGGGGTCCTTATATAGGACTAAAAACCCTAGGCTGCTAAGAGTAGAACTTACATAAGTACCCCTGCGGGGTTACAAAGGGAAACAGTTCATAAGGAAACGATGCATAAGGAAATAGAGATAAATAGAGAAGCGACAATATATGGAATTCTCTAACAATGGAAATGAGAATGAGAACTTGTTTGACCCAGGGAACCCTAGGCTCTCTTATATAGAGAAAGCCTATGGGTAAATTGCATAAGGTGGAACAAGTAAAATAAACATAACATACTAGCACATACACGCGGTCCCAATTCCATACGATGGATTCACGAACTCGAAATTCGTCAAATTCATACTTCAAACACCTGTGGTACAGCTCCTGGATCCTTGGATCTGTCAGTTGCCCCCGAATAGTCCTATCCCACAAGTTGCTATACTTGGCTGGCACTGTCACTGCATCGGATGTGCTCTCAAATGGATGCCACTCACTAAGTGTAGCAAGTACATCCCAAGTCTGCAACCATGCTGTTGTACCCTTAGTGTATGGTCGCCTATTCAAGGCATCTACTACCACATTCCCCTTACCAAGATGGTAGGAGATTGTACAATAATAGTCTTTTAGCAGTTCCATCCACCGCCTTTGCCTCAAATTCACTTCCTTCTGATCAAAAATGTATTTGAGGCTCTTGTGATCTGTGAAAATCTCAAATGTCACCCCATACAAATAGTGACGTCATATCTTTAATGCAAAGATTACGGCCGCCAACTCCAAGTCATGAGTGGGGTAGTTACGTTCATGGTTCTTCAGCTGTCATGATGCGCACGCCACAATTTGCCCATGCTGCATCTACACTGCACCCAAGCCCTCCTTGGAAGCATCTGTATACATGGTGAAGCCCAAGGTACCAGAAGGAAGGGTGAGGATGGGTGCAGAAGCCAATCGCTCTTTGAGCATTTGTCATTCCAAACAAATGGCACATCCTTCTGCATTAACCGGGTGGGGGTAGAGCCAATTGGGAGAACCCTCTAAGAAACCTCATGTAGTACCCAACGAGGCCAAGGAAGCTGCGAATCTCTGTAACCGTCTTGGGTTGCTCCCAAGACACCACTGCCTCTATCTTGGCGGGATCAACTGACACCCCCGCCCCTGACACCACATGACCAAGAAATGCCACCTCAGAAAGTCAAAACTTGCAACAGGTGCTCCCGGAGTGTCTCTAGTACGGTGCAAAGGTGAGACTCATGCCCGTATTCATCATGAGAGTAGACTAGAACATCGTCAATGAAAACGATCACAAATCTGTCCAAATACGGACGGAAGACCTGGTTCATCAAATCCATGAATGCGGCATGTGCATTCGTGAGTTCAAATGGCATCACCAAGAACTCATAGTCGCCATATCTTGTGCGGAATGCATACTTCATTGCATCGGCTTCCTTGATCCTCAACTGATGATATCCCGACCGCAGGTCGATCTTAGAGAACATTGTTGCTTCCTGCATCCGGTCAAATAGAACATCTATCACTGGAAGTGGGTAATACTTCTTAACCGTTCTCTTGTTCAATAGCATATTGTCTATGCATAGTCTTAGGGATCCATCCTTCTTTTTCACAAAGAGAACTGGTGCTCCCCATGGTGATGTCCTGGGGCGAATGAATCCCTTCTCCAACAGTTCCCGCAACTGTAGCTTGAGCTCCTTGAGCTCAACAGGTGCCAACCTGTGTGTAGTGATAGAGATCGGTTGTGTATCTGATAATATCATGATCTCAATCTCTATCTCCATCACCAGTGGTAGCCTAGGTAAGTCATCTAGAAAAACATCTAGAAACTTACACACACTCTAGCATCCTCTATCATCTGATCCTATGTCGCTGAGTGTACTACGTAGGCAAGGTAGCCTACACTACCCTAAATGGTTCTCGTCGTCAGATATGCTACTTGACTCTAAAGAGACATATGGACATGGATGTAAACATGCTATTCTCCAGTGGATTCGTATTGGGTCAGAAGACTTTCACACTATCCAGTATTCGAATACCAATGAGGAATGATATGTGTAAAATGGAATGGAGTACCACTGCTCTGATACCAAGCTGTGACGTCCCTAGGATCCGGGTACTCGGCAAACAAATCCATGCACATACATTCCACATTCGAATACCAATGATATACATAGTAAGCAGGAGAAAATAACACAACACATTGGAATTTAAATCTTTTGCTTCTCATTCAACATCCTCACAATCACATTCCATTTCCATTCTCATTCATTCTTTTGTCCATTACATTTCCATCCATTACATTTACAATGCCCATCCATGTCCATAAAGTATACATGTATGTATGAAAGAAATGTATCTCGGAATACATTATACTTGCCATGTCTTTCAAAGAGCTACAAGTAAGGAAAGACAAAAAAAATACTACCAACTGTTCCACAGGGAGTTATGAAGCTGCACAAAAAGTTGTGATTATAAAGTTGCTACTGTTGCGAACCTGCGGATCCACACGTAGGTACGTTGAGCAAAGTTGTCCAATACGAATTAAACAATGCTATACAACAAGCAAGATATAATTTAAATGTGTGCAAAAGAGAAAGAAACTAGATAATCTGATCTCACAAGAATCTCATTTTTATTATGATTATTAGATATGGATATGAGTAACCAAGCTTCGTGGATAGTCTGTGGTCTTGGTCTGGGTGAGACCTCACATTATGACTCTAAGGCAAAAAGTGTAATACACGTTTTGTAGTCTTGAGTTTTGTAGAATATCACTATATATATATATACACTATGTTTGGATGTTAGCAAGTGTTATTTCAAGGAAATATTGGATTGATAGTATTCACACTTTACGGTTAACACAGTCAATAGATTCGCCTTAATATAATAATTTTATGAAAACTTGTTGTGTGTAAATCAGAGACCATCTTGTATAAATATGACTTCAAAATGGTTCTCCGGAATTTTGTAGCACATCAAACATAGTACCACATCTAGAAAAATGGAAGTATGGTAGTAGCTTATAAGTAGTAGAATCCACTACTAGTATAGGGCCACAATGTTATAGATTTATACTCATTAGACCATAATCACATCATTAAGACTAATTAAGCATGATTAGTGCTAATTACCTGTCATTAGTGATAATTAAGTGTCATTAGCAAAAGTAGGACACATGGAGAGGAAATCATGGGACACGTGTCGTTATATATTCAGGATGAGTGTCAAAACCCAAGAGTACCATGTGTCATCATTCTAAGACTAACATGTGTCCTAGTGTAGCCTCATGCTTGTGCAACAAATTATCTCATGCATGAGCCATGTGCCATGGTACATGGATGACAAGTGCTTGCCATGTGTCTTCATACATGGAAGAGAGGCAACATGTGTCTTAAAGCCTCTCTTATATGTTGACAAATGTCACACATGGCAAGGGGTTGGAGGCCTATATACACCCAAGACCTCTTCATTCTACTCACTTCATTCCACACCCCTCTCACCACCTTAGAGCCACAAGGCCGCCGAGGTTGCTGGAGGAGCACGATAGGAGTAACAGCGAAGCTCTGTCGGTGACCAAGAGCGCATTAGTAGCCGTAACGAAGTTCTGTCCGCATCAAGTCGTAGTATTCAATCTAAGACGACTATTGAGGGGATTCACTAAAGAAGGAGATCTCGACTCGAGTTAGATATCGATCAGGTGAGGAATTCTCAAGCGCTATTTTAAAGCAATAATCTTTAGCTTTTTATGCATGGTTTTGAGTAGCAAGTATGCAATCGTGTTTTCTCAAGCGTTTACATATGAATTGCAAGTAGTATACAGTTGATATGAAATCAGATCTTACAACGTATTTCAGATATCGTTTCAAGTGTTTTATCATGATAGCATGTTTTCAAGCATATGGTTCTTTATGGAAGACTAAACATAAGTTTCACCAATTAGATTTGATCTTTATATGAAAGAAACATGTTTGAACAGTCATTATGCAATATGTATCGGTTTTCAAGTCCTTAATAGTTTACAGTTGCAAGAATATGCATGCTATGCCAGATTGTTGTATGA
Organism: Ottelia alismoides; assembly: GCA_037367405.1. NCBI lineage: Eukaryota > Viridiplantae > Streptophyta > Magnoliopsida > Alismatales > Hydrocharitaceae > Ottelia > Ottelia alismoides. The sequence continues at coordinate 1,053,136 of JAZKJV010006837.1, forward strand.
TCATGAATTAGAGTTGTTATGAGCATGAATTAGTAAGAGTACGGATTATTAGTGGTAAGAAAAGAATCAGAATCAGAAAGTAAGCACCACAGTAGCAATTTTATACAAGTCATGAACTAACCATTAGACATGGTGATGTCATTTGATATGACCTTGAAACCGCCATTAGATATGGCAAATCATTAGATATGGTATCAAGAGGACTTTGGGTCCGCATTCTATATACATATAGGCTTTGGGCCTTATGCAGGGTGTTTTTGGTCTTTGGGACCGTCTGCGCATATGACTTAGCTTTGTTTCAGCGTGAATCCACGTTATAGTGATCAAGGCTGCCTTCCGCATTATATTTGACAGGAAAGGCCCATTTACAACTTACAACAGAAGCTCTTGGGGGACCGTCTGCGCATATAATCCATGTTATAGGTCTGAGTGAATCCACCTGCCACTAGCCTTGCTTTGTAGCGATCAAGGTTGCCTTCCGCATTATATTTGACAGGAAAGGCCCATTTACAACTTACAACAGAAGCTCTTGGGGGAGCTGCAACGAAGCTCCATGTGCCACGAGACCGTAGGGCAGCCATTTTCTCCTCCATGGCTAACTGCTAGCTGTTGTCTTTCAAGGCATCCTGATAATTCCGTGGTATCTCCACGGTAGATAAGGCAACAACTAATCGTTGAAAATCACCAGTGAGGCGACGGAATGAAACCTGTGAAGCAAGTGGATAGGATGCACACGTCCGCTTAGACTTCCTCAAGGCTATAGGTACATCCAAATCATGAGCAATGTCCACCTGTATGTCATACTCCTGCACTAGTGCATTGTCAGTCCCATCATTACTAATATCACTTGGACATACCTGGGGCATGGTGGATGAATGATGGCCTCCATGAGCAGGAATCGGACGACGGGTATAAAATTTCGGTAAAGGTAAAACTGGTGGTTGTGGAGGTGGTGGCGGTGGTGATGGTGGTGGCACAACAGGAGTTGGTATGTTCCCAAACTGACCAGAGGAGGAGGTGGCACATAGATGTCATCATCAGTAGTGGAAGAAGTCATCCTATCACCTGTAGGCGAAAAATACATCTCAATCTCAAAGAAGGTGGCATCGACTCACATAATATCTTTTATTCACAGGATTATAACATCGATAACCCTTTTGTGTACGAGAGTACCCAAGAAACACTCACTTGACAACCCTAGGTGAGAGCTTGTCAATCCCTGGAATGAGTTGATGGACAAAGACGATTGAGCCAAAAACACCAGGGGTTAGGGAGAACAATTCCTTATCAGGAAAGGTAATAGACAGAGGAACTTTCTCACCCAAGACAGAGGATGGCATACGATTAACCAGATAACATGCCATAAGAACAGCATCACCCCAAAAAGACAGAGGAGCACAACTATGAATGAGTTAAGTCCGAGTTATATCAAGAAGGTGGCGATGTTTCCTTTCTGCAACACTGTTTTGTTGAGACGTAGGCAAAAGTTGTTTAATGAATAATGCCACGAGTCAAGAAGAAATGTGAAAGAGCACGAGTGCAAAATTCTAAGGTATTATCTGTGCGCACAATGTTCACATTAGAAGTAAAAACATTTCGAACTTCATTAATAAGATTTTTTATTACTCTCCCGCTTCAAATTTATTTTTCAATAAAAATACCCACGACAATCTCGAGAAATCATCAACGACTACTAGGTAAAACCCGTGTCCTTGGTGATCGGGAACACGACTCGGACCCCAAATGTCAACATGCAACAACTCAAAAGGGGAGTGACTGCTCCGAGACTTACAACTAGGGAAAGTAGATCTGTGATGCTTTCCCAACTGACATGCTTCACACTGAAAAGAAGGCTTTGGAGAAATCTGGGGCAAGATATGTCGCAGCTTCTGAAGAGGGAGATGACCAAAACGTAGATGCCAAGCAAAGGGAGAAGCAATTTTACTGGACTGAGATGAGACACCAGCATAGGGAGTGGGGACCAACCGATAGAGACCGTCCTGCTCATAGCCTCAACCAACCACTCGGCCCGTTAGAATGTTCTGAAAAATAAGAGACGATGGGTTAAAAATTGCCCGACAATGCACATCCTTTGTAATCTGACTAATAGAAAGTAAGTTCATTGAAAAAGCTGGAGCATGTAACACATCTTGTAGTTGCATGGAGGGTGTCAAACTGATCTTCTCCTGTCAATGATGGGTGAATGAGTCCCATCCGCTATTACTACCGATCTCCCTGGTGGAAACTCCTTGTATGTTGTAAACTTATCTCTGTCTCGACTGAGATGATGTGTCGCATCGAAGTCCATAATCCATTCTGAAACATCAGAACTATGACAACACGTAAAGGTATACACGCTACCTGATGTACTAGTTGAGGCTGACGTGTTGGCAGAGGCTGAAGCTGCTATGTCTGAGTGGCCTCCTGGCGAGTCAGTCGTGGGAGGAGGCATCACGTTACGTAGCCAGGCGACAAGATCCTCAAACCACTGATCTGGGGTAGATGTCGGTGTAGGCACAACGTGCTCGGCGACACGGGCTGATGTTGGAAAACCATGCTTAGAATAGCTTGTATCCTTCGCATGGCCCGTGCGATGACAGAAGGTGCATGGCTGACGAAATCGGCCACCTGGACCACGAGGTCCACGGCCACGAAAAGAAGGAGAGGCACCTCTACCTCTGGAAGCTGCCATCGCTGAAGGAGGTGGAGTAGTGACAGTAGAAGGAACTGTGATTCTGCTGAGCCATCGATACGCTTCCTCCACTGGAGGAGTAGTAGCATCCGCCAGGATCTGTGAGCAAGCCGCATCATAGTCTGGGTCAAGTGTCGCTAGTAAGATCCCTACCATTGTAGCATTCCGGAACATTTTCTGTTGCTCAGGGGTCGCCGTCAGGGGAATGATACTGTAAAGATTCTCAAACATCCCTCGTAGGGATGTATACAACGAATGCAACGGCCGACCATTCTGCTTGACCGTGAATATATCATGCTGAAGTTGGGGGTTCTTGGTCTCGTTTCTCATCTGCGAGTACGTCGTGGCTAGGATATCCCACTGGCCTTAGCCGTCGGCTGATGGAGGACATCATTAGCAATCTTCATTGTCAGAGTGCCTGAAAGCCAAACCTTGGCATACAAATCATCAACCTCCCATTAGGAATAAATCCCAGTCTTCATTGTCGGCTCATCTTCCGTAAGAATGTGCTTCTTACCGTTGGACTTCATGAGACTCATGAACTGCATCACCTAGAGCTCGTAATTCGTCCCATCCATTTTAACTATTGGCGTTGGACCTTAGAAAGCGACGGTGGTGGCATGTCGACTTTGTTTTCTGGCATTGTGGTCGGAGACGAAGAACTAGGTTTTGTAGACCAATGACTAACTGTCTACATAAACATTTATGGAGTTGAGTGCATATGTAGACTTATGCACTCAAATGCATGAAGAAGTAGAAAGAGAAGAGGATGACGCCTTGTTGAGAGGGAAGTGGGTCGACGCACATGCAGAGAGAGGAGGGGTAGCAGGTGCGGCGCACCGGCTAGATGACGGGGGAGAAGCTCCGGCGAGATGGGGGCGGCACACCGGCTATAGGAGGGATAGACGACGGGCTGAGAACGGCAGCAGGGGGAGGGGGGCGACGGGTCAGGGTTAAGGTTTTTAGGGAGGAGGCTCTGATACAATGTTGGTGAAAATGAGAATGAAAACTTGATTATTACAGGGAACCCTAGGCTCTCTTATATAGAGAAAGCCTATGGGTAAATTACATAAGGTGAAACAAGGAAAATAAACATAACAAACGAGTACATAAATTATAGTACTATCTCTACAGAAAGCATGTCGACCATGTTTTCTGACATAGTTGCCAGAGAAGAACTAGGGTTTGTAGACTAAGAATCAAATGTCTACATAAACATCCGAGGATTTGAGTGCATATGTAGACTTATGCACTCAAATCCACAGTAGAGGGAGGAGAGGTGGGGTGACGGCGCCGACGGTGGGAGGTAGGCGGTGGGGGCTCGGCGGCGCCGGTAATGGGAGGTCGATGGTGATAAAGAGGTAGGGAGGTAGGAGGGGCGGTGGCGAAGAGGAGGGTGGGGGGGTGCCGGCGGTGGAGAGGAGTGACGCTGATGGTGGAGAGAGGAGAGAGAGGGGCGACGACGGTGGAGAAAAGGATGGGTGGGGTGGGGCGACTGGGGTTTTGGAGGTGGCTCTGATACCATGTTGGAAGAAATGAGTTGATTAATTATTCCAAAGTACCCTAGGCTCTCTTATATAGAGAAGACCTATGGGTAAATTATATAAGATGTAAAAAGAAAATCAAACATAACAGAAGAGTACACATAGTCTAGAAATATCTCTACAGAAATGGCACAACTTCTGCAGAAGAAGGTGGCCTAAATGGATATGCCACATTTACGATGACATCGGTCCAGTAGGAATAGTAAAGGTACTAGCATGAGGGGGCTGGACAAGTCTGTAGAGCCCCTGCTGCTCACGACCACATCCAATCACCCTACCTATGAGTTTGTTAGAAACACAAGAGAAGTGGATGGCGTCAAATGCACGAAAATGCAGATCCTTCGTGATCTGACTAATGGAAAGCAAGTTCAACTGAAAATCATGAGTGTATAAAATATTCTGCAGGTGCATTGATGGCGACAAATACACCTCCCCCTGTCCTATGATGGGTAAGTAAGCTCCATTTGCAATGACAACTCATCTACTAGGAGGTATAAACCTGTAAGAACTAAATTGGGCGCTGTCTCCACACAGATGGTGGGAAGCACCTGAGTCCATGGTCCACTCTGTTACAAATGATAAAAGCATTGTGATATATGAGGAGCTCGAAGAGGCTCTAGCAGCAACTGCATTATCTGTGGAAACCAAAAGATGGAAGGTGGGGAAAGGAACCCCTCCTGCAGGAGGAGGGGTTCGACGCAACCTTTGCATCGTGGTGAAGTTTCGAGAGAGTGATGAGAGGATGAGGGCCACCATCCATGAGGGCTTTTCTGAGGGTTTTTTGTGACGAGGAGCAGGGGGTTCTGGGAGAGGAGGTGGAAGAACTCTTACTCGCCCGAGGCATTGTTTCATGTGTGATTATCTGGGCCACCTGGAGATAGCTTGTTCGACAAGGAGCGTTGTCTGCTACTGGTTGGGGTAGAGGGACACATTCGTAAAGGTTGTCCCATTGGTAAGAAGAAGAAGTCAATCATCGAAGGTGCGTTGCTGAAGCGGAAGATGGAGACCATGGGCATCAGAGACCCAACGAATGAGGTGCTGGATTGAGGAAGGATCAAAGGAGGACCTGGAAGCTGTGGTTGTTGTCTTGACGGAAGGAATCATTGTTAGGTGTATGGAGGATGATACATGTCTCTCAGATACGACGCTTTGTGTTTTAGGAATCAAGACGGAGGAGATTGTAGGCTTCCTTGCTAATGGTGGTGGCTTGTTTCCTCCAAAGGTGTGTTGGAGAAGGTGGGGTTTCAGGATGGGGGAAGGGTGGTGACATGGGAGTAGCTGATCGAGATAGGGGACCTCTTGATTCGTTGCAGGAGCCTTGAGGCTATTCGTGATGCCCTCTGGCGGGTCGGAGCAGTGGAGGAGATCATCTATTCTGAACTAAAGTCGGGGGAAGCTTGTGAGGTGATCGTGAGGATGTGAGGGTGACGAAGGAGTGTGTCGACGAAGATCTATTTTCAGGCAACGAAGGGCTCTTCGGAATAGTCGCTACTACATATCCCTGAACCGATGCTGCTGTTGTCGAACGATGGGAGAAGCCAAATTTTTCTCCCAAAGAATGGGGGTCTTCAAGCGCTTTGGAAGTTACACTTGCGATGAGGTTGCCGGGGGGTGACGATGTGGCTTCGTAGAAAAATTTCGTGGTATGAGAGATTTGATGGGTCTTTGTCCTTTACATGTTAGTTGCGATGACACAAAGTTCAAAGGCAGGGAAACGTATCTTGGCAACCGAGTGAGCATGTAGGGAAAGGAGACTATCTTTGGGGGAGAGCAGCCGGTGTGGACGGAGTGACCCAATTCTCTCCTTCAAACGTAATAAAAGAAAGTAGGAGGCACAATGTCGGTTGGAGCGTGAGCTGGAGGATCAAACGGTGTGGGCCCCGCTCTATGTTTGGGGAGGGCTCCCTACCTGTGAAACTTGATTCAAGCAAGACTATGATTAACGTCTTGTGCTCTGATAAGATCACAAACTCTGAGGTTGGCATTCATGTACTGGTTGAAGAATGTCTAGGGGTAATCATACACGTCAAAAACCCTAAAAGTGGCCCTTAATAAAGATGATCTGTTGGAATATGCACAGAATGAGGACAATGAGAAGAGAGCAACAATTTGAGGTCTCTTGAAGTTGTGGCATGCTGATGTAGCTCTTTTGCAGGAGTCTAATGTAACACCCGGATCCGCACAAAACCAAACCCACCCCAATAGGATCTGATTAACCCAATAAAGTTATTGATCAATGCTAAAAAACCTAAAATGAAGAATTGATTGCGAATCAAAAGTCGTTGGGACGAAATCGATCAAAAAGCGACCGCATCGTAATGCGTGCCCAAGACCGAAACCGTGAAATAGACCAAGACCGCCTAAAAATCCGATTCGACGAAACAAGACCAACGTAATCGACTGTTCGTTAATCGGAGGTCATTTGATATTTTTAAATCACAAAATTTAATCTCAAACGTAAACCGTGTCTCGAAAATTTCGGGGGATCGAAATCCGAATAAAAGTATATTAATATTATACTCATATTGATCGTCTTTGTAGAGACGATCAAAACAAGATATTACACGTCGAAATCTGATGCTTGACGCGCGAATAAGGTCGATTTTTGTAGAGCAAATAAAGAGAGTTTTTGGCTATAATAAAATTTAAAATAATTTTTTTAAAACAATAGAGCACACTGCTGGAAAATCCAGCAGCCTCCATTTGTATCTCCAAAACTCTTTCCCCTTGGACCTTCTTTCCAATCTATTTGGCAATAAACAAGGGACTCATCTCCCTTATTAACAGGACCAAACCCCCTTTCCATCCCCCACATTGTTCTCAAATTCTCCATCGAAGGAAAGCTTCCAGCCCGCCCAGATATTAGCAAAAGGGATGCTGTTACATTTTTCTTCTGCTGTGGATTAATGTTCCAAGAAGCAGTACCTACGGTGGCTGCTCATGTATGGCTGCTCATGTAGGCCTTCGTTCCTTGCAACTACAGCAAAAGCTGGAGCCAAAGCTGCCGTTGTTGGGTTCTGGAGCCAATAAAACTATTGTCCCAGATTTCCAGCCCAAATTTCATGTGATTTCCTCCAACTGTTGGAAGAAATTAAGGTACAATTCCCCTCCCCTCTATTGCTGTCATGCATGTAACAATACATCCCCCTCTTGCTGCTATCTATATCCTTAAACACATTTGATTTCTAACTCAAAACAATAGTTCCTGATTTAAAAAAATTGAGTCTGATACATTGATCCCATCTTATGGTTATGAAATCTATGTTGCATTTGTTGGGAGTTAATACAAGTTTTATTATTTGTCAAAGCATGTATTTCAGTTACAAGCTTTCTTGCTAACCTTTCATTCATAAATGCAACCTTCAATCTGTTTGTAAGGCATGGTTATTATGTGTTTGTTATAATTCTCATGGGATCAGATTCATACTGTATTGTTTTGGTAACTAAAGAATATGTCAAGGACTACTAAATCCCTCATGTATTGGATTTAGTTATACCAACGATTTTTATTAATAAGTAAAGGCTATTTTTTTTGTAATTCCTCCGTACTTTAGTAAAAATAATTTTCTCTGTATTCTGGGTAATAGGAATTGATATTCAAGGCTTAGAGGTCAAGAGTTATTACAATAAGGTAGTTATGACTCATCTTTTTGATTACTTGCACTGCAGTTTCGATCTCTGCAGAATGAAAATGCAAAAAACTTACGTATGTAACTTTCATTGATTTTAGAGTAAAGAAGTTGGTAAACATATACCGGTACCTGGTAAAAAATCAGATTCACATTACTATCTTTTGAAGAAAATGCATGGCAATAGAATCCATTCCTCGTCCACAATCAATTAAAAGAGTTATCATATCTTGTGTTGAGGAAATCTACCATCTATGGAAACACCAAGGAAAGTTCTATACTCTGAAATATCATATTATGAAATATATATACACGCACACATACATACATATATATACATCAAGACTAATTTCTATTATCAGTTGAAATTACAACCTACCCTATTAAGATTGTTTTGATCAACGAGTTCATTGAAAATGTTCCTGGATCACCAGATATTGTCCTTTGATTCTTAGAAACATGAGTAATGAAATTTTGTACACAAGTATGTTTGTGAGAACTCACTATAAAGAATCAACATTCATCTTTGTTGTGGATAGCTCATGTAGGCCTTCGTTCCTTGCAACTACAGCAAAAGCAGGAGCCAAAGATGCTGTTGTTGGGTTCTGGAGCCAATAGAACTACTGCTCCAGATTTCCAGCCCAAATTTCATGTGATTTTGTAATACGCGTTTTTGTACACTATACTTTTGAATGATATCAAGTGTTATTTCAAGGAAATATTGAATTAATAGTATTTGACACAGTCAATAGATTCGCTTTGATGCAACAATTTCATTGAAACTTGTTTTGTAAAAATCAGAGACCATCTTGAATAATTATGACTTTTAAGAGTTCTTTGGATTGTCTAGCACATTATTAAGACTAATTAAACATGATTAGTGCTAATTACCCATCATTAGTGATAATTAAGCGTCATTAGCATAGATTTGTACTCATTAGTTATAATCACATCATTAAGACTAATTAAGCATGATTAGTGCTAATTACCCGCCATTAGTGTTAATTAAGCGTCATTAGCAAAAGTAGGACACATGGAGTGTAAATCATGGGACACGTGTCGTTCTATGGTCAGGACATGTGTCAAAACCTCAGTAGTGCCATGTGTCATTATCTTGAGACTAACACATGTCACGGTGTAGTCTTTTGCTTGGGCAACAAGTAAACTCGTGGATAAGCCATGCCTATTGCTTGGGCAACAAGTAATCTCATGGATAAGCCTAGCCCCTTACTTGGGCAACAAGTTTCCTTGTGATATTGTCATGTGCCATGCCATGTGTCTTCATACACATGAGCCTCCCTTACATGTTGACACATGTCACACATGTAAAGGGGATGGGGGGCTATAAATACCCATGACCCCCCATACACCTCCTCACTTCATCCCACGCCCATATCTCCACCTTAAAGCCGCAAGGCCGCCGAGGTTGCGGGAGGAGCACGAGAGGAACCGCAGCGAAGCCCTGTCAGTGATCGAGAGCGTTTTCGAAGCCATAACGAAGTTCTGTCCGCACCAAGCCGTAGTATTCAATCTAAGACGGCTATAGAGGAGGTTTTCACTAAAGAAACATTTTCGACCCAAGTTAGACAACAATCAGGTGAGGGATTCTCAAGCGCTATTTTAAAGCACTAGTTTTTAGCTTTTATGCATGGTTTTGAATAGCAAGTATGAAATCATGTTTTTCTAAAGCTTTTACGCATGAATTACAAGTACCATACAGTTGATATGAAAGCAGGGCTTTAGAACGTATTTCAGGCGTCGTTTCAAGTGTTTTATCATGATAGCACGTTTTTATGCATTTTGTTCTTGATGGAACACGAGACGTGATGTTTCACTATTTAGATACGAGTTTTATGCAAAGAATTATGTTTTGCACGGTTACTATGCATTATGGCTCAGTTTTCAAGTTCTTAAACAAGTTCTAGCTATCAGAATATGTATGTTATGCCAAGAGTGTTTTATGTTCATGATTTAGCTGCCATGAGATTGAATTAGCAAAAGTACAGTTTATTAGTGACAAGAAAAGGATCAGAATCAGAAGATAAGCACCACAGTAGCTCTTTTATACAATTCGTGAACTAGCCATTAGATATGGTGATGTCATTAGATATGACCCTGAAACCGCCATTAGATATGGCAAACCATTAGATATGGTATCAAGAGGACTTTGGGTCCGCATTCTGTATACATATAGGCTTTGGGCCGTATGCAGGGTGTTTTTGGTCTTTGGGACCGTCTGCGCGTATGACTTAGCTTTGTTTCAGCGTTCATGAGTCAATAAATTAGCCACAGTGGTGATTAGTACAAACAGCTTGATAGTGATGATTATGTTTCAGTTTATCTGCTTTTGAAGTGATTTCAGCATTCAATAGCAAAACTAGCATGTTTTATATGTAATTTCTGTTATAAAGTCTCTTTCAAGCTATTTCACAGTATTAAGCATAAACTTTTGTCATGATGCTCATATTTCAGATTTTAGTTATATGTAAAAAGCTTGAGATCCTTTCACTGGGTCTAAGCTCATAAATGGGTTTAGACTCATCCCGTTATATTATATTTTATACAGATCAGCAGAATCACGATTAGCAGGAGAAAGGACCACGGATACACTTGAAGGAGGTGTCTTTTTGCTTTAAGGTTGTTTTTGTAGTGTCTGTGTTATTTTGTAAGAAGTTGTAATAGATAGAATTTGTGTAATACACTTGCTGATGTTGTGAACTTGAAATACAAAGATGTTATGTTTTTGAGATTGCCACATGTTTACTTGAGGAAAAAAAAATATGAGGAAGAAAGATCTCTGTCGCGGCACGTTCTGGTTAGCGGGACGGGTCGTGACAACTTGTGGTATCAGAGCAAAGGTTTTGGGACCTTGAGCAAGAATTATATTAGGAGTTGACCAATAAGTATTGGAAGATAATTTAGTTATCATAATTTGATTTGGACTTAGAAGAAAGATGATGTTATAAGTTTTGAGGATATCTTGGAGGATTTATGTTGATGGAGGATCTAATTGAGGTATTATTTAGGAAACAATGGTAGTAGAGCAGCCACATGCGACCACCCAAGACCCTTGTCAGGAGAATAATTACAACAATGTGTATGACACATTGACCTTAATAACTCAAACACTAGGAGGTATGGCTACCCAGTATGTTAAAAGACATAAATTAGAGACCCAGTTGCCATTTGGACATGAACCATTTGTAGGAAAAAAAAATTATATTAAAGTAGACCCGATTCTTATGGAGATAAGGGAATTTGATGCTATCATAGGAATGGATTGCTTAAGTGCATATCATGCTCTTCTAGACTGTCATAAGAAGCATGTTACTTTTAGAAAACCCGGCGATATCGAATTCACTTTCTATGGAGAAAGAAGGATATATCCTACCCATGTCATCTCCTGTCTCTTAGCCCAGAAGTTGATAAGAAAGGGATATTCCGCTTATATTGCTTACGTGTTTAATACTAAGGCAGAAGCAGTCAGCTTAGAAAATATCTCTGTAGTGAAAGAGTTTCCAGAAGTGTTTCCAAATGAACTACCAGGAATTCCTCCTGATAGAGAAATTGAATTCACTATTGACCTCATTCCGGGTACCAATCCAATTGCCTTAGCTCCCTACAGAATGGCCCCAGCTGAACTTAAAGAACTCAAAACTCAATTGCATGAGTTGACAGATAAGGGATTTATACAGTCCAGTATGTCACCATGGGGTGCTCCTATTCTATTTGTTAAGAAGAAAGATGGTTCCATGAGACTTTGTATAGATTACAGGAGACTAAACAAAGTGACGGTTCGCAATAACTATCCTCTGCCCAGAATAGATGACTTATTTGACCAATTACAAGGGGCCTCTGTATTTTCCAAGATTGATTTGAGATCTGGCTATCATCAGTTAAAGATTAGAGGAGAAGATGTCCCTAAAACTGCATTCCGAACCAGATATGGGCATTATGAATTCCTAGTAATGCCTTTTGGATTGACAAATGCCCCAGCTGCCTTTATGGATTTGATGAATAGGGTTTTCCGTCCATATCTGGATAAGTTCGTGATTGTATTTATTGATGATATTCTCGTATATTCTAAAACAGAGGAAGAACATAGAGAACACTTGAGAATTGTACTTCAAACTCTGAAGGAACACCGACTATATGCAAAGTTTGATAAATGTGAGTTTTGGTTGAAGAAGGTTGCATTCCTAGGCCATGTCATATCTGGAGAAGGAATAACAGTAGATCCATCAAAGATAGAAGCGGTTCTTAAATGGGAACGACCGATAAATGCATCAGAAATCCGAAGTTTCCTTGGATTAGCTGGGTATTATCGAAGATTTGTTGAAAACTTTTCTAGAATTGCCGCACCATTGACAAGGTTAACTAGGAAGAATGTGAAGTATAGTTGGGATGAAGAATGTGAGAAGAGTTTTAAGGAACTCAAGAGTCGTCTCACCTCAGCACCCGTACTTAGCCTTCCTTCAGGACAGGGTAATTTTGTAATCTATAGCGATGCCTCAAGACAAGGGCTGGGATGCGTCTTGATGCAAAATGATAAAGTGATTGCTTATGCCTCTAGACAGCTAAAACAACATGAGTTAAATTACCCAACTCATGACCTTGAGTTAGCTGCTATAATATTTGCCTTAAAGATCTGGAGACACTACCTATATGGAGAAACTTGTCAAATCTTTACGGATCATAAGAGTTTGAAATATATTTTCTCTCAGAAAGAGTTGAATCTAAGGCAAAGAAGATGGTTAGAACTAATCAAAGATTATGATTGTTCCATAGAATATCACCCGGGTAAAGCCAATGTCGTAGCTGATGCTCTCAGTAGAAAGTCCAATGGTCGGCTATCTCACTTAAAAGCAGAGTATTTACAGTTAAAAGAATTACGAGCAAAGTTAACCATAAATAATTCTGGAGCCCTATTAGCATCCTTACAAGTGAGACCCGTATTATATGATAAAATCAAGGAGGCACAAGTCCATGATTCTGAAATCATTAGAATGATTGAGAAGATTAAAGGAGGAGATGAAGCCGGGTATACAATAGATAGTCAAGGGGTCTTATTCTTTAAAGGAAAACTATGTGTTCCGAGGAAATCTGATATAAAGACTGAGATTCTGGAAGAGGCACATAACTCCATGTATACTATGCATCCAGGAAGTACTAAGATGTATAGAACACTTAAGAGCTACTATTGGTGGTCTGGCATGAAGAGAGAGATTGCAGAGTATGTTTCTAGATGTCCTATATGCCAACAAACAAAACCGGAGCGTTTGAGACCTGCGGGGACATTACAGCCACTTCCAATACCAGAATGGAAATGGGAACACATCACTATGGATTTTGTTACAGGATTTCTAAGGACCCGTCGAGGTCACGATGCAATATGGGTCATAGTAGACAGATTAACTAAGTCTGCACATTTCTTAGCCATTAACAAGACATACAGTCTAGACCGCTTGGGAAAGATCTTTGTTAATGAGATAGTTAGCCGTCATGGGGCTCCTGTGTCAATTGTATCTGATAGAGATCCACGATTTACTTCTAAGCTATGGCTAAGCTTACATAAAGCCATGGGAACCAAATTAACATTCAGTACAGCCTTTCATCCTCAAACAGATGGCCAATCAGAACGGACTATCCAGACTCTAGAAGACATGCTTAGAGCCTGTGCACTAAGCTTTAAAGAAAGCTGGGATGAACATCTCTCACTTATAGAGTTTGCATATAATAACAGCTATCATGCTAGTATTGGGATGGCACCTTATGAAGCCTTGTATGGTAGATCATGCAGAACACCTATCTGTTGGAGTGAGGTTGGAGAAAGAAAATTAGTTCAACCTGAATTAATACAAAGCACAATAGAAAAAGTTGAGGAAATCAAGAGATGCTTAAAGGCAGCACAAAGCAGACAGAAAAGTTACGCAGATAAGCGAAGGAGAGACTTAGAGTTTCAAGTGGGAGACCATGTATTTCTGAAAGTATCTCCATGGAAAGGCCTAATTAGATTTGGGAAGAAAGGGAAACTAAGCCCTAGATACATTGGCCCTTACGAGATTACTGAGAGAATTGGAAGTGTAGCTTATCGACTTCGACTTCCAGCTGAACTAGCAAGGATACATGATGTCTTTCATGTCTCTACACTTCGGAAGTTTATTCCAGACCCAACCCATATGATACAACCTCAAGATATTCAATTGAAGGAAGATATGTCATACGAGGAGGTTCCTGTGGAAATTCTAGATTATAAAGTACAAGAGCTTCGTACAAAGAAGATTCCTTTAGTCAAAATTCTATGGAGGAGTCACGCAATAGAAGAAGCCACATGGGAACGAGAGGAAGAAATGAGATCTCAATATCCCCACTTATTTTCAAGCTAGCAAAGGTACTTAAATTTCGAGGACGAAATTTATTACAAGTAGGGGAGAATTGTAATACGCATTTTTGTACACTATACTTTTGAATGATATCAAGTGTTATTTCAAGGAAATATTGAATTAATAGTATTTGACACAGTCAATAGATTCGCTTTGATGCAACAATTTCATTGAAACTTGTTTTGTAAAAATCAGAGACCATCTTGAATAATTATGACTTTTAAGAGTTCTTTGGATTGTCTAGCACATTATTAAGACTAATTAAACATGATTAGTGCTAATTACCCATCATTAGTGATAATTAAGCGTCATTAGCATAGATTTATACTCATTAGTTACAATCACATCATTAAGACTAATTAAGCATGATTAGTGCTAATTACCCGCCATTAGTGTTAATTAAGCGTCATTAGCAAAAGTAGGACACATGGAGTGTAAATCATGGGACACGTGTCGTTCTATGGTCAGGACATGTGTCAAAACCTCAGTAGTGCCATGTGTCATTATCTTGAGACTAACACATGTCACGGTGTAGTCTTTTGCTTGGGCAACAAGTAAACTCGTGGATAAGCCATGCCTATTGCTTGGGCAACAAGTAATCTCATGGATAAGCCTAGCCCCTTACTTGGGCAACAAGTTTCCTTGTGATATTGCCATGTGCCATGCCATGTGTCTTCATACACATGAGCCTCCCTTACATGTTGACACATGTCACACATGTAAAGGGGATGGGGAGCTATAAATACCCATGACCCCCCATACACCTCCTCACTTCATCCCACGCCCATATCTCCACCTTAAAGCCGCAAGGCCGCCGAGGTTGCGGGAGGAGCACGAGAGGAACCGCAGCGAAGCCCTGTCAGTGATCGAGAGCGTTTTCGAAGCCATAACGAAGTTCTGTCCGCACCAAGCCGTAGTATTCAATCTAAGACGGCTATAGAGGAGGTTTTCACTAAAGAAACATTTTCGACCCAAGTTAGACAACAATCAGGTGAGGGATTCTCAAGCGCTATTTTAAAGCACTAGTTTTTAGCTTTTATGCATGGTTTTGAATAGCAAGTATGAAATCGTGTTTTTCTAAAGCTTTTACGCATGAATTACAAGTACCATACAGTTGATATGAAAGCAGGGCTTTAGAACGTATTTCAGGCGTCGTTTCAAGTGTTTTATCATGATAGCACGTTTTTATGCATTTTGTTCTTGATGGAACACGAGACGTGATGTTTCACTATTTAGATACGAGTTTTATGCAAAGAATTATGTTTTGCACGGTTACTATGCATTATGGCTCAGTTTTCAAGTTCTTAAACAAGTTCTAGCTATCAGAATATGTATGTTATGCCAAGAGTGTTTTATGTTCATGATTTAGCTGCCATGAGATTGAATTAGCAAAAGTACAGTTTATTAGTGACAAGAAAAGGATCAGAATCAGAAGATAAGCACCACAGTAGCTCTTTTATACAATTCGTGAACTAGCCATTAGATATGGTGATGTCATTAGATATGACCCTGAAACCGCCATTAGATATGGCAAACCATTAGATATGGTATCAAGAGGACTTTGGGTCCGCATTCTGTATACATATAGGCTTTGGGCCGTATGCAGGGTGTTTTTGGTCTTTGGGACCGTCTGCGCGTATGACTTAGCTTTGTTTCAGCGTTCATGAGTCAATAAATTAGCCACAGTGGTGATTAGTACAAACAGCTTGATAGTGATGATTATGTTTCAGTTTATCTGCTTTTGAAGTGATTTCAGCATTCAATAGCAAAACTAGCATGTTTTATATGTAATTTCTGTTATAAAGTCTCTTTCAAGCTATTTCACAGTATTAAGCATAAACTTTTGTCATGATGCTCATATTTCAGATTTTAGTTATATGTAAAAAGCTTGAGATCCTTTCACTGGGTCTAAGCTCATAAATGGGTTTAGACTTATCCCGTTATATTATATTTTATACAGATCAGCAGAATCACGATTAGCAGGAGAAAGGACCACGAATACACTTGAAGGAGGTGTCTTTTTGCTTTAAGGTTGTTTTTCTAGTGTCTGTGTTATTTTGTAAGAAGTTGTAATAGATAGAATTTGTGTAATACACTTGCTGATGTTGTGAACTTGAAATACAAAGATGTTATGTTTTTGAGATTGCCACATGTTTACTTGAGGAAAAAAAAATATGAGGAAGAAAGATCTCTGTCGCGGCACGTTCTGGTTAGCGGGACGGGTCGTGACAGATTTCCTCCAACTTTTGGAAGAAATTAAGGTACAATTCTCCTCCCCTCTATTGCTGTCATGCATGTAACAATAAATCCCCCTCTTGTTGCTATCTATATCCTTAACACATTTGAGTTCTAACTCAAAACAATAGTTCCTGATTTAAAAAAATTGAGTCTGATATATTAATCCCTTCTTATGGTTATGCAATCTACGTTGCATTTGTTGGGAGTTGATACAAGTTTTATTATTTGTCAAAGCATGTCAAACTGATCTCCCCATGTCTAATGATGGGTGAATGAGTCCCATCCGCTATTACTACCGATCTCCCTGGTGGAACATTGCTGTATGTTGTAAACTTATCTCTTTCTCGACAGAGATGATGTGTTGCACCGGAGTCCATTATCCATTCTGAAACAACAGAACTATGACAGGACGTAAAGGTATACATGCTACCTCATGTACTAGCTGAGGCTGATGTGCTGGCGGAGGATAAAGTTGCTATGTCTGAGTGGCCTACGACGAGTCATCCGTGGGAGCAGGCTTGACGTCATGTAGTCTAGCGACAAGATCCTCAAACCGCTGATCTGGAGTAGTTGTCAGTGTAGGGACAACATGCTTAGCGACACAGGCTTATGCTGGAAAACCATGCTTAAAATAGCATGTATATTCCGCATGGCCCGGGCGATGACAGAAGGTGCATGGCTGATGGAATCGGCCACCCTGACTACGAGTTCCACGGTCACGAAAAGGAGAGGCACTGTGAAACCCCCGAAAATCGAAAAGGGACTAAAATGCAAAACCCAGCCGGATTTGGACTTAATTGCAAATCTGCTTTTATTCCAGTGTTTAAAAAATTTATTTGAGTAGTGCATTGCGTAGGGATCTCGACTCGAGTTAGATATCGATCATGTGAGGGATTCTCAAGCGCTATTTTAAAGCAATAATCTTTAGCTTTTTATGCATGGTTTTGAGTAGCAAGTATGCAATCGTGTTTTCTCAAGCATTTACATATGAATTGCAAGTAGTGTACAGTTGATATGAAATCAGATCTTACAACGTATTTCAGATATCGTTTCAAGTGTTTTATCATGATAGCATGTTTTCAAGCATATGGTTCTTTATGGAAGACTAAACATAAGTTTCACCAATTAGATTTGATCTTTATATGAAAGAAACATGTTTGAACAGTCATTATGCAATATGTATCGGTTTTCAAGTCCTTAATAGTTTACAGTTGCAAGAATATGCATGCTATGCCAGATTGTTGTATGATCATGAATTAGAGTTGTTATGAGCATGAATTAGTAAGAGTACGGATTATTAGTGGTAAGAAAAGAATCAGAATCAGAAAGTAAGCACCACAGTAGCAATTTTATACAAGTCATGAACTAACCATTAGACATGGTGATGTCATTTGATATGACCCTGAAACCGCCATTAGATATGGCAAATCATTAGATATGGTATCAAGAGGACTTTGGGTCCGCATTCTATATACATATAGGCTTTGGGCCTTATGCAGGGTTTTTTTGGTATTTGGGACCGTCTGCGCATATGACTTAGCTTTGTTTCAGCGTGAATCCACGTTATAGCGATCAAGGCTGCCTTCCGCATTATATTTGACAGGAAAGGCCCATTTACAACTTACAACAGAAGCTCTTGGGGGACCGTCTGCGCATATAATCCATGTTATCGGTCTGAGTGAATCCACCTGCCACTAGCCTTGCTTTGTAGCGATCAAGGTTGCCTTCCGCATTATATTTGACAGGAAAGGCCCATTTATAACTTACAAAAGAAGCTCTTGGGGGAGCTGCAACGATGCTCCATGTGCCACGAGACCGTAGGGCAGCCATTTTCTCCTCCATGGCTAACTGCTAGCTGTTGTCTTTCAAGGCATCCTGATAATTCCGTGGTATCTCCACGGTAGATAAGGCAACAACTAATCGTTAAAAATCACCAGTGAGGCGACGGAATGAAACCTGTGAAGCAAGTGGATAGGATGCACACGTCCGCTTAGACTTCCTCAAGGCTATAGGTACATCCAAATCATGAGCAATGTCCACCTGTGTGTCATACTCCTGCACTAGTGCATTGTCAGTCCCATCGTTACTAATATCACTTGGACATACCTGGGGCATGGTGGATGAATGATGGCCTCCATGAGCAGGAATCGGACGACGGGTATAAAATTTCGGTAAAGGTAAAACTGGTGGTTGTAGAGGTGGTGGTGGTGATGGTGGTGGCACAACAGGATTTGGTATGTTCTCAAACTGACCAGAGGAGGAGGTGGCACATAGATGTCATCATCAGTAGTGGAAGAAGTCATCCTATCACCTGTAGGCGAAAAATACATCTCAATCTCAAAGAAGGTGGCATCGACTCACATAATATCTTTTATTCACAGGATTATAACATCGATAACCCTTTTGTGTACGAGAGTACCCAAGAAACACTCACTTGACAACCCTAGGTGAGAGCTTGTCTGATGCAAAATGAGAAATCGGCGACGGCGAATGAAATAATAATATATTTTTGGGTGGATTTTTGGTAGAAGAAGAGAATGGTTGAGAAGAGAAATTGGAGGGATTGAGAGGAAGAAAACTCGCCGAGAATGCGAGAGGTTGAAGGAGAAGACCGCGGAGATCGCGTGGAGGGAGAAGAGAGATAATGAGATAAACTCAAATTTTAATTCATACTTGACTGAATAAAACAATGGGTTACCCTCTCTTTATATAGGAGAGATGGGTTTACAAAAATAGTAAACAAATCAAAATTGACAACTAACTTTATCCTAATTGGACTCTAACAACTTTCAATTGACCCCTAATTACTCTAATTAGACTCTAATCTAATTAATTGACCAAAATTGCAATTAAAATCTACGAAATAAACGTTGAGATCTCAGACGATCTCAATTATTTAATTAGCCCATTACAACTGCTAAAAACGTAAATAAAATTGACTATTAATTAATTAAATAAATGTGGCCCTATAATTTGGGGTCACACTGCATCAACTCTCCACCCCTTTAAAAATTCGGCTCCTGACGAATTGCGTGAACAGCAAGCTCGGAGGATGATTCGGCGGCATCTATTGTCTTCTGGAAGAACATGTGGGGCGCGAACGGTGGAATCCATGTGCGGGCGGGAGGGGCGCGACTGCCGTGCTTGAAAAACATATGCGGTGCGTAGGGTGGCGTCGTCACGATCGTCGTCTTCTTCCCATGGTGCTCAAAGAATTGATGCGGCATGGAGAATATGGCCCTTGTATAATCCATGATGAAGCAATGGCACAAAGAGAGGAGAAGGGGAGATGTGTCTAAAAATTGGAGCCATGGGGTCCTTAAATAGGGAGAGCCCAAGATGAGAGTCCTACTTGGATAAGGAATAACCCCTGATTTTCCAATTTCAGCCTTGTTTTCCAAAGATTTCGGCCGCCAGGGGTGCTGGTGCAATTTTCGCACCTCTTTCTTTTTCCTTCCTTTCTTGTGGCTTTTGACTTTTCTGGAAATATCGGGAAGCTGGGGTTCTTTCTCGCAATTTTTCCCACTTGGTGTCCAACCCCTCAATTCACGGGGTGGAAATCCCGTAGTTCTCGCCCCTCTGGTTAGGGCCTGCGCTACACGCGCGCGGGAGGAGGCCTTCTTGAAGGCGCGACCCGGGGAGCAGCGCCGAACGGCAAGCAGGCCGCGCGAGGTCAGCGAGGCGACCACGAGCGGTCGCGCGCTTGATGACGGCCGCGCGAGGTACGGCGGGGTGCGCTGGGGCGCTCGTCTGTGGCGCGCGGCATCCTTGAAGCGCCGCGAGGCTGGCGCGATGTCGCCGGCGGTGTGGTTGCAGGGCTTACGCGCGAGAGGCGCGAGTTGCTGGGTGGCGAGTGGGTGGGTGAGGTCGGGGCCGGTTTTGCGGACTGCTGGGGTGAGGGGTGGGGAGGCGTTGGGTGGTGTGTAAGGGAAAGAGGGGTGGGGTTGGGGGGATTCGGAGGGAGAAGGGATGCGGGTGGTGGCGGTGGGTCCTGAGGGGCTGAGGGCGCACGGGGCTGGGGTGTGGGGTCGGGTGGCAGAGGCGCAGGTGGGAGGGGAGTAGCAGTCGGCGAGATGGGTTGGTGAGGAAGGGAAAAAGGAGGCGGGAGGGAGGGTGATCAGCGGCTGGGGGGGGGGGGGGGTTCGGCCGGGCGAGGAGGGAAGGGGGGGTTACCTGGGGTGGTGGGGATTGTGCCGGGGTGGCCGGAGGGGGTGGCGGGTTCGCTTCCGGCGACGGATTTGGTGCTGGGACGTGCTGGACAGCAGCCGAGTCGTCAAAATTTTCTTCTAAAATGATCTGGACAGCAGCGGTTTCTTTGTGGACAGCGAGCACATCATCGTTGTTGACGTTTTTTCCAACCACAACGATCTGGACAGCGGCTTGATCGGCTTCCACGGCGAGTTTTTCGTCGTCAAAGCTCGCGATAACGGCTTCGGGGGTCGGCGGCTTTGCTTGGGCGTCGCGGTAGGCTTCAAAGTAGGCCATTAGGTTCCGAGACATGGATTCGAGGTTGGCCTGCAAATCACGTATCATGTCCCCCGTCTCATTGAAGGTGGCGTCGATGGCGGAGATGGCTCGTCGTGTTTGTTCGGACGAACGATGATGTCGGTGCGAGCGCCGGGACGGATCGTTAGATCGTGGGGACGATCTAAATGCCATGCTCTGATACCAATTGATGCAAAATGAGAAATCGGCGACGGCGAATGAAATAATAATATATTTTTTGGTGGATTTTTGGTAGAAGAAGAGAATGGTTGAGAAGAGAAATTGGAGGGATTGAGAGGAAGAAAACTCGCCGAGAATGCGAGAGGTTGAAGGAGAAGACCGCGGAGATCGCGTGGAGGGAGAAGAGAGATAATGAGATAAACTCAAATTTTAATTCATACTTGACTGAATAAAAC
Organism: Ottelia alismoides; assembly: GCA_037367405.1. Taxonomy (NCBI): domain Eukaryota; kingdom Viridiplantae; phylum Streptophyta; class Magnoliopsida; order Alismatales; family Hydrocharitaceae; genus Ottelia; species Ottelia alismoides. Next base: position 1,074,523 of record JAZKJV010006837.1, read on the forward strand.
AATGGGTTACCCTCTCTTTATATAGGAGAGATGGGTTTACAAAAATAGTAAACAAATCAAAATTGACAACTAACTTTATCCTAATTGGACTCTAACTACTTTCAATTGACCCCTAATTACTCTAATTAGACTCTAATCTAATTAATTGACCAAAATTGCAATTAAAATCTACGAAATAAACGTTGAGATCTCAGACGATCTCAATTATTTAATTAGCCCATTACAACCGCTAAAAACGTAAATAAAATTGACTATTAATTAATTAAATAAATGTGGCCCTATAATTTGGGGTCACGCTGCATCATTGTCAATCCCTGGAATGAGTTGATGGACAAAGACGATTGAGCCAAAAACACCAGGGGTTAGGGAGAACAATTCCTTATCAGGAAAGGTAATAGACAGAGGAACTTTCTCACCCAAGACAGAGGATGGCATACGATTAACCAGATAACATGCCATTAGAACAGCATCACCCCAAAAAGACAGAGGAGCACAACTATGAATGAGTTAAGTCCGAGTTATATCAAGAAGGTGGCGATGTTTCCTTTCTGCAACACTGTTTTGTTGAGACGTGTAGGCAAAAGTTGTTTAATGAATAATGCCACGAGTCAAGAAGAAATGTGAAAGAGCACGAGTGCAAAATTCTAAGGTATTATCTGTGCGCACAATGTTCACATTAGAAGTAAAAACATTTCGAACTTCATTAATAAGATTTTTTATTACTCTCCCGCTTCAAATTTATTTTTCAATAAAAATACCCACGACAATCTCGAGAAATCATCAACGACTACTAGGTAAAACCCGTGTCCTTGGTGATCGGGAACACGACTCGGACCCCAAATGTCAACATGCAACAACTCAAAAGGGGAGTGACTGCTCCGAGACTCACAACTAGGGAAAGTAGATCTGTGATGCTTTCCCAACTGACACGCTTCACACTGAAAAGAAGGCTTTGGTGAAATCTGGGGCAAGATATGTCGCAGCTTCTGAAGAGGGAGATGACCAAAACGTAGATGCCAAGCAAAGGGAGAAGCAATTTTACTGGACTGAGATGAGACACCAGCATAGGGAGTGGGGACCAACCGATAGAGACCGTCCTGCTCATAGCCTCAACCAACCACTCGGCCCGTTAGAATGTTCTGAAAAATAAGAGACGATGGGTTAAAAATAGCCCGACAATGCACATCCTTTGTAATCTGACTAATAGAAAGTAAGTTCATTGAAAAAGCTGGAGCATGTAACACATCTTGTAGTTGCATGGAGGGTGTCAAACTGATCTCCTCCTGTCCAATGATGGGTGAATGAGTCCCATCCGCTATTACTACCGATCTCCCTGGTGGAAACTCCTTGTATGTTGTAAACTTATCTCTGTCTCGACTGAGATGATGTCTCGCATCGAAGTCCATAATCCATTCTGAAACATCAGAACTATGACAACACGTAAAGGTATACACGCTACCTGATGTACTAGTTGAGGCTGACGTGTTGGCAGAGGCCGAAGCTGCTATGTCTGAGTGGCCTCCTGGCGAGTCAGTCGTGGGAGGAGGCATCACGTTACGTAGCCAGGCGACAAGATCCTCAAACCACTGATCTGGGGTAGATGTCGGTGTAGGCACAACGTGCTCGGCGACACGGGCTGATGTTGGAAAACCATGCTTAGAATAGCTTGTATCCTCCGCATGGCCCGTGCGATGACAGAAGGTGCATGGCTGACGAAATCGGCCACCTGGACCACGAGGTCCACGGCCACGAAAAGAAGGAGAGGCACCTCTACCTCTGGAAGCTGCCATCGCTGAAGGAGGTGGAGTAGTGACAGTAGGAGGAACTGTGATTCTGCTGAGCCATCGATACGCTTCCTCCACTGGAGGAGTAGTAGCATCCGCCAGGATCTGTGAGCAAGCCGCATCATAGTCTGGGTCAAGTGTCGCTAGTAAGATCCCTACCATTGTAGCATTCCGGAACATTTTCTGTTGCTCAGGGGTCGCCGTCAGGGGAATGATACTGTAAAGATTCTCAAACATCCCTCGTAGGGATGTATACAACGAATGCAACGGCCGACCATTCTGCTTGACCGTGAATATATCATGCTGAAGTTGGGGGTTCTTGGTCTCGTTTCTCATCTGCGAGTACGTCGTGGCTAGGATATCCCACTGGCCTTAGCCGTCGGCTGATGGAGGACATCATTAGCAATCTTCATTGTCAGAGTGCCTGAAAGCCAAACCTTGGCATACAAATCATCAACCTCCCATTAGGAATAAATCCCAGTCTTCATTGCCGGCTCATCTTCCGTAAGAATGTGCTTCTTACCGTTGGACTTCATGAGACTCATGAACTGCATCACCTAGAGCTCGTAATTCGTCCCATCCATTTTAACTATTGGCGTTGGACCTTAGAAAGCGACGGTGGTGGCATGTCGACTTTGTTTTCTGGCATTGTGGTCGGAGACGAAGAACTAGGTTTTGTAGACCAATGACTAACTGTCTACATAAACATTTATGGAGTTGAGTGCATATGTAGACTTATGCACTCAAATGCATGAAGAAGTAGAAAGAGAAGAGGATGACGCCTTGTTGAGAGGGAAGTGGGTCGACGCACATGCAGAGAGAGGAGGGGTAGCAGGTGCGGCGCACCGGCTAGATGACGGGGGAGAAGCTCCGGCGAGATGGGGGCGACACACCGGCTATAGGAGGGATAGACGACGGGCTGAGAACGGCAGCAGGGGGAGGGGGGGCGACGGGTCAGGGTTAAGGTTTTTAGGGAGGAGGCTCTGATACAATGTTGGTGAAAATGAGAATGAAAACTTGATTATTACAGGGAACCCTAGGCTCTCTTATATAGAGAAAGCCTATGGGTAAATTACATAAGGTGAAACAAGGAAAATAAACATAACAAACGAGTACATAAATTATAGAACTATCTCTACAGAAAGCATGTCGACCATGTTTTCTGACATAGTTGCCAGAGAAGAACTAGGGTTTGTAGACTAAGAATCAAATGTCTACATAAACATCCGAGGATTTGAGTGCATATGTAGACTTATGCACTCAAATCCACAGTAGAGGGAGGAGAGGTGGGGTGACGGCGCCGACGGTGGGAGGTAGGCGGTGGGGGCTCGGCGGCGCCGGTAATGGGAGGTCGATGGTGATAAAGAGGTAGGGAGGTAGGAGGGGCGGTGGCGAAGAGGAGGGTGGGGGGGTGTCGGCGGTGGAGAGGAGTGACGCTAATGGTGGAGAGAGGAGAGAGAGGGGCGACGACGGTGGAGAAAAGGATGGGTGGGGTGGGGCGACTGGGGTTTTGGAGGTGGCTCTGATACCATGTTGGAAGAAATGAGTTGATTAATTATTCCAAAGTACCCTAGGCTCTCTTATATAGAGAAGACCTATGGGTAAATTATATAAGATGTAAAAAGAAAATCAAACATAACAGAAGAGTACACATAGTCTAGAAATATCTCTACAGAAATGGCACAACTTCTGCAGAAGAAGGTGGCCTAAATGGATATGCCACATTTACGATGACATCGGTCCAGTAGGAATAGTAAAGGTACTAGCATGAGGGGGCTGGACAAGTCTGTAGAGCCCCTGCTGCTCACGACCACATCCAATCACCCTACCTATGAGTTTGTTAGAAACACAAGAGAAGTGGATGGCGTCAAATGCACGAAAATGCAGATCCTTCGTGATCTGACTAATGGAAAGCAAGTTCAACTGAAAATCATGAGTGTATAAAATATTCTGCAGGTGCATTGATGGCGACAAATACACCTCCCCCTGTCCTATGATGGGTAAGTAAGCTCCATTTGCAATGACAACTCATCTACTAGGAGGTATAAACCTGTAAGAACTAAATTGGGCGCTGTCTCCACACAGATGGTGGGAAGCACCTGAGTCCATGGTCCACTCTGTTACAAATGATAAAAGCATTGTGATATATGAGGAGCTCGAAGAGGCTCTAGCAGCAACTGCATTATCTGTGGAAACCAAAAGATGGAAGGTGGGGAAAGGAACCCCTCCTGCAGGAGGAGGGTTCGACGCAACCTTTGCATCGTGGTGAAGTTTCGAGAGAGTGATGAGAGGATGAGGGCCACCATCCATGAGGGCTTTTCTGAGGGTTTTTTGTGACGAGGAGCAGGGGGTTCTGGGAGAGGAGGTGGAAGAACTCTTACTCGCCCGAGGCATTGTTTCATGTGTGATTATCTGGGCCACCTGGAGATAGCTTGTTCGACAAGGAGCGTTGTCTGCTACTGGTTGGGGTAGAGGGACACATTCGTAAAGGTTGTCCCATTGGTAAGAAGAAGAAGTCAATCATCGAAGGTGCGTTGCTGAAGCGGAAGATGGAGACCATGGGCATCAGAGACCCAACGAATGAGGTGCTGGATTGAGGAAGGATCAAAGGAGGACCTGGAAGCTGTGGTTGTTGTCTTGACGGAAGGAATCATTGTTAGGTGTATGGAGGATGATACATGTCTCTCAGATACGACGCTTTGTGTTTTAGGAATCAAGACGGAGGAGATTGTAGGCTTCCTTGCTAATGGTGGTGGCTTGTTTCCTCCAAAGGTGTGTTGGAGAAGGTCGGGTTTCAGGATGGGGGAAGGGTGGTGACATGGGAGTAGCTGATCGAGATAGGGGACCTCTCGATTCGTTGCAGGAGCCTTGAGGCTATTCGTGATGCCCTCTGGCGGGTCGGAGCAGTGGAGGAGATCATCTATTCTGAACTAAAGTCGGGGGAAGCTTGTGAGGTGATCGTGAGGATGTGAGGGTGACGAAGGAGTGTGTCGACGAAGATCTATTTTCAGGCAACGAAGGGCTCTTCGGAATAGTCGCTACTACATATCCCTGAACCGATGCTGCTGTTGTCGAACGATGGGAGAAGCCAAATTTTTCTCCCAAAGAATGGGGGTCTTCAAGCGCTTTGGAAGTTACACTTGCGATGAGGTTGCCGGGGGGTGACGATGTGGCTTCGTAAAAATTTCGTGGTATGAGAGATTTGATGGGTCTTTGTCCTTTACATGTTAGTTGCGATGACACAAAGTTCAAAGGCAGGGAAACGTATCTTGGCAACCGAGTGAGCATGTAGGGAAAGGAGACTATCTTTGGGGGAGAGCAGCCGGTGTGGACGGAGTGACCCAATTCTCTCCTTCAAACGTAATAAAAGAAAGTAGGAGGCACAATGTCGGTTGGAGCGTGAGCTGGAGGATCAAACGGTGTGGGCCCCGCTCTATGTTTGGGGAGGGCTCCCTACCTGTGAAACTTGATTCAAGCAAGACTATGATTAACGTCTTGTGCTCTGATAAGATCACAAACTCTGAGGTTGGCATTCATGTACTGGTTGAAGAATGTCTAGGGGTAATCATACACGTCAAAAACCCTAAAAGTGGCCCTTAATAAAGATGATCTGTTGGAATATGCACAGAATGAGGACAATGAGAAGAGAGCAACAATTTGAGGTCTCTTGAAGTTGTGGCATGCTGATGTAGCTCTTTTGCAGGAGTCTAATGTAACACCCGGATCCGCACAAAACCAAACCCACCCCAATAGGATCTGATTAACCCAATAAAGTTATTGATCAATGCTAAAAAACCTAAAATGAAGAATTGATTGCGAATCAAAAGTCGCTGCGACGAAATCGATCAAAAAGCGACCGCATCGTAATGCGTGCCCAAGACCGAAACCGTGAAATAGACCAAGACCGCCTAAAAATCCGATTCGACGAAACAAGACCAACGTAATCGACTGTTCGTTAATCGGAGGTCATTTGATAGTTTTAAATCACAAAATTTAATCTCAAACCTAAACCGTGTCTCGAAAATTTCGGGGGATCGAAATCCGAATAAAAGTATATTAATATTATACTCATATTGATCGTCTTTGTAGAGACGATCAAAACAAGATATTACACGTCGAAATCTGATGCTTGACGCGCGAATAAGGTCGATTTTTGTAGAGCAAATAAAGAGAGTTTTTGGCTATAATAAAATTTAAAATAATTTTTTTAAAACAATAGAGCACACTGCTGGAAAATCCAGCAGCCTCCATTTGTATCTCCAAAACTCTTTCCACTTGGACCTTCTTTCCAATCTATTTGGCAATAAACAAGGGACTCATCTCCCTTATTAATAGGACCAAACCCCCTTTCCATCCCCCACATTGTTCTCAAATTCTCCATCGAAGGAAAGCTTCCAGCCCGCCCAGATATTAGCAAAAGGGATGCTGTTACATTTTTCTTCTGCTGTGGATTAATGTTCCAAGAAGCAGTACCTACGGTGGCTGCTCATGTATGGCTGCTCATGTAGGCCTTCGTTCCTTGCAACTACAGCAAAAGCTGGAGCCAAAGCTGCCGTTGTTGGGTTCTGGAGCCAATAAAACTATTGTTCCAGATTTCCAGCCCAAATTTCATGTGATTTCCTCCAACTGTTGGAAGAAATTAAGGTACAATTCCCCTCCCCTCTATTGCTGTCATGCATGTAACAATACATCCCCCTCTTGCTGCTATCTATATCCTTAAACACATTTGAGTTCTAACTCAAACAATAGTTCCTGATTTAAAAAAATTGAGTCTGATACATTGATCCCATCTTATGTTTATGAAATCTATGTTGCATTTGTTGGGAGTTAATACAAGTTTTATTATTTGTCAAAGCAATTATTTCAGTTACAAGCTTTCTTGCTAACCTTTCATTCATAAATGCAACCTTCAATCTGTTTGTAAGACATAATTATTATGTGTTTGTTATAATTCTCATGGGATCAGATTCATACTGTATTGTTTTGGTAACTAAAGAATATGTCAAGGACATTACTAAATCCCTCATGTATTGGATTTAGTTATACCAACGATTTTTATTAATAAGTAAAGGCTATTTTTTTGTAATTCCTCCTTACTTTAGTAAAAATAATTTTCTCTGTATTCTGGGTAATAGGAATTGATATAGATTCAAGGCTTAGAGGTCAAGAGTTATTACAATAAGGTAGTTATGACTCATCTTTTTGATTACTTGCACTGCAGTTTCGATCTCTGCAGAATGAAAATGCAAAAAACTTACGTATGTAACTTTCATCGATTTTAGAGTAAAGAAGTTGGTAAACATATACCGGTACCTGGTAAAAAATCAGATTCACATTACTATCTTTTGAAGAAAATGCATGGCAATAGAATCCATTCCTCGTCCACAATCAATTAAAAGAGTTATCATATCTTGTGATGAGGAAATCTACCATCTATGGAAACACCAAGGAAAGTTCTATACTCTGAAATATCATATTATGAAATATATACACACGCACACATACATACATATATATACATCAAGACTAATTTCTATTATCAGTTGAAATTACAACCTACCCTATTAAGATTGTTTTGATCAACGAGTTCATTGAAAATGTTCCTGGATCACCAGATATTGTCCTTTGATTCTTAGAAACATGAGTAATGAAATTTTGTACACAAGTATGTTTGTGAGAACTCACTATAAAGAATCAACATTCATCTTTGTTGTGGATAGCTCATGTAGGCCTTCGTTCCTTGCAACTACAGCAAAAGCAGGAGCCAAAGATGCTGTTGTTGGGTTCTGGAGCCAATAAAACTACTGCTCCAGATTTCCAGCCCAAATTTCATGTGATTTCCTCCAACTTTTGGAAGAAATTAAGGTACAATTCTCCTCCCCTCTATTGCTGTCATGCATGTAACAATAAATCCCCCTCTTGTTGCTATCTATATCCTTAAACACATTTGAGTTCTAACTCAAAACAATAGTTCCTGATTTAAAAAAATTGAGTCTGATATATTGATCCCTTCTTATGGTTATGCAATCTACGTTGCATTTGTTGGGAGTTGATACAAGTTTTATTATTTGTCAAAGCATGTCAAACTGATCTCCCCCTGTCTAATGATGGGTGAATGAGTCCCATCCGCTATTACTACCGATCTCCCTGGTGGAACATTGCTGTATGTTGTAAACTTATCTCTTTCTCGACAGAGATGATGTGTTGCACCGGAGTCCATTATCCATTCTGAAACAACAGAACTATGACAGGACGTAAAGGTATACATGCTACCTCATGTACTAGCTGAGGCTGATGTGCTGGCGGAGGATAAAGTTGCTATGTCTGAGTGGCCTACGACGAGTCATCCGTGGGAGCAGGCTTGACGTCATGTAGTCTAGCGACAAGATCCTCAAACCGCTGATCTGGAGTAGTTGTCAGTGTAGGGACAACGTGCTTAGCGACACAGGCTTATGCTGGAAAACCATGCTTAGAATAGCATGTATATTCCGCATGGCCCGGGCGATGACAGAAGTTGCATGGATGATGGAATCGGCCACCCTGACTACGAGTTCCACGGACACGAAAAGGAGAGGCACTGTGAAACCCCCGAAAACCGAAAAGGGACTAAAATGCAAAACCCATCCGGATTTGGACTTAATTGCAAATCTGCTTTTATTCCAGTGTTTAAAAAATTTATTTGAGTAGTGCATTGCGTAGGGATCTCGACTCGAGTTAGATATCGATCAGGTGAGGGATTCTCAAGCGCTATTTTAAAGCAATAATCTTTAGCTTTTTATGCATGGTTTTGAGTAGCAAGTATGCAATCGTGTTTTCTCAAGCATTTACATATGAATTGCAAGTAGTATACAGTTGATATGAAATCAGATCTTACAACGTATTTCAGATATCGTTTCAAGTGTTTTATCATGATAGCATGTTTTCAAGCATATGGTTCTTTATGGAAGACTAAACATAAGTTTCACCAATTAGATTTGATCTTTATATGAAAGAAACATGTTTGAACAGTCATTATGCAATATGTATCGGTTTTCAAGTCCTTAATAGTTTACAGTTGCAAGAATATGCATGATATGCCAGATTGTTGTATGATCATGAATTAGAGTTGTTATGAGCATGAATTAGTAAGAGTACGGATTATTAGTGGTAAGAAAAGAATCAGAATCAGAAAGTAAGCACCACAGTAGCAATTTTATACAAGTCATGAACTAACCATTAGACATGGTGATGTCATTTGATATGACCCTGAAACCGCCATTAGATATGGCAAATCATTAGATATGGTATCAAGAGGACTTTGGGTCCGCATTCTATATACATATAGGCTTTGGGCCTTATGCAGGGTGTTTTTGGTCTTTGGGACCGTCTGCGCATATGACTTGGCTTTGTTTCAGCGTGAATCCACGTTATAGCGATCAAGGCTGCCTTCCGCATTATATTTGACAGGAAAGGCCCATTTACAACTTACAACAGAAGCTCTTGGGGGACCGTCTGCGCATATAATCCATGTTATAGGTCTGAGTGAATCCACCTGCCACTAGCCTTGCTTTGTAGCGATCAAGGTTGCCTTCCGCATTATATTTGACAGGAAAGGCCCATTTATAACTTACAACAGAAGCTCTTGGGGGAGCTGCAACGAAGCTCCATGTGCCACGAGACCGTAGGGAAGCCATTTTCTCCTCCATGGCTAACTGCTAGCTGTTGTCTTTCAAGGCATCCTGATAATTCCGTGGTATCTCCACGGTAGATAAGGCAACAACTAATCGTTAAAAATCACCAGTGAGGCGACGGAATGAAACCTGTGAAGCAAGTGGATAGGATGCACACGTCCGCTTAGACTTCCTCAAGGCTATAGGTACATCCAAATCATGAGCAATGTCCACCTGTATGTCATACTCCTGCACTAGTGCATTGTCAGTCCCATCGTTACTAATATCACTTGGACATACCTGGGGCATGGTGGATGAATGATGGCCTCCATGAGCAGGAATCGGACGACGGGTATAAAATTTCGGTAAAGGTAAAACTGGTGGTTGTGGAGGTGGTGGTGGTGATGGTGGTGGCACAACAGGATTTGGTATGTTCTCAAACTGACCAGAGGAGGAGGTGGCACGTAGATGTCATCATCAGTAGTGGAAGAAGTCATCCTATCACCTGTAGGCGAAAAATACATCTCAATCTCAAAGAAGGTGGCATCGACTCACATAATATCTTTTATTCACAGGATTATAACATCGATAACCCTTTTGTGTACGAGAGTACCCAAGAAACACTCACTTGACAACCCTAGGTGAGAGCTTGTCAATCCCTGGAATGAGTTGATGGACAAAGACGATTGAGCCAAAAACACCAGGGGTTAGGGAGAACAATTCCTTATCAGGAAAGGTAATAGACAGAGGAACTTTCTCACCCAAGACAGAGGATGGCATACGATTAACCAGATAACATGCCATTAGAACAGCATCACCCCAAAAAGACAGAGGAGCACAACTATGAATGAGTTAAGTCCGAGTTATATCAAGAAGGTGGCGATGTTTCCTTTCTGCAACACTGTTTTGTTGAGACGTGTAGGCAAAAGTTGTTTAATGAATAATGCCACGAGTCAAGAAGAAATGTGAAAGAGCACGAGTGCAAAATTCTAAGGTATTATCTGTGCGCACAATGTTCACATTAGAAGTAAAAACATTTCGAACTTCATTAATAAGATTTTTTATTACTCTCCCGCTTCAAATTTATTTTTCAATAAAAATACCCACGACAATCTCGAGAAATCATCAACGACTACTAGGTAAAACCCGTGTCCTTGGTGATCGGGAACACGACTCGGACCCCAAATGTCAACATGCAACAACTCAAAAGGGGAGTGACTGCTCCGAGACTCACAACTAGGGAAAGTAGATCTGTGATGCTTTCCCAACTGACACGCTTCACACTGAAAAGAAGGCTTTGGTGAAATCTGGGGCAAGATATGTCGCAGCTTCTGAAGAGGGAGATGACCAAAACGTAGATGCCAAGCAAAGGGAGAAGCAATTTTACTGGACTGAGATGAGACACCAGCATAGGGAGTGGGGACCAACCGATAGAGACCGTCCTGCTCATAGCCTCAACCAACCACTCGGCCCGTTAGAATGTTCTGAAAAATAAGAGACGATGGGTTAAAAATAGCCCGACAATGCACATCCTTTGTAATCTGACTAATAGAAAGTAAGTTCATTGAAAAAGCTGGAGCATGTAACACATCTTGTAGTTGCATGGAGGGTGTCAAACTGATCTCCTCCTGTCCAATGATGGGTGAATGAGTCCCATCCGCTATTACTACCGATCTCCCTGGTGGAAACTCCTTGTATGTTGTAAACTTATCTCTGTCTCGACTGAGATGATGTCTCGCATCGAAGTCCATAATCCATTCTGAAACATCAGAACTATGACAACACGTAAAGGTATACACGCTACCTGATGTACTAGTTGAGGCTGACGTGTTGGCAGAGGCTGAAGCTGCTATGTCTGAGTGGCCTCCTGGCGAGTCAGTCGTGGGAGGAGGCATCACGTTACGTAGCCAGGCGACAAGATCCTCAAACCACTGATCTGGGGTAGATGTCGGTGTAGGCACAACGTGCTCGGCGACACGGGCTGATGTTGGAAAACCATGCTTAGAATAGCTTGTATCCTCCGCATGGCCCGTGCGATGACAGAAGGTGCATGGCTGACGAAATCGGCCACCTGGACCACGAGGTCCACGGCCACGAAAAGAAGGAGAGGCACCTCTACCTCTGGAAGCTGCCATCGCTGAAGGAGGTGGAGTAGTGACAGTAGGAGGAACTGTGATTCTGCTGAGCCATCGATACGCTTCCTCCACTGGAGGAGTAGTAGCATCCGCCAGGATCTGTGAGCAAGCCGCATCATAGTCTGGGTCAAGTGTCGCTAGTAAGATCCCTACCATTGTAGCATTCCGGAACGTTTTCTGTTGCTCAGGGGTCGCCGTCAGGGGAATGATACTGTAAAGATTCTCAAACATCCCTCGTAGGGATGTATACAACGAATGCAACGGCCGACCATTCTGCTTGACCGTGAATATATCATGCTGAAGTTGGGGGTTCTTGGTCTCGTTTCTCATCTGCGAGTACGTCGTGGCTAGGATATCCCACTGGCCTTAGCCGTCGGCTGATGGAGGACATCATTAGCAATCTTCATTGTCAGAGTGCCTGAAAGCCAAACCTTGGCATACAAATCATCAACCTCCCATTAGGAATAAATCCCAGTCTTCATTGCCGGCTCATCTTCCGTAAGAATGTGCTTCTTACCGTTGGACTTCATGAGACTCATGAACTGCATCACCTAGAGCTCGTAATTCGTCCCATCCATTTTAACTATTGGCGTTGGACCTTAGAAAGCGACGGTGGTGGCATGTCGACTTTGTTTTCTGACATTGTGGTCGGAGACGAAGAACTAGGTTTTGTAGACCAATGACTAACTGTCTACATAAACATTTATGGAGTTGAGTGCATATGTAGACTTATGCACTCAAATGCATGAAGAAGTAGAAAGAGAAGAGGATGACGCCTTGTTGAGAGGGAAGTGGGTCGACGCACATGCAGAGAGAGGAGGGGTAGCAGGGGCGGCGCACCGGCTAGATGACGGGGGAGAAGCTCCGGCGAGATGGGGGCGGCACACCGGCTATAGGAGGGATAGACGACGGGCTGAGAACGGCAGCAGGGGGAGGGGGGCGACGGGTTAGGGTTAAGGTTTTTAGGGAGGAGGCTCTGATACCATGTTGGTGAAAATGAGAATGAAAACTTGATTATTACAGGGAACCCTAGGCTCTCTTATATAGAGAAAGCCTATGGGTAAATTACATAAGGTGAAACAAGGAAAATAAACATAACAAACGAGTACATAAATTATAGAAATATCTCTACAGAAAGCATGTCGACCATGTTTTCTTACATAGTTGCCGGAGAAGAACTAGGGTTTGTAGACTAAGAATCAAATGTCTACATAAACATCCGAGGATTTGAGTGCATATGTAGACTTATGCACTCAAATCCACAGTAGAGGGAGGAGAGGTGGGGTGACGGCGCCGACGGTGGGAGGTAGGCGGTGGGGGCTCGGCGGCGCCGGTAATGGAAGGTCGATGGCGATAAAGAGGTAGGGAGGTAGGAGGGGCGGTGGCGAAGAGGAGGGTGGTGGGGGGGTGCCGGCGGTGGAGAGGAGTGACGCTAATGGTGGAGAGAGGAGAGAGAGGGGCGACGACGGTGGAGAAAAGGATGGGTGGGGTGGGGCGACTGGGGTTTTGGAGGTGGCTCTGATACCATGTTGGAAGAAATGAGTTAATTAATTATTCCAAAGAACCCTAGGCTCTCTTATATAGAGAAGACCTATGGGTAAATTATATAAGATGTAAAAAGAAAATCAAACATAACAGAAGAGTACACATAGTCTAGAAATATCTCTACAGAAATGGCACAACTTCTGCAGAAGAAGGTGGCCTAAATGGATATGCCACATTTACGATGACATCGGTCCAGTAGGAATAGTAAAGGTACTAGCATGAGGGGGCTGGACAAGTCTGTAGAGCCCCTGCTGCTCACGACCACATCCAATCACCCTACCTATGAGTTTGTTAGAAACACAAGAGAAGTGGATGGCGTCAAATGCACGAAAATGCAGATCCTTCGTGATCTGACTAATGGAAAGCAAGTTCAACTGAAAATCATGAGTGTATAAAATATTCTGCAGGTGCATTGATGGCGACAAATACACCTCCCCCTGTCCTATGATGGGTAAGTAAGCTCCATTTGCAATGACAACTCATCTACTAGGAGGTATAAACCTGTAAGAACTAAATTGGGCGCTGTCTCCACACAGATGGTGGGAAGCACCTGAGTCCATGGTCCACTCTGTTACAAATGATAAAAGCATTGTGATATATGAGGAGCTCGAAGAGGCTCTAGCAGCAACTGCATTATCTGTGGAAACCAAAAGATGGAAGGTGGGGAAAGGAACCCCTCCTGCAGGAGGAGGGTTCGACGCAACCTTTGCATCGTGGTGAAGTTTCGAGAGAGTGATGAGAGGATGAGGGCCACCATCCATGAGGGCTTTTCTGAGGGTTTTTTGTGACGAGGAGCAGGGGGTTCTGGGAGAGGAGGTGGAAGAACTCTTACTCGCCCGAGGCATTGTTTCATGTGTGATTATCTGGGCCACCTGGAGATAGCTTGTTCGACAAGGAGCGTTGTCTGCTACTGGTTGGGGTAGAGGGACACATTCGTAAAGGTTGTCCCATTGGTAAGAAGAAGAAGTCAATCATCGAAGGTGCGTTGCTGAAGCGGAAGATGGAGACCATGGGCATCAGAGACCCAACGAATGAGGTGCTGGATTGAGGAAGGATCAAAGGAGGACCTGGAAGCTGTGGTTGTTGTCTTGACGGAAGGAATCATTGTTAGGTGTATGGAGGATGATACATGTCTCTCAGATACGACGCTTTGTGTTTTAGGAATCAAGACGGAGGAGATTGTAGGCTTCCTTGCTAATGGTGGTGGCTTGTTTCCTCCAAAGGTGTGTTGGAGAAGGTCGGGTTTCAGGATGGGGGAAGGGTGGTGACATGGGAGTAGCTGATCGAGATAGGGGACCTCTCGATTCGTTGCAGGAGCCTTGAGGCTATTCGTGATGCCCTCTGGCGGGTCGGAGCAGTGGAGGAGATCATCTATTCTGAACTAAAGTCGGGGGAAGCTTGTGAGGTGATCGTGAGGATGTGAGGGTGACGAAGGAGTGTGTCGACGAAGATCTATTTTCAGGCAACGAAGGGCTCTTCGGAATAGTCGCTACTACATATCCCTGAACCGATGCTGCTGTTGTCGAACGATGGGAGAAGCCAAATTTTTCTCCCAAAGAATGGGGGTCTTCAAGCGCTTTGGAAGTTACACTTGCGATGAGGTTGCCGGGGGGTGACGATGTGGCTTCGTAGAAAATTTCGTGGTATGAGAGATTTGATGGGTCTTTGTCCTTTACATGTTAGTTGCGATGACACAAAGTTCAAAGGCAGGGAAACGTATCTTGGCAACCGAGTGAGCATGTAGGGAAAGGAGACTATCTTTGGGGGAGAGCAGCCGGTGTGGACGGAGTGACCCAATTCTCTCCTTCAAACGTAATAAAAGAAAGTAGGAGGCACAATGTCGGTTGGAGCGTGAGCTGGAGGATCAAACGGTGTGGGCCCCGCTCTATGTTTGGGGAGGGCTCCCTACCTGTGAAACTTGATTCAAGCAAGACTATGATTAACGTCTTGTGCTCTGATAAGATCACAAACTCTGAGGTTGGCATTCATGTACTGGTTGAAGAATGTCTAGGGGTAATCATACACGTCAAAAACCCTAAAAGTGGCCCTTAATAAAGATGATCTGTTGGAATATGCACAGAATAATGAGAAGAGAGCAACAATTTGAGGTCTCTTGAAGTTGTGGCATGCTGATGTAGCTCTTTTGCAGGAGTCTAATGTAACACCCGGATCCGCACAAAACCAAACCCACCCCAATAGGATCTGATTAACCCAATAAAGTTATTGATCAATGCTAAAAAACCTAAAATGAAGAATTGATTGCGAATCAAAAGTCGCTGGGATGAAATCGATCAAAAAGCGACCGCATCGTAATGCGTGCCCAAGACCGAAACCGTGAAATAGACCAAGACCGCCTAAAAATCCGATTCGACGAAACAAGACCAACGTAATCGACTGTTCGTTAATCGGAGGTCATTTGATATTTTTAAATCACAAAATTTAATCTCAAACCTAAACCGTGTCTCGAAAATTTCGGGGGATCGAAATCCGAATAAAAGTATATTAATATTATACTCATATTGACCGTCTTTGTAGAGACGATCAAAACAAGATATTACACGTCGAAATCTGATGCTTGACGCGCGAATAAGGTCGATTTTTGTAGAGCAAATAAAGAGAGTTTTTGGCTATAATAAAATTTAAAATAATTTTTTTAAAACAATAGAGCACACTGCTGGAAAATCCAGCAGCCTCCATTTGTATCTCCAAAACTCTTTCCACTTGGACCTTCTTTCCAATCTATTTGGCAATAAACAAGGGACTCATCTCCCTTATTAATAGGACCAAACCCCCTTTCCATCCCCCACATTGTTCTCAAATTCTCCATCGAAGGAAAGCTTCCAGCCCGCCCAGATATTAGCAAAAGGGATGCTGTTACATTTTTCTTCTGCTGTGGATTAATGTTCCAAGAAGCAGTACCTACGGTGGCTGCTCATGTATGGCTGCTCATGTAGGCCTTCGTTCCTTGCAACTACAGCAAAAGCTGGAGCCAAAGCTGCCGTTGTTGGGTTCTGGAGCCAATAAAACTATTGTTCCAGATTTCCAGCCCAAATTTCATGTGATTTCCTCCAACTGTTGGAAGAAATTAAGGTACAATTCCCCTCCCCTCTATTGTTGTCATGCATGTAACAATACATCCCCCTCTTGCTGCTATCTATATCCTTAAACACATTTGAGTTCTAACTCAAACAATAGTTCCTGATTTAAAAAAATTGAGTCTGATACATTGATCCCATCTTATGGTTATGAAATCTATGTTGCATTTGTTGGGAGTTAATACAAGTTTTATTATTTGTCAAAGCAATTATTTCAGTTACAAGCTTTCTTGCTAACCTTTCATTCATAAATGCAACCTTCAATCTGTTTGTAAGACATAATTATTATGTGTTTGTTATAATTCTCATGGGATCAGATTCATACTGTATTGTTTTGGTAACTAAAGAATATGTCAAGGACATTACTAAATCCCTCATGTATTGGATTTAGTTATACCAACGATTTTTATTAATAAGTAAAGGCTATTTTTTTGTAATTCCTCCGTACTTTAGTAAAAATAATTTTCTCTGTATTCTGGGTAATAGGAATTGATATAGATTCAAGGCTTAGAGGTCAAGAGTTATTACAATAAGGTAGTTATGACTCATCTTTTTGATTACTTGCACTGCAGTTTCGATCTCTGCAGAATGAAAATGCAAAAAACTTACGTATGTAACTTTCATTGATTTTAGAGTAAAGAAGTTGGTAAACATATACCGGTACCTGGTAAAAAATCAGATTCACATTACTATCTTTTGAAGAAAATGCATGGCAATAGAATCCATTCCTCGTCCACAATCAATTAAAAGAGTTATCATATCTTGTGATGAGGAAATCTACCATCTATGGAAACACCAAGGAAAGTTCTATACTCTGAAATATCATATTATGAAATATATACACACGCACACATACATACATATATATACATCAAGACTAATTTCTATTATCAGTTGAAATTACAACCTACCCTATTAAGATTGTTTTGATCAACGAGTTCATTGAAAATGTTCCTGGATCACCAGATATTGTCCTTTGATTCTTAGAAACATGAGTAATGAAATTTTGTACACAAGTATGTTTGTGAGAACTCACTATAAAGAATCAACATTCATCTTTGTTGTGGATAGCTCATGTAGGCCTTCGTTCCTTGCAACTACAGCAAAAGCAGGAGCCAAAGATGCTGTTGTTGGGTTCTGGAGCCAATAAAACTACTGCTCCAGATTTCCAGCCCAAATTTCATGTGATTTCCTCCAACTTTTGGAAGAAATTAAGGTACAATTCTCCTCCCCTCTATTGCTGTCATGCATGTAACAATAAATCCCCCTCTTGTTGCTATCTATATCCTTAAACACATTTGAGTTCTAACTCAAAACAATAGTTCCTGATTTAAAAAAATTGAGTCTGATATATTGATCCCTTCTTATGGTTATGCAATCTACGTTGCATTTGTTGGGAGTTGATACAAGTTTTATTATTTGTCAAAGCATGTCAAACTGATCTCCCCCTATCTAATGATGGGTGAATGAGTCCCATCCGCTATTACTACCGATCTCCCTGGTGGAACATTGCTGTATGTTGTAAACTTATCTCTTTCTCGACAGAGATGATGTGTTGCACCGGAGTCCATTATCCATTCTGAAACAACAGAACTATGACAGGACGTAAAGGTATACATGCTACCTCATGTACTAGCTGAGGCTGATGTGCTGGCGGAGGATAAAGTTGCTATGTCTGAGTGGCCTACGACGAGTCATCCGTGGGAGCAGGCTTGACGTCATGTAGTCTAGCGACAAGATCCTCAAACCGCTGATCTGGAGTAGTTGTCAGTGTAGGGACAACGTGCTTAGCGACACAGGCTTATGCTGGAAAACCATGCTTAGAATAGCATGTATATTCCGCATGGCCCGGGCGATGACAGAAGGTGCATGGATGATGGAATCGGCCACCCTGACTACGAGTTCCACGGACACGAAAAGGAGAGGCACTGTGAAACCCCCGAAAACCGAAAAGGGACTAAAATGCAAAACCCAGCCGGATTTGGACTTAATTGCAAATCTGCTTTTATTCCAGTGTTTAAAAAATTTATTTGAGTAGTGCATTGCGTAGGGCTCGTCGATAGCTTTCCAACGAGTCCAAGAATGCGAAAATCCGAGTTCGGACGCCCGAGTTACGACCATTTTAGCGAGGAGGGGTCAAAGTCTTATTTGGATCCGAACCTGGATCCGAATCCGGATTTTACCCTTAAAGTCCATCACCCTCTCGCCTAAAACCGACGTCCCCTTCGATCAGCCCTCTTCCTCCTTCCCTTTCCCCTCACCGGAGCTCGCCGGAGTACTTTGAATCGGCGATCCAAAGACGAAATCACGTTGGGAAGGTCCGGACCATCCTTGTGCATGCTTTCGTCTCGCGATCAGAGCACCAAGCGCGTTGTTCTTCACAGGTGAAGTCACCGAGGTGACTCATTTTCTTGAGGTACAATACTCCCTCTTGTTGCGGATTTCACATGGTTTTTGATCTAAATACTTGCTCAATTAGAGCTCTTGGGATTCGGTGGCATGGGTACCACATGAAATGAGGTCCTGTTGTTCATCATAGATCTGATCAAAGGCACCATATTTCTGTCACAGTTTCCACATAATAAAGACTTGGTCATGATATTTTGCATGTTATTTCTCAATTGCTAGAGGGATAAATCGTAGGTTATCTTTGGGCCAAGTTGAGTTAGAGTGGAATGGATTGAGCCGAAATTTCTCAATCTTATTTTAATCCAGATGAGCTCTGTACGGCTATCTTTTTTACAGCATGACATCAATGTTCCTATTAAAGGGCAGTCTTGCCCAATAAGTACGAAGGAATAATCACCTTGTTTTCTGAAAGTACCGATGGAGGGCATGACGACTTTGTTTTCTGACATTGTGGTCGGAGACGAAGAACTAGCTTTTCTAGACCAATGAATAACTGTCTACATAAACATGTATGGAGTTGAGTGCATTTAGACTTATGCACTCAAATCCATGAAGAAGTAAAAAGAGAAGAGGATGGCACCAAGTTGAGAGGAAAGGGAGCGTCGTAGATGTAGAGTGGGGAGGGGTGGCGGGGGCGGCGCACTGGCTAGATGGTGGGGGCGGTGCACCGGCTAAATGGGGGCGGTGCACTGGCTAGAGGAGGGATAGGCGATGGGCTGAGAAGGGTAGCGAGGGGAGGGGTCGACAGGTTAGGGTTTTTAGGGTGGAGGCTCTGATACCATGTTGGTGGAAATGAGAATGAGAACTTGTTTATTCCAAGGAACCCTAGACTCTCTTATATAGAGAAAGTCTATGGGTAAATTACATAAGGTGGAACAAGGAAAATAAACATAACATACGAGTACATAAACTATAGAAATATCTCTACAGAGGGCATGTCGACCTTGTTTTCTGACATAGTTACTGAAGAAGAAGAACTAGGGTTTGTAGACTAGGAATCAAATGTCTACATAAACATCCGAGGATTTGAGTGCATATATAGAATTATGTACTCAAATCCACAAGAGTGGGGGGAGAGGTGAGGTGACGGCGTCGGCGGTGGGAGGTAGGCAGCGGGGGGTCGGCGGCGCCGGCGATGGGAGGTTGACGGAGATAATTAGGTAGGGAGGTAGGAGGGGAGGGGGTGGTGGAGAGGAGCGACGCTGATGGTGGACATAGGAGAGAGAGGGGCGGCGGTGGTGGAGAAAAGGAAGGGTGGGGGGCGACTCGGGTTTTGGTGGTGGCTCTGGTACCATGTTGGAAGAAATGAGTTGATTGAACCCTAGGCTCTCTTATATAGAGAAGAGCTATGGGTAAATTATATAAGATGTAAAAAGAAAACCAAACATAACAAAGGAGTACACATAGTCCAGAAATATCTCTACAAAAATGGCACAACTTCTGCAGAAGAAGGTGGCCTAAATGAAGATGCCACATTTACGATGACACCGGTCCAATTGGAATAGTAAAGGTACTAGCATGAGGGGGCTGGACAAGTTTGTAGAGCCCCTGCTGCTCACGACCATATCCAATCGCCCTACCTATGAGTTTGTCCTGAAACACAAGAGAAGTGGATGGCGTCAAATGCACGACAATGCAGATCCTTCGTGATCTGACTAATGGAAAGCAAGTTCAACTGAAAATCAAGAGTGTATAAAACATTCTTTAGGTGCATTGATGGCGACAAATACTCCTCCCCCTGTCCTATGATGGGTAAGTAAACTCCATTTGCATTGACAACTCATCTACTAGGGGATATAAATCTGTAAGAATTAAATTGGGCGTTGTCTCCGCACAGATGGTGGGAAGCACCTAAGTCCATGGTCCACTCTGTTACAATTGATAAAAGCATTGTGATACACGAGGAGCTCGAAGAGGCTCTAGCAGCAATTGCATTATCTGTGGATACCAAAAGATGAAAGGTGGGGAAAGGAACCCCTCCTGCAGGAGGAGGGTTCGACGCAACCTTTGCATCGGGGTGAATTTTCGAGAGAGTGATGAGAGGACGAGGGCACCATCCATGAGGGCTTTTCTGAGGGTTTCGTACGACGAGGAGCAGGGGGTTCTGGTAGAGGAGGCGGAAGTACTCCGACTCGCCCGAGGCATTGTTTCATGTGCAATCATCTGGGCCACCTGGTGATAGCTTGTTCGACGAGGAGCGTTGTCTGCTATCGGTGGGGGTAGAGGGACACATTCATAAAGGTTGTCACATTGGTAAGAAGAAGTCTGTCATCGAAGGTGCGTCGCTGAAGCGGAAAATGGAGACCATGGGCAACAGAGACCCAACGAACGGGTGCTGATTGAGGAAGGATCAAAGGAGGACCTGGAAGCTGTGGTTGTTGTCTTGACAGGAGGAATCATTGTTAGGTGTATGGGTGATGATACATGTCTCTCAGATACGACGCTTTGTGTTTTAGGAATCAAGACGGAGGAGATTGTAGGCTTCCTTGCTAACGATGGTGGCCTGTTTCCTCCAAAGGTGTGTTGGAGAAGTCCGGGTTTCTGGATGGGGGAAGGGTGGTGACATCAGAGTGGTTGATCGAGGTTGGGGGCCTCTCGATTCGTTGCAGGAGCCTTCAGGCTATTCGTGATGCCCTTAGGCGGGTCGGGGCAGTGGAGGAGATCATCTATTCTGAACTAAAGTCGGGGGAAGCTCGTGAGGTGATGTGACGATGTGAGGGTAACGAAGGAGTGTGTCGACGAAGATCTATTTTCAGGCAACGAAGGGCTCTTCAGGATAGTCACTACTACAGATCCCTGAACTGAAGTTGTTGTTGTCGAACGATGGGAGAAGCCAAGTTTTTCTCCCAAAGAATGGAGGTCTTCAAGCGCTTTGGAAGTTACCCTTGTGATGTGGTTGCCTGGGGGTGACGATGTGGCTTCGTAGAAAAATTTCGTTGTATGAGATAGATTTGATAGGTTTATGTCCTTTGCATGTTAGTTGCGATAACACAAAGCTCAAAGGCAGGGAAGCGTATCTTGGCAGCCGAGTGAGCACGTAGAGAAAGGAGACTAGCTTCGGGGGAGAGCAGCCGGTGTGGACGGAGTGACCCGATTCTCTCCTTCAAATGTAATAAAAGAAAGCTGGAGGCACAAAGCCAGTTGGAGCGTGAGCTGGAGGATCAAACGGTGTGGGCCCCGCTCTATTTTTGGGGAGGGCTCCCTACATATGAAACTTGATTCAAGCAAGACTATGATTAACGTCTTGTGCTCTGATGAGATCGCAAACTCTGAGGTTGGCATTCACATACGGGTTGAAGAATGTCTTGGGGTAATCATACCCGTCAAAAACCCTACAAGTGGCCAATAAATATGATCAACTGGAATATGCGCAGAATGGGGAGAATGAGAAGAGAGCGACGATTTGAGGTCTCTTGAAGTTGTGGCATGATGATGTTGCTCTTTTGTAGGAGTCTAATGTAACATCCGTATCCGCACAAAACCAAACCCAACCCCAATTGGGTTTGATTAATCCAATAAAGTTTTTGGTCAATGCTAAAAAACCTAAAATGAAGAATTGATTGCGAATCAAAAGTCGTTCGGGTAGAGGAGGGATAGGCAACGGGCTGAGAACGACAACTGGGGGAGGGGGGCGACAGGTTAGGGTTAGGGTTTTTAGGGTGGAGGCTCTGATACCATGTTGGTGAAAATCAGAATGAGAACTTGTTTATTACATGGAACCCTAGGCTCTCTTATATAGATAACGCCTATGGGTAAATTACATAAGGTGGAACAAGGAAAATAAACATAACAAACGAGTACATAAATTATAGAAATATCTCTACAGAGGGCATGTCGACCTTGTTTTCTGACATAGTTGCTGGGGAAGAACTAGGGTTTGTAGAATAAGAATCAAATATCTACATAAACATCCGAGGATTTGAGTGCATATGTAGACTTATGCACTCAAATCCACAGTAGAGGGAGGAGAGGTGGGGTGACGGCACCGACGGTGGGGGATCGGCCCCGCCGACAATGGGAGGTCGACGGTAATAAAGAGGTAGGGAGGTAGGAGGGGCGGTGGCGGAGAGGAGGGTGGTGGGGGGGTGCCGGCGGTGGAGAGGAGCGACGCTAATGGTGGAGAGAGAAGAGAGAGGGGCAATGACGGTGGAGAAAAGGATGGGTGGGGCGACAAGGGTTTTGGTGATGGATCTGATAACATGTTGGAAGAAATGAGTTGATTGATTATTCCAAAGAACCCTAGGCTCTCTTATATAGAGAAGGCCTATGGGTAAATTATATAAGATGTAAAAAGAAAATCAAACATAACAGAAGAGTACACATAGTCTAGAAATATCTCTACAGAAATGGCAAAACTTCTGCAGAAGAAGGTGGCCTAAATGAAGATGCCACATTTACGATGACACCGGTCCAGTAGGAATAGTAAAGATACTAGCATGAGGGGGTTGGACAAGTCTGTAGAGATCCTGTTGCTCACGACCATATCCAATCGCCCTACCTATGAGTTTGTCCTGAAACACAAGAGAAGTGAATGGCGTCAAATGCACGACAATGCAAATCCTTCGTGATCTGACTAATGGAAAGCAAGTTCAACTGAAAATCAAAAGTATATAAAACATTCTGCGGGTGCATTGATGGCGACAAATACACCTCCCCCCTGTCCTTTGATGGGTAAGTAAACTCCATTTGCAATGACAACTCATCTACTAGGTGGTATAAACCTGTAAGAACTAAATTGGGTGCTGTCTCCACACAGATGGTGGGAAGCACCTGAGTCCCTGGTCCACTCTGTTACAAATGATAAAATCATTGTTATACATGAGGAGCTCGAAGTGGCTCTAGCAGCAACTGCATTATCTGTGGAAACCAAAAGATGAAAGGTGGGGAAAGGAACCCCTCCTGCAGGAGGAGGGTTCGACGCAACCTTTGCATCGTGGTGAAGTTTCGAGAGAGTGATGAGAGGACGAGGGCCACCATACATGAGGGCTTTTCTAAGGGTTTCGTGCGACGAGGAGCAGGGGGTTCTAGGAGAGGAGGTAGAAGAACTCCGACTCACCCAAGCATTGTTTCTTGTGCGATCATCTGGGCCACCTGGAGATAGCTTGTTCGACGAGGAGCGTTGTCTGCTACTGGTGGGGGGTAGAGGGACACGTTCGTAAAGGTTGTCCCATTAGTAAGAAGAAGAAGTCAGTCATCGAAGGTGCATCGATGAAGCGGAAGATGGAGACCATGGGCAGCAGAGACCCAACGAATGAGGTGCTGATTGAGGAAGGATCAAAGGTGGACCTGGAAGCTGTGGTTGTTGTCTTGATGGAAGGAATCATTGTTAGGTGTATGGAGGATGATACATGTCTCTCAGATACGACGCTTTGTGTTTTAGGAATCAAGACGGAGGAGATTGTAGGCTTCCTTGCTAATGGTGGTGGCTTGTTTCCTCCAAAGGTGTGTTGGAGAAGGTCGGGTTTCCGGATGGGGGAAGGGTGGTGACATGGGAGTAGCTGATCGAGATAGGGGACCTCTCGATTCGTTGCAGGAGCCTTGAGGCTATTCGTGATGCCCTCTGGCGGGTCGGAGCAGTGGAGGAGATCATCTATTCTGAACTGAAGTCGGGGGAAGCTTGTGAGGTGATCGTGAGGATGTGAGGGTGACGAAGGAGTGTGTCGACGAAGATCTATTTTCAGGCAACGAAGGGCTCTTTGAAATAGTCGCTACTACAGATCCCTGAACCGAAGCTGCTGTTGTCGAACGATGGGAGAAGCCAAGTTTTTCTCCCGAAGAATGGGGGTCTTCAAGCGCTTTGGAAGTTACCCTTGCGATGAGGTTGCCAGGGGGTGACGATGTGGCTTCGTAGAAAAATTTCGTGGTATGAGAGATTTGATGGGTCCAAGTGCGACCAAAATTCGGAAACCGCGAAATAAACCAAGACCGCCTAAAAATCCGATTCGAGGAAACAAAACCAAGGGAATCAACTGTTCGTTAATTGGAGGTAATTTGATATTTTTAAATCACAAAATTTAATCTCAAACCAAATCTGTATCTCGAAAATTTCGACGGTTCGAAATCCGAATAAAAGTATATCAATATTATACTCATATTGATCGTCTTTCCAGAGACGATCAAAACAAGATATTACACGTCGAAATCTGATGCCTGAGGCGCGAATAAGGTTGACTTTTTATAGCAAATAAAGAGAGTTTTTGGCTATAATGAAATTTAAAATATTTTTTAAAACAGTAAAGCACACTGCTGGAAAATCCAGCAGCCTCCACTTGTATCTCCAAATCTCTTTCCACTTGGACCTTCTTTCCAATCTATTTGGAAACAAATAAGGGACTCGTCTCCCTTATTAATAGGACCAAACCCCCTTTCCGTACCCCACCTTGTTCTCAAATTCTCCATCGAAGTAAAGCTTCCAGCCCGGCCAAATATCAGCAAAAAGGATGCTGTTACATTTTTCTTCTGCTGTGGATTGATGTTCCAAGAAGCAGTACCTACGGTGGATGCTCATGTAGGTCTTCGTTCCTTGCAACTACAACAAAAGCAGGAGCCAAAGCTGCCGCTCTTGGGTTCTGGAGCCAATAAAACTACTGCTCCAGATTTCCAGCCCTAATTTCGTGTGATTTCCTCCAACTTTTGGAAGAAAGTAAGGTATAATTCCCCTCCCCTCTATTGCTATCATGCATGTAACAATAAATCCCCCTCTTGTTGCTATCTATATCCTTAAACAAATTTGAGTTCTAACTCAAAACAATAGTTCCTGATTTAAAAAATTGAGTCTGATACATTGATCCCATCTTATGGTTATGAAATCTAGGTTGCATTTGTTGGGAGTTGATACAAGTTTTATCATTTGTCAAAGCACGTAATTCAGTTATAAGCTTTCTTGCTAACCTTTCATTCATAAATGCAACCTTCAATCTGTTTGTAAGACATGGCTATTATGTGTTTGTTATAATTCTCATGGGATCAGACTCATACTGTATTGTTTTGGTAACTAAAGAATATGTCATGGACATTACTTAAATCCGTCATGTATTGGATTTAGTTATACCAACGATTTTTATTAATAAGTAAAGGCTATTTTCTTGTAATTCCTCCGTACTTTAGTAAAAATAATTTTCTCGTTTTTCTGGGTAATTGGAATTGATATAGATTCACGGCTTAGAGGTCAAGAGTTATTACAATAAGGTAGTAATGACTCATCTTTTTGATTACTTGCACTGCAGTTTCGATCTCTGTAGAGTGAAAATGCAAAAAACTTACGTATGTAACATTCATTGATTTTAGAGTGAAGAATTTGCTAAACATATACCGGTACCTTGTAAAAATTCAGATTCACATTACTATCTTTTGAAGAAAATGCATGGCAATAGAATCCATTCCTCGTCCACAATCAATTAAAAGAGTTCTCATATCTTGTGTTGAAGAAATCTATCATCTATGGAAACACCAAGGAAAGTTCTATACTCTGAAATATCATATTATGAAATATACACACACACATACATATATATACATCAAGACTAATTTCTATTATCAGTTGAAATTACAACCTACCCTATTAAGATTGTTTTGATCAATGATTTCATTGAAAATGTTCCTGGATCACCACGTATTGTCGTTTGATTCTTAGAAACATGAGTAACGAAATTGTGTGCACCGGTATGTTTGTGAGAGAACTCACTATAAAGAATCAACATTCATCTTTGTTGTGGATAGCTCATGTAGGCCTTCGTTCCTTGCAACTACAACAAAAGCAGGAGCCAAAGCTACTGCTGTTGGGTTCTGGAGCCAATAAAACTACTACTCCCGATTTCCAGCCCAAATTTTATGTGATTTCCTCCAACTTTTGGAAGAAATTAAGTTACAATTCCCCCCCTCTATTGTTGTCATGCATGTAACAATAAATCCCCCTCTTGCTGCTATCTATATCCTTGAACACATTTGAGTTCTAACTCAAAACAATAGTTCCTGATTTAAAAGAATTGAGTCTGATACATTGATCCCATCTTATGGTTATGCAATCTATGTTGCATTTGTTGGGTGTTGATACAAGTTTTATTATTTGTCAAAGCATGTCAAACTGATCTCTCGCTGTCTAATGATGGGTGAATGAGTCCCGTCCGCTATTACTACCGATCTCCCTGGTGGACCTCCCTGTATGTTGCAAAATTATCTTTGTCTCGACAGAGATGATGTGTCGCACCGGGGTCCATAATCCATTCTGAAACATCAGAACTATGACAGGACGTAAAGGCATATACGCTACCTGATGTACTAGGTGAGGTTGATGGGCTGGCGAAGGCTAAAGTTGCTATGTCTGAGTGGCCTCCTGGTGAGTTAGTCGTGGGAGCATGCATGACGTCACGTAGTCTGGCGACAAGATCCTCAAACCGTTGATCTGGAGTAGATGTCAGTGTGGGCACAACGTGCTCAGCGACACGAGTTGATGCTGGCAAACCATGCTTAGAATAGCATGTATCCTCCGCATGGCCTGGGCGATGACAGAAGGTGCATGGCTGACAGAATCGGCCACCTGGACTACGAGGTCCACGAACACGAAAAGGAGAGGCACCTCTACCTCTGGAAGCTGCCATCACTGAAGGAGGTGGAGTAGGGGCAGTAGAAGGAACAATGATTCTGTTGAGCCATCGATACACTTCCTCCACTGGAGGAATAGTAGCATCCGTCAGGATCTGTGAGCGAGCCGCATCATACTCCGGGTCAAGTGCCGCTAGTAAGACCCCCACCACTATAGCATTCCGGAACGTCTTCTGCTGGTCAGGGGTCGCCGTCAGGGGAATGATACTGTAAAGCTTCTCAAACATCCCTCGTAGGGATGTATACAACGAATGCAACGACTGGCCATTCTGCTTGACCGTAAATATATCATGCTGAAGTTGGAGGATCTTGGTCCCGTTTCTCATCTGCGAGTACGTCGTGGCAAGGATATCCCACATGGCCTTAGCCGTCAGCTGATGGAGGACATCATTAGCAATCTTTATTGTCAGGGTGCCTGAAAGCCAGACCATGGCATACGAATCACCAGCCTCCCATGAGACATAAATCCCCGTCCTCGTTGCCGGCTCATCTTCGGTAAGAATGTGCTTCTTACCGTTGGACTTCATGAGACTCATGAACTGCATCGCCTAGAGCTCGTAATTCATCCCATCCATTTTAACTATTGGTGCTGGACCTTTGAAAGCCCCGATGGAGGGCATGTCGACTTTGTTTTCTGACATTGTGGTCAAAGACGAAGAACTAGGTTTTGTAGACCAATGAATAACTGTCTACATAAACATGTATGGAGTTGAGTGCATATATAGACTTATGCACTCAAATCCATGAAGAAGTAAAAGAGAAGAGGGTGGCACTGAGTTGAGAGGGAAGGGAGCGACATAGATGTAGAGAGGGGAGGGGTGGTGGGGGCGGCGCGCCGGCTAGATGGCGGGGGCGGCGCACCGGCTAAATGGGGGCGGTGCACCGGCTAGGCGACGGGCTGAGAAGGGTAGGGGGGGGGGCGACGGGTTAGGTTTTTTAGGGTGGAGGCTCTGATACCATGTTGGTGGAAATGAGAATGAGAACTTGTTTATTCCAGGGAGCCCTAGGTTCTCTTATATAGAGAAAGTCTATGGGTAAATTACATAAGGTGGAACAAGGAAAATAAACATAACTTACGAGTACATAAACTATAGAAATATCTCTACAGAGGGCATGTCGACCTTGTTTTCTGACATAGTTGCCGAAGAAGAAGAACTAGGGTTTGTAGACTAAGAATCAAATGTCAACATAAGCATCCGAGGATTTGAGTGCATGCGTAGAATTATGTACTAAAATCCACAGGAGAGGGAGGAGAGGTGAGGTGACGGTACCGGTGGTGGGAGGTAGGAAGCGGGGGGTCGGCGGCGCCAGCGATGGGATTTCGACGGTGATAAAGAGATAGGGAGGTAGGAGGGGAGGGGGGGTGGCAGAGAGGAGGGTGGTGGGGGGTGTCGGCGGTGGAGAGGAGCGACGCTGATGGTGGAGAGGGGAGAGAGAGGGGCAACGACGGTAGAGAAAAGGAAGGGTGGGGGCGACTAGGCTTTCGTGGTGGCTCTGATACCATGTTGGAAGAAATGAGTTGATTGATTATTCCTAAGAACCCTAGGGTCTCTTATATAGAGAAGGCCTAGGGGTAAATTATATAAGATGTAAAAAGGAAATTGAACATAATAGAAGAGTACACCTAGTCTAGAAATATCTCTACAGAAATGACACAACTTCTTCAGACGCTCGAATCATCACAGGCTGCGTTGCAAAATCTCCCATGCGCAAAGGTAGCGCGTAGATTGAAGGTTCTTTTCTTGCAACCCTAGGAACCTGTTCAATGCATACCTGGCACCGAAACCTCTTTGCGGTGATCTGGAGCTTCTCCTGGTCCATCTCAATCATGCACACAACATATCTCCCCAGGCGGTGCATCCTTCCGAGGTCTCCTCCAAGGGGAGGTGCATCTCTCGTGCATCGCCCATCCACAGCTTCAAGCGGCCCCTTCTCCGCTTCCATTCGCAGGACCAACGACTACCGGGGCTGTGCTCCCTCCTTCTCCAGCTCATCGCCTCCTCCAGCATAAGGCGTCGCCTCCAACAAGTCCCAACAGGCGATGCCCTTTCCTCGTGAGATCCACTCGAGAGGTGGTACCCAAACCCGGGCGAAGTCAGCGAGCGCCCGCCTCTCGCACGATCCCATGCATGCGTGGCTCCAATCCTCCAAGCGGTGATGCCTCTCCAGGCGATGCGTCTTGTCGACGACAATCTGCAGTTCTCATCTCCAGGAGAATCCCCATTGTGTCTCCTTTCCAACGACCTCATCTCGACGCTGCCTTGTGAGCCCTCACCGCAGATTACCCTAGCCATGTATAGCAGCACCCATGCCGTACGTGCGATCTCCAGATAGCCCGACGTGCTCCCCTTGTCGAAGATGATCTCAAGCGGTGGCAACATGAAAAGAAAACCCCCATCGAGGGTGGCTATTCTTGAGGAAGGGATTTCCAGAACCCTAAATAGGGTTGCCCAAACAGAGCCGTACATAAAAAAAGGAGAGTGGTTTGAAAAAAAAGAAAGGTGCATAAGAAAAACATACGATTTCTTTGTTGGATTAAAAAAGGGGAGAGTGAGAAGATTGCGCCCAAGCGGGCAAAAAAAGAAAAATGTGTTTTTGAAAAGAGGTGCGTACAAATAAAAAAAATTGTAAGCATATTGCAAAAAAAAAGGAAAAGAAAATGAGAAGTCGTAAAAAAAATTATGAACGACTTATGTGATGGCTATTACAAAAAAATAGTCGTTTCCTTCTATGAAAGAATCTAAGCTTTGGTGGCCTTTCCTCGGGTTCTTGCAGTATCGCCTCGGGTTGTAATTGGGTTGCAGGAAAGATCTGGCTAGCTTGGTTAATCTATGAAATCCGAGATCCAGTGATAACCTCAACGACGTCCATATGAAGTGCTAGAAGAGGGAATAAACGCGTAGGGTCGACGTCAGTAGGATCCCTATCCTTCATATGGGGTTGCTGGTGTGGATGGGCTACTAATAAATCCCATATTTATCAGTTCAATTGATTATATTTATTTCCTTTACTTAAGTTAATAACAAGATTCATTGACTTATTAACACTAACTACTAATTTGTGTGTTGTAAATAATTAACACTAATTACTATATATTAATATGAAGTATTATTTTGTGTATCTATGTATTATTAAAAATCAAAAAAAAACTAGAATAAGAATGTGTATAAATAAATGAACAATAAATAAATAAAAATACAAATAATAAGCAAAAGAAAAATTAAAGAAAATAGTTTTATATAGTATTTAATTTTTATTTATGTATATATGAACTCTGATATCTTTGACTTCTACATGAAAGTTGTAGATCTCATCGAGATCTACAACTTTTAAGTTCGTCACTTTTTCCGATTCACCCTCTAACTATTTCTTCCATAATTAACTCTGGTTTATTGATTTTCTTCCATTTTGATTGGGCCACAAGGAACCCTCTACTTTGTCCACATGGCACGTTCATTGGCTATACAACTATCTCCTCGGGAATGTCGTTTGGTTACATCCTGATAAGGCGCATTTGAATCGTCCATCAATGCCTTCATTACAGCACTTTGATCTGATTCTTAGACCAGATCACAACCGTCAAGAGGCGCCTTATTTTAGACTCTTGGATGTTACATTAGTTCAAATCTCAGCCACTCGATTCTGCCTAAACTCTACCGTCTGATCTTGATCAGATGGTTGACCTACCATCCCTAACCTCTAGCCACCTCTACCTAAAGACGCAACTCTTCATCTCATAGTAACTTCTGCCAATTTTGTCGATCTCTTTACACATCAACTTCCCTTGAAATAACCATTAATCCCTTCACCATTTAATCCTAACTTCCACCAACCTCCTCTCTCATCTTAATCTTAACCAACCAATCGATGGAGGAGGTTGAAGCCTCCATTAAAACTTATTGCAACCTCCATAGTTTCATCTGTAAAAAGCCCATCGCCACTTCTTGCTTCGGTTTTCCACCCTTGAAAGACTTCATCCCTAGCTTTCTGGACTCTCCTGTGATAGAAAAATAGACTAAGATTAAGTGAAGACGGGCATTGAGCTCCGGTGAGAACCTTGGTTCATCGACCAAGTTATAGCCCAAATCTATGGTTGTTTGAGCTTAGTTCCATAGCCAAGAACTTCAAGCAAAGATCTTAGAGATTTCTGCTTCGATATTTGGCTCAATATTCAACTGAAATCACATCATCTTCAACTTTCAATTTCAGGTCATTACTAAATCTTCTTCTCATTGTAGTTTCTTGGATTTATTCCTTAGTTGCTACACAATAATTTACTCATCTGAACTATCATATAACTCACCATTCATCCATCGTTAATGCATGATATCCCTCATTCCGAATAGACTTCTCAATCTCCATGATCACTCGACGCCATTGTCTTCTTTTGCATGATGGAGATTGTTGGTCATGTGAGCCCACGGTGAGCCATTATGCAATAAATGTTATTGCGAATATCATTCCCTGATCTGAAATGAAGAATAAATAATTTGCATAATAGGTCCCTCTGTACAATTAGGGTTATGTACCCTGGCCATCTTGATGATCATACAACTGTTGATTCAATTATTGAATCATAGAGGTTGATGCTTGGATGAATATATAAAGGGTTAGATTGAGGACTCATCAAGCATCATCAAATGATCATTAAGATGTGATCTCCAGCCTGAGTAGGAGATGGCAATCCTTTCTCACATAAGCTGATATCTGACCGACCTCTTGATGCAGGTCCTCTGCATAGGAATAGAGATTCGGAGGTGTCAGATTAGTTAGGTCAATGGGTTGACTTAGAGATCGAGATAACCTGAGTCCTATGTTGAATGCTGTCACAGCATAGGCACGAATCCTCTGACCGAAGACAGATGTGTTACTATATGTCTGAGTGTGTACATTTGGCAGACCAATAGGTTGATGACCTAACCAAGGTCTATACACCGGCGCGCTGGAGTGCATGTAAGGTCATATGAGTAATACGATCTCTCAAAGGGATCATACAGGTTCACTACTGAACCGGAAGACATGAGCTCACTCATGAGATATTGGGAAGAATCGAATTCCGTGCACAGTCGTCTCGCTTTGGAAGCTTGACTGAATTTGTAGGTTTGATATATACTTTTGAAAAGTATATGATCAAGACCTAGGTATGATATATGCTTTTGAAAAGTATATGATCGATACCAAATCCCAATGATTAAATGAGAAACTTATTGATGAAACCCTGAAGAAGACAGTATAAAATTGATCTTGATCTTCGGGTTGATCATAGGTCTTCCAGTATGCAGGATGTATGGATATTGGGAATACCTGATGGTGATGTGATCATAAACGATTGTATATCCATGACGCTTCCATTTTGAGGGAGTGATGAAACATGTCTGGATTTTAGTGACTCCTCTCAGTAGAGAAGCAATCTGATCTTAGTCCAAGTGTTGAACATTGGTCTGAATGAGATTCAGATTCAATGAGAAGATTAGATTTGCGGTCTTGATTTAATCAAGCATCTATGGGAGGTCCGTAAGATCTGGATTTGAGATGAAATCTCAACATACAAGTCACTATACGTGGATTAATACAATCGCCCTGTCCTTATCTCCAAGTATCTCCAAGTATCTCAGTGCGCGTGAACCTGCAAGACAAAGTTAGGGAGTCGGGGGCAAAATTCCCCGACCTCGCGAGGGGCGAAAATGGTTGCGAACGGTGAAAATGGAGTGGCCGGAGGTGCGCTCCGACGAGGGTGTAGATGATGCGATTTGATCGATGGAATGCGGAGATAAAGGTGGCTAGGGATTCTCACGATTACAGAGAATAAAAGAGGCACGAAAAGAACATAAAACAAGCACCTCAAAGGGGGGTACCCGAGGTAGAAGACAGCTCGACGGCGGGGGTTGCCGGAGGTAGTGGAACTCGCCCAATCCGCGTCGATTCTTCACCCTGGATGGCTCAAACTGGAGCTGTCACCTCCAGCAAGCTATGGCGCAAGGAAAGTGGAGGAGACGGGACAAAAATGGGTTCGAATTTTTGAAAATGGAGGAAGGGAGGTTCTTGTAGGGTTGACGGATGGGTCTCAAAGATCGAGGCGTATCGAGCAAATCTTCGATCCATTCCCTGATGTTTCACATGGGCGTGTATGACCATTGGTAGGGGAGAAAAAGTCAAGTAGGATGTATCATGAAATGATGTAAGGGTGAGCCTCGAAAAATCGTCAAAGGTGACGAAAAACGAGGTCTGACAGACGCCCAGGAGGAAGGTCAGACTGTTGACCTTGGTCCAGACCACCTGGTTGGTCCACGTGGACCAACCAAGAAAAACCTCCTGAAAATACTTTAAAAATTATTTAAAAATAGTAAACGATTTATTTAATTCTTGGTTATTTAATAAAAAGTGTTTATTATTTTATAAGGTATTTTAATATGATTTTTAATTATTTTTATGAGGTGTAAAAATACAAGTTCCCATTTTAGGCTATATAGGTATATACATCTATGTATTTTAATTTTTTATTTTTATTTTGTGTTTTTAATTTGTTTATTTTTTTATTATTTTATAAATTTATAGAATACTTTTGTACACTTAAATATATTTTTATTTTATTTTTCTGATGTAATTTGTACACTTAATAAAATATAAGTATTAATTGTACATGTATAAGTATTGGTATTATACCTATGTGTAGTATATACATGTATTTTATTTTGTATTTTATTTAGGTTGTTCTTCCTGTTTTAATGTACATATGTATTATAAATAATATTTACAAAATTATAATTATATAAAATTATAAAAATAATGAATGAATTATAAAATGAATATTTTAATATATATAAGTATACAATAGGGGTCCAAAATTCAACTTTCAAACCGTAACGTAGCAAAATACAAAACCACTGCCATTAAATAGCTTATTTTAAACTATATACAATTAAAGGTGAGTTTGGTGCATTTCGAGTTTTTATTTGCAAGATACAGGTCTGGGAAGTTGGAGTTCTGGAATCTTAATTAGATCATAACTTTTTATCTGTACATTATTTTTGTATGAAATCAATTTTGTATTTTTCTTTCTTTAATTATCTACAACTTTCATGTTCAAAGTTTCTTTATTTGAGGTATAAAAAGTGGAATAAAAAATAGGTCCCAAAATGAAGAAAGAAAGAATAAAATAAAAGGTATTTTAATTGTGTTTTGGCCCTTATCTCCCCTTACTTTATTTCTTTTCGACCTATTCATCGAGATGTCTAGGTCTCGGGATTTCAGGTCATAAAATATTTACAATATTTTATTCTTTTTATTTTCTTTTATTTATTCTATAATTTTGGCTTTAAAAATAGTATTTTATACACTATTTACATGTACATGCATGAATGCTAAGATGCGGAAATTAAGGGTATTTACACGCATTTGCTAGGGTTTTTGAGGCCAAAATGATAGAATAAAGATGATGAAATGTGGATTCATCATCCCCCTATATTTTACCTTTGCTAGTCCCTAGCAAACACCTATGCAATAAGTGCAGAAAGAAAAATAAAGAAAAGAAAAAGAAGAAGTTGGATTAAATTTGATTATCAAACTTGTCTTCACACAATCAAAGTTTGGAGATTAAGTTAGACCTTTGGAATTTTAGTGCGGACGGAACCTTAATGAGAGCAGTATTTGAAATCCAACAGTTCCTGAGAATCTGAAAACTCTATTCAAGTTTCCTCAATAGCCAGGTCAGAAATACTTCAACTCATACGCAAACCCTTACGACTATGAATATGACTCGTACAGTGTAAGTGATGGTGGCTCTTCCCAACTGAAATGACAAAGAGACTGACTTCTCGAATATGACAACCCAATGATTCCCCAATCCAATAACTCATCCCTCAAGGAGCAGGGTATTCCCTTCTAAGTTCAAGTGGCAACCTGCCCCAAAGGAGGGGGTGAAGAAAGAATGGACGGTAGCCAGTGTAGCTAGCTATCCTAGGATGCAAGACCAGTGTAGTCAAGTCATCCAGCTGCAGGCTCACATAATTTGACTTTGAAGCAGAAGCTTGCTTATTTGACTTTGCACATATGTACACTCCGGCAGGCATTTTTATTTTTGTACAGGCCTGTCCACTTTTTTGGAGTTTTTGCTTTTTTGCATTTTTTTGGATACTATATACATCAGTATTTACATAGGGAGTTTTTCCTCTTGATTCAGTAGACTATCCCTCTTTTGAAGCTTTATCGCAACTCACGATCTCCTATCCTCGAAACTCATCATCACCGGACGGGTTGGGTGCACTTCCCTCCCTAGAGGAGGTCAAGTGTTTCCACCTGTGTGCATCTCATACCGGCAAATCCAACCCCCTCACCACTCCAACTGAGTTGAGCCAAAGGTGTAGGTGTCCAAGTTAGGTCATTATCAATAAGAATCGTGCGTGTGCTCCGAAATACTCTACTTAGGCAGTCAAGAATCCATTGAACCAAGTCTCGTGATCCTCAAAGATTTAAGTCAACTAGACCTGAAGTACCTCAATTCCAGCTCCTATAAGGTTCCTGTTAATTAGGTAGATTTTAAGGTCCAACTAAGTTCCAATCTTCGGATTTTACTTAGACTTATTCAATCCGAAAAATGCGAATGCCGTGCAAATGATATGTAGAATGCAAAAAATATTTTTGTGAAGCAATTTTCAAAGATTTTGAACTTTTTATGGGTTTTTGAAAAGATGACGCATATGCATTTTTTAGATTTTTCAAAAAGATTTTTCAAATGTTTTTGGATTTTAATTTTGCAAATGTTTTTGGGATTTTTGAAAACAAAAGGTTTTGGCTAAAAATTAGGTACAAATATTTACACGAGGATGCATTTACATGAAGTGGATATTAAGAATTTACAAGGGTAAGTGGTCAATTATATATATATATATATATAAAGAATTTTGATGAGATGTATGTATTCCTCAAACTTATTTGACAAACGGTTTTTCAAACAATTTTGAAAACTATTGTCCAAAATAATTTTTACAAACATTTTTTTACAAATATGTACACACATTTCAAAATCATTTTGGAAAGGTTTTCCAAATAGTATATGTAGATTTTATTATCATACAATGATGATGAAGTTCCGTTCTCCATGAGGAGAAATGGAATTACATATGAAGCAGACAAAAAGGCAACGACCTGATTCCGAATCTAGCATGAACTTCTCTTCATTCTCAGATGCAGACTGCAACTAACACAGTTGGAATCTGGGCTCAGAATCACACAGTATAGAGCAAGATACTCTCATCTGGAAATGACATTGTACATAGAGTAGTTGTAGATACAATCCCCGAATTCTTGGGCTATGCTTCTCCCTATTCCCTTGATGACATAGAAGTCCCTTTGGACTTATTAGTTCCCCTTCATTCGGAACAATCACGGGATTTAGATGATGGGTCGGCCGCAACTTTGGCCTAATTACCATATATTTTTGGTGATCCGACTCCCTATTCTTCAGTTCAGTTAGTGGACAACACTGTAGTTGAGTCATCTCCACTATACAGCACGGATACAGATTCAGTGGTAGTTCGGCCTGATGTACCTGATGATTCATCATTGCCAGAGTTGAAGCCACTACCTCCTACACTCAAGTACACTTTCCTTACATGACCTAAAAACAAGTTTCTTGTCATCACTTGTTCTAAGTTGGCTGTAGAGTAGGAGACTAGGTTGTTTGAAGTTCTAGATAAGAACCGTAAGGCTATAGGTTGGACGGTGTCGGATCTCATGGGTATAGTCCCCGCACTCTGTTCACACCGCATTTTTTTAGGATAATGCTAGACCTTCCCATGAGTTTAAAAGGAGGCTTAATCCAAATTTACGGGAAGTGGTTAAAAAAGAAATAGATAAATGGTGTGGAGCGGGCTTTATTTATCCTATCTCTAACTCCAAATGGGTGGCACCTTTACATGTTGTCCCGAAGAAGTCGGGAATTCAGATGGTCACCAATGAAGAAGGAGTTGAGATTACGACACTAGTACCTATGTCGTGGCGTATATGTGTTGATTACAGGTAAATGTTGCTGTAATACACGTTTTGTATAGTCTTGAGTTTTTGTAGAATATCACCATATATATACTATGTTTGGATGTTAGCAAGTGTTATTTCAAGGAAATATTGGACTGATAGTATTCACAATTTACAGTTATCACAGTCAATAGATTCTCCTTAATACAACGATTTTATGGAAACTTGTTGTTTGTAAATCGGAGACCGTCTTGTATAAATATGACTTCAAAAAGGTCTCTGGAAT
This sequence comes from Ottelia alismoides, assembly GCA_037367405.1. Lineage (NCBI taxonomy): Eukaryota > Viridiplantae > Streptophyta > Magnoliopsida > Alismatales > Hydrocharitaceae > Ottelia > Ottelia alismoides. The sequence goes on from JAZKJV010006837.1 coordinate 1,111,999, forward strand.
TTTGTAGCACATAAAACATAGTACCACATCTAGACCTCTGGAAGTACGGTAGTAGCTTGTAAGTAGTAGAATCCACTACTAATATAGGGCCACAATGTTATAGATTTATGCTCATTAGACCATAATCACATCATTAAGACTAATTAAGCATGATTAGTGCTAATTGCCCGTCATTAGTGATAATTAAGTGTCATTAGCAAAAGTAGGACACATGGAAGACAAATCATGGGACACGTGTCATTTTACATTCAGGACAAGTGTCAATACCCAAGAGTGCCATGTGTCAACATCCTAAGACTAACATGTGTCCTAGTGTAGCCTCTTGCTTGGGCAACAAGTTCTCTCATGCATAGGAGACAAGTGTCATGGTACATGGATGGCAAGTGTTGCCATGTGTCTTCATACATGGAAGAGAGGCAACAAGTGTCTTAGAGCCTCCCTTACATGTTGACACATGTCACACATGTAAAGGGGTTGGGGGCCTATATATACCCATGACCCCCCATTCCACTCAATTCATCCCACACCCCTCTCACCACCTTAGAGCCACAAGGCCGTCGAGGTTGCTGGAGGAGCATGACGGGAGTCACGACGAAGCCCTGTCGGTGACCGAGAGCGTATTAGAAGCCGTAACGAAGTTCTGTCTGCACCAAGCCGTAGGATCCAATCTAAGACGGCTATAGGGGGATTTCACTAGAGAAGGAGATCTCGACTCGAGTGAGATATCCGATCAGGTGTGGGATTCTCAAGCGCTAGTTTAAATCAATAACCTTTATCTTTTATGCATGGTTTTGATAGCAAGTGTGAAATAGTATGTTCTAACAAATTACAAGTACCAGATAATAGATATGAAATCATGTGTTTAGAAAGTAGTACAAATGTCGTTTCAAATATTTTACCATGATAGCACGTTTTCAAAGCATGTAGTTCTTTGTGGAACACGAAACATAAGTTTCACTACTTAGATTTGAGCTTTATATAAAAGAAACATGTTTGATCAGTCTCTATGCAATATGTATCGGTTTTCAAGTTTTTAATAGTTTCTAGTTGACAGAATATGCATGCTATATCAGATTGTTTTATGTTCATGAATTAGCTGTTATGAGCTTGAATTAGCAAGAATATGGATTGTTAGTGGCAGGAAAAGAATCAGAATCAGAAATAAGCACCACAGTAGCTATTTTATACAAGTCATGAACTAGCCATATGTGATGTCTTTAGATATGACCCTGAAACCGCCATTAGATATGGCAAACCATTAGATATGGTATCAAGAGGACTTTGGGTCCACATTCTGTATACATTTAGGCTTTGGGCCATATGCAGGGTGTTTTTGATCTTTGGGACCGTCTGCGTGTATGACTTAGCTTTGTTTCAGCGTTCATGAGTCGATAACTTAGCCACAGTGGTGATTAATGCAAACAACTTGACAATGATAATTATGTTTCAGTTGCAAAACTAGAATGTTGTTATATAATTAAAGTCTCTTTTAAGTTATTTCAAAGTATTCAGCACAATTTTTTGTCATGATGCTCATATTTCAACTTTTAGCTATATGTAAAAAGCTTAAGGTCCATTCACTGGGTCTAAGCTCATAAATGGATTTAGACTCATCCCTTTATATTATAATTATGTACAGATCAACAGAATCATGACCAGAAGGAGAAAGGACTGCTTATACACTAGAAGAGGAGGTTTTCGTTTTTTTGTACTATATGTTGTTTTGTAAGGAGATGTAATAGAAATTGTGTAAGACACTTCTTTGTATTGTGAAACTTTAAATACAGAGATGTTATGTTTGATGAGATTGCCACATGGGTACTTTGAGGAAAAAAAAAAAAGATCTCTGTCGCGGCACGTTCCGGTTAGCGGCGCGGGCCGTGACAGTTGCGACCAAGAAAGATCACTTTCCCTTACCATTTATTGATCAAATTCTAGAGAGATTAGCGGGGGAAGAGTTCTTCTATTTTCTTGATGGGTATTCGGGCTACAATCAAGTAGTCGTCACCCCTGAAGACCAACAAAATGACCACCTTTACATGTCCTTTCGACACATATGCATTCAAGCGCATGCCTTTTGGGCTATGCAATGCCCCAAGTATGTTTCAGCGATGCATGATTGTTGTCTTTGTCAAGATGGTTGGGGATTTTCTTGAAGTCTTTATAGATGATTTCTCGGTCCATGGTGATTCATTTGATTCTTGTTTAGCACACCTGGATTGTGTTCTTCAAAGGTGTAAGGAGGTGAATCTGGTACGCTCCTGGGAAAAGAGTCATTTTATGGTCAAGGAGGGTATCGTGTTGGGACATGTCGTCTCCAAAAAGGGAATGGAGGTCGATCCTGCCAAGGTGGATGTGATTAAGAAACTTGATCCACCAACCAATATCATGTTAGTGAGATCATTTTTTGGGCATGTTGGATTTTATAGATGATTTATTCAGGATTTTAGGAAAAGACACCGAGTTCTACATCAATCACAAGTGTCTTAAGGCCTTCGAGCTTCTTAAAAATAAGATATGCGACTCACCGATTCTGCAGGCTCCTGATCGGTCTCTTCCCTTTGAGATCATGACTGATGATTTGGATTTTGCTGTAGGAACAGTATTGGAGCAACGGCGAGATCGAATTCTATTTGCTATTCATTATGCAAGCAAAGTTTTGGATCTTGCACAATGAAATTATACAATAATCGAGAAAGAAATGCTTGCAGTAGTTTGGGATTTAGAGAAGTTTAGATCTATGATTCTAGGCTCTAACGTGACCGTATATATCGATTATTCACCCATTAGGTGTCTCATGGAAAAGAAAAAGGCGAAGGTGTGCCTTCTTAGGTGGATATTGCTACTCTAAGAATTTGATTTGGAAATTAAGGACAAATATGGAGTCAAGAACGTAGTGGCTGATCATCTTTCAAGGATTGAATTAAAGGATTCCCCTGATTCTGAGCTTATTTGAGAGACCTTTCCAGAAGAGTCCATTTGTGTTGCAGATTCAAAACCATGGTATGCCTATATGGTAAACTTCCTCGTCTCCAAGCAAGTTCCTCATGGTTGGACTAAGCAGTATAGATCGACTTAAGTCAGATTCGAGGAAATACCATTGGGAGGATCCATTCCTTTTCTTCGAAGGGTCGGATTGTGTCTGGAGAAGGTGTATTCCTCAGGAGGAATACTTGAGTGTTCTCACGTATTTTCGTTCACTTGAGGTCGGAGGACACCATTCAGGAAAAATAACTGCTCGCAGGAAAAAGAAAGCTTTTGTACGATCGTGCCCTGTTTGCCAAAGGATGGGAGGGACTGTTGGAGCTAAGGATGAGATGCCCATGCATCCTATGATTTTTTATGATGTTTTTTATGCTTGGGGCATAGATTTTATGAGTCCATTCCCTAATAGCCAAGGTTTTGAATATATCTTGTTAGCAGTGGATTATTTGTCAAGATGGGTGGAGGTTATCCCAAATCGAGCCACAGATGGTAGAAATGTTTGCAAGTTTATTAAGGATCATATTATTTCACGATTCGGGGTGCCTAAGGTTTTAATATCTGATGGAGGTAGTTGTTTTGTGAATGGAATGATGAAATCTTTATTTAAAGATTATGGATTTGAGCATAGAATTACTAGACCTTACCACCCCCAATCAAATGACATGACAAAGGTTTTAAATAGGGAAGTGAAAAGTATTCTTAAAAAGTTTGTCCGACCTGATAGGAAGAATTGGTCTCAGTTGTTAAACCAAATTCTACGGGCTTATAGGATGGCTTAAGACACCACTTAATACTTCACCTTAGGATGATTTATGGCAAGCCATGTCATTTTCCCGATGAGTTAGTGCACAAATCTAAAGTGCAATAAAGAAAATAAATTGGAGATTTCACTTAGGCAAATTGCGTAGAGACCTTGACCTAAATGAACTTGTGAAAGTCCGCAACTGAGCATATGACAACAACATGATCTACAAGGACAAAGTTAAGAAGTGGCGTGATGTGCATATTAGATGCAACAACTTTGTCCCTAGACAAAAGGTATGGTTGCTTAATGCGAAGTTAAAGATTTTCCATAGGAAACTTAAGTCAAAATGGATGGGTCTTTTTTATTGTAAGGAAAGTGCATGAGAATGTTAGTGTAGATATTTGATAGCTTTCAGAGAATCCGCATTCCTTTTTGATTAACGAACAGTTACTTAAGCACTTTGTATAATCTAAAGAAAGGTGAATTCCCGTAGATATGATCAACTTCATGCCTATTGATGCAGTTTCGGAATTCTTATAGAAGGCACGGGCATAAAGATAGATTCATATTCTTCTAATTTTATTCTTTGTTCTACCTACACTTAGGCTATGTTCAGCCTAAGTATAAGGAGATTTGTCCATACCTTCTCTTCTACACGGATCTCTCCTTTGCAGTCTTTTCATCTCTTTACTTAGGTTTTCCAAAAGTGAGTATAGGGGTGATTTTCCTTGTAAGTTTTATTCTTTCTCATTCTTACGCTTTTTTTATTCTCAAATCTCAATTCATGTACGTTCTTTTATGCTCAGTTGAGCTATGGCTTCATAACACTTTGTGCTATTAGGACATAACAAAAGCTAAGTATAGGGGGGTCTACTATATATTACATATATAATATAGCCATATCTCTTAATTTAAAAATTTTCAAACTCTTGGGGTTACGGGTAGTGTATTATAGTTTTGAACAAAGTTTTGTATAAAATAATCTGAAATAGTTTTTAAAAACTATATATATATATTTGACATGTTTTCAAGTATTTTACATGGTTTGTGAAAATTCGAATTGACATGTTTGAAGATCTATATCTATGTGACATTGTTTGCAAAAAGTTTTCAAAGATTCTGTTCAACTTTAAGGGTATGAATGAGATTACCTAATCAACCTTATTAAAAATCAATAAAAATCAGAAAATAGAAAGATAATAAAAAATTTAATTTCGGTGTGTCTCTTTAGTATCCTTTAGTGTTGTAATATTTCTCAGAGGTCGCGACGATTCCTCAAACCATCCTATCATTATTCTTTATAAGTTTGCCTTTCCTTAGAGTTTTACAAAGTTCGACATAGAGGCAAATATGGATTTCAATTACATATTCTGGAAGATCAAGTTGACAAGGAATTCTCTGAAAAGAATGATGCCAATTGAATAGGACGATCTGTTGATGGAAGAATTAAATATGGAGGTCCCTTTACTTTTTCTTGAGGATGTTCACTTGATGAGTTCTTACCTCTCTTGTAAATTGGGTCATCTCTCTATGTCTAGTTTTTCTCTATTAAGGAAACCCAAAAATCTATTGCAGGATTTTGTGGTCTGATTTGTCTTCCCATAACCATGATCAATTTTGGAGGCTTCCCATGTGGATATGAATATCACTTTTGAGGAAGAATGTCATCATTTTGGAAGAATGAATTTTCAAGTTGATGAAGATCTTTCTTACTCAGATTCTGAAGTGTTTTCCATTAGGAAGAAGCAGTTGAAATATAAGGCAGTCTGTGATTTTTAAACCTCGAAGAGCCAATCTTGATTTATAATGAGCTAAAGTTTGTTGTGTTGTGATTAGGTATCTTAGTATGTTCTTCATGTTGTTCCTCTGTTATGTTATGTCTAAGACATCTAGTCTATTGTCTTTTTCTAAATGAATACAATAATTCCTTAATTCTTTTTGTAAAACAACTAACTAACTAACTTATTAATTGGTGTCTTTTCCTGACATTTTCACTATGCGCTCAAGGCTTGAGATGATCTTTAACACTTAGTTTAAAGAGTTCCTAGACTAAGAGTTATCATGTATTAATCATTAGGGTCTTGACTTAAATATTCATACTTTCTTAGTTTGAAGATATGCATGCTATATTCCATGTTTAGTTTCCCTTAAAAGAATTTGACTTTCACTCACATGCACGACTGCATTCATGATTGAGATGAGTCAAGATATCACCAAGGAGACTGGGATTGGAAGATTAAGTTTGGACTACATCTATATGATGCTCAAGGATGGGGATGAAATTAATGATGGCTTCATGGAACCTGAGTGTCGGCATATTAGTCAGTATGGGACATGTTCTCATGCTATCTCTTGAATTTGACCTAAAGTGCCAGGGTGTGATAACATTAATTAAATAAGTTGATCATGAATCTTTTGGTAAAAGCAGCAAAGCTTGTAAAAAACAAAGAAAAGAAAGAAATGATGAAAAAAAAGCTCCAACCCATTTCAAGTGTCCACTTGGACCATTGCTACTAGGACCAAGAGCCGGGCTAGCACCTAAAAAGGGCTCTGCATTGTAAATGCTACAAGTCTGGGTGTATAAGGTATATTTACTCAAAAAAGGCACATCCCGGTGTACTCTCGGGAAAACAAGTGCATACGACTCCAACTTCTCTTGACGGACACATTGATTGGCAAAAATCAAAATGAAATTGTGTTGCGCATTGGCACTAGAGAGAACCTTGTTCCGATGAGAGGAAGAGAAAATAAGTGCACAATCCTATATCTTCATAATCTGGCCTTCCGTCTATTTCTTTTAAAGTCTGACAAACTAAAGAGATGGTGAAATGAAGCAAGACTAGATTTATTCCCTTGAGTTGAGGATTGTGTCCTCAAGAGAGCTTCCAAGATTGGAATTTTTGGTGATGTTTTGAAACTACTCTCTTGATGCAGTCTATACTCATATTCCTTATATTTATGTATACATTGAGAGACTGACAATTAGAGGAGTTGGATTCCTTTTGATTAATACTTGGACCAACTTAGAGTTTTAGGATTCCTAGAACCTCGTGTTCTAGGTCCAATCAAACCTTGTATTATCACAAGCACAAGTAAGGGAGTTCACTAATTTATCTAACTATTATTTATTTATTTTCTTGAGGATAAGGATTAGCTTAAGTATAAGGGGTGATAAATCCTAGATTTATCAGTTTTATTGATTATATTTATCTCCTTTACTTGAGTTAATAACAAGATTCATCGACTTATTAACACCAACTACTAATTTGTGTGTCGTAAATAATTAACACTAATTATTATATATTAACATGATATATTATTTTATGTATCTATATCTTATTAAAAATCAAATAAAAATTAGAATAAAATTGTGTATGAATAAATTAGCGTAAAATAAAAATACACAAAATAAGCAAAAGAAAAAATAAAGAAAATTGTTTTATATGGTATTTAATTTTTATCTCTATAAATATAACCTCTGATCTCTTTGACTTCTACATAAAACTTGTAGATTTCATCGATATCTACAACTTTCATGTTCACTACTTTTTCTGATTCATCCTCTAATTATTTCTTTCTTAATTAACTCCGATTTATTGATTTTCTTCAATTCTGATTGGGCCACATGGCGCCCTCTGCTTTGGCCACATGGCCCGTTCATTGGCTATCCACCTATCTGCTCATGACCTCCATTCGGTTACATCCTGATTAAGTGCGTCTGAATCATCCATTAATGCCTTCATTACAACCCTTTGATCTGATTTTTAGATCAGATCACAACCGTCTGGAGGTGCCTTATTTTAGACTCTTGGATCTGATCGTCGGTTCAAATCTCAGCAACTCGATTCTGCCTAAATGTTGATCGTCTGATCTTGATCAGACGGTTGACCTACTGTCCCTAACCTCCAACGACCTCTGCCTAAAGACACGACTCTTCATCTCATAGTAACTTCTGCCAAGTGTGTCGATCTCTTTACATATCTACTCCCCTTGAAACAACCATTAATCCCTTCACCATTTAATCCTAACTTCCACCAACCTCCTCTCCCATCCTAATCTTAACCAACCAATCAATGGTGAGGGTTGAAACCTCCATCATAACTTGTTGCAACCTCCGTCATTTCATCTTTAAAAAGCCCATCGCCACTTCTTGCTTCGGTTTGTCCACCCTTGCGAGACTTCGTCCCTAGCTTGTTGGCCTCTCCTGTAACAGAAAAAGAACTAAGATTAAGTGAAGATGGGTATTGAGCTCCGGTGAGAACCTTGGTTATTCGACTAAGTTGTAACCCACATCTATGGTTGTCTGAGCTTAGTTCCATAACTAGGAACTTCAAGCGAAGATCTCAGAGCTTTCTGCTTCGATATTTGGCTCAAGATTCAACTGAAATCACATCCTTTTCAACTTTCAATTTCAGGTTAGTACTAAATCTTCTTCTCGTTGTAGTTTCTCGGATTATTCCTCAGTTGCTACACAATCATTTACTGATCTAAACTATCATATAACCTCATCATTCATCCATCATTAACACCTGATATCCCTCATTCTGAATCGACTTCTCCATCTCCATGATCACTCGATGCCATTGTCTTCTTCTGCATGAAGGAGACAGCTCATTAGGGCTCAGATCTTCCACCATTCATTGAGCCTCCATTCCGCATCTCTAACATTTGAGTAGATTCCCCAAGGTGCTTCGGCTATGAACTAACCATGCAGGATATCAAAAGGCTTCAATGGTCGGAGATAGAAGCATAACTACGATCTCCATATTTTTCTCCGGTGGAACTTCATCGACAAAGCTCTCCAGGAAACTCTGTGTCTTCTTCGAGCGTCAATCATCATCGCCAAACTTCAAAAGAGGTTCTTGGACCTTTAGAAGTAGAGGAGGAGTACGGAGGAAGAGATCAACGTTCGCCGGAGCACAGCCCTAGCTCCACCTTGCGTGGAGGAGTCAAGAAATGCTTGAGGAGCATATACCATTGATCTCCCCGATTTAGGCAAGATCTAACTATTACAGATCAGCCAGTTTGCTATACAAAGCAGCGATTCAGACCTCAGGACTGGAGCCGGACCTCAGTCCAAGCCAAAGTTCTAGGCACCAAAGAAGCATAAGAGCTGACACATGGCCTGGTCCTTTCCGGCCGAGCCTAGCCCATCACTTGTTCCGCGTATGCGGGTAGGATAATTGTAGATGAGGTCCTCTCTTTTGTAACTATTAGCCCCTGCTAGTCTCCCTATTTACACTTTAGTTCCTACATGTCCTGTTTTGTAATAAAACATGGAAGTTTTCTTACATTTATGCCCCTGGATTCATTGATGAATAACTTTTTCTCCTAAAGTCCAGTTAACGTGATTTTGGTCTCATTTTAAAGCTTATTGCATACTCTATCTTATGGTGAATTTCATGTACAATTTCGCTTTACAATTCATGCTTTAATTTTTATTTGATTAAAGTGCTTCTCTAGATCTTTTATCTTCATTGAACTTGCATTGTGAATGATTATTTGACCCTGTCAAATCCTTTAATCTTTAATGGTCTATTGTTAGTTATTTAGGTCATTAATAGTTTTATTTGATGGGTATGTATTAATCTTACAAGCATTGAATAAAGTTTTGAGACTTAATTCATTGGTTGTTAAGTCACCTATATTGTAATAAATCTAATGTATCTTTACCAAACCAAGCTATTTGTTTCGTGTAGTTAAGTGTGGATGTTCTATTGATGTTGTTTTATGAATCATTGATTGTAAATAATTAAGTTGCATAAAAATGTGTTACAAAATATATCTATTTTATTGTTGTGATTTGTGCATCTATTCGACATAATTAATCTATAGATTATTATCTAAAATATTTTGATCTCTAAATTTACTCAACAAATTGCTCGCATCCTTGTGTTCGACCATGGACTTCCCATGTTATAAATTAAAGCTGAGAACCTCGTCACTAAGATGCTTCTCGGTTCTGTATGAGAAGTTAAGTGCCCGTTCTACAATGGATCTCTCTTAATACATGCATTTAGCAAATCGTCAGCTACTAGGGGTGCAATGGACCTGAAAAGGAGTCTGAAAATCATCACCATTGGATGCTTGGACAAACCTCCGCCGACCTCGTCCAACTCTTGCAACATCACATACTCACCCATGTCCTCCTCCTCGACCTCGCTCAGTAGGAATTGGTTCCGCGACTCCCCTTCATTTCCTCCAACTTCCTCATCATCATCTGGACCATATCTAAACTGTCTCTCGATGACTTCCACTAGTAGGCACTCAGAATCAACCACCAAAAGGCACGTGTTCTGGGTCATCCCCCGATAGATGGATCTCCCCAAACCTCGATACTTGAAAAGGAGAAAGACTCGAGTTATATTCTGGATATGTTGAAAATGCAAGGATATTATAACTGTTACTTACAATAAAGTCCATTATGCATCTGTGTCTACCAATGAACTATCGGATGATACGGTTATACCAACTCATGTAGTCGTATGTTACCCCATCTTCTCTTGGCATTATAGGGACCGTCTCCACAATATAATCCCTCATGTTCTCCCATATCTCCAAGAAGTTGACATGGAATTGGGTCCAATCAACATTGATCTTCCCTTAAAGATATATCGAGTGGAGCTTTGTGCACGTTTTGTACGGACCTGGGATCCTATATACTACTTCAAACTGTTGTAAGACACGATTTGGAACTATATTGGAGATGGGGTCATTCGGGCAGGGCCTCAAAGAATGGGGCAAATATACTGATGATGCCATCTCCACAGGAGTTGTAGATATATGAAGAGGTTCATGGACCTTGATAGAAGTGGGGTGTGTCACACTTGGTGTATGAGACACTGAATGCATTCTTGAAATTGTAGTCGTAGATTGGCATATAACGTACGATCTCGTGTGCAAACGAGGTCAATAAACAAAACTATTTGGTATAAGCGTCCCGTCATCTCGACATACTTCAAAATATCATCAACGTCACCATCATACTCGACATCAACAAAAAAATGTGTCATTGTTA